>QUSF01000001.1:47135624-47330751 GCA_003676055.1 Chloebia gouldiae | reverse complement strand
ACTATTTACCAAATGTGAAATCTCTCAAACAAATCTTCATGCAGAAAGAAATACTTACATTACTTATATTAGCAGGAAAGTGGCTCAGTACAATGCAATCTATTGGGCTTTATTTGAAAATTCAAAGTATTGAGCATGCCGAGAGACTAGCAGTCCATTTATAGAATTAAAATATGAGAAAGACACTCAGTGAATACTTGAAGACATTGAATGAATCTGAAAAAATGAAATCCTATTAACAGAAATATGTTTGCTAGAGATAATAGTGATGAAATTACTGAGATCTCATCAATACAATTCTTTTAAAATATATATAATACACATGGAAGATAGGAATCCAGCTTTAATTCAGTTATTCAGGATATTTGATTCAGAAAAGGTAGGAGACCATTACTTCTGTTTCTAGAGCTAGTCTTTAGAATATATGGCAATTATAGAACTATAGGAACACAGAACTTAGGCCACCCTCAACACTGCACAGCTTCACAACCCTGTTTTTCCTTTGACACCATTCATCTGATTGCAGTGCATTTCAAAATCCGAGTCTTTTCATTATGAGCCCCTGCCTGTTTCTGACAATCCCATGAACATTAGACCTTACTTTAAGCAGCCGTTCAGTTTATTTGCTGCCCTGTGTACCTTCAGAGTGATACTTTTGAAAAATTGCAGAGAAAAAGATGCACTCGAGGCAATGCATTTCAAATACCTACTTCTATCCTGCCTTCTTATTTTTAATTTACTGTTGTGTCGGAACAAGGGCATGTGATAAGTATAAAGGAGCTTCAGGTTAAAAAACACAGTTACTGTCTGATTAAGAACACCACTAGTTTGTAGTAAAGTTGGTCTCATTAAAGATACTAAGCTCCCTAAATTGAAAGAAATATGCAAATACCATGTGCACATGTTGGTATGTAGAAAAATATCCATGTCTATCTTGTTTTCTGTGGCTTCCTTCATGCTGACAGCCATCGAGACTGCTTTCCTTTCCATTATAAAGGAAACATCCAGCCGCATCTCTGTGGGCAGATCTTCAAAGACCCTGTTGTGGTGGGTGACTGGCAGCAACTTCACACCAAATCTTCCCCATGAGAGCCAAAATTGCTCACAGACAGTGGGGCTGCCCAGCAGTGCTCTGCTGCTGGCACCTCCCCACGAGGCAGGCAGCTCTGTCCCCCACAGCACTGTCACAAAGTTCCCCTTCCTACAAGGCTGGTCAGTGCAGGTAGCAGAGGTGCGTGATGGAGTAACCAAAAATGCAGCAGTCAGACCAGACCACCTTCTCTGCGTGTGCTCCCTCTGTGCCACAGGAATTACCTCAACCCTGACTTCAGGGGAAGTAACAAGAGCATGGTCAAATACTCTGCAGTCTGGAGGAAAGGAGAGATGCAGGACATAGAGACTAAACAGCCACTTTCCCCTTTGCAGGGCAGTAAGAGATCAGCGTGTCAGTTCTTAGATAAGCTGGTCTCCACTGAATTAATTACCAGGAGGGCTGTCAGATACCACAATGCAAGAGACCCTCAGATAGGAACAGTTGGCAGAGACCATGTGAAGGACCAACTCTTTGCTTCAGGACTGGTTTGGTAAAATTTAATCCAAAATAAGAAGCATGAGGGGAGGTGACTAATATTCTCTAATACATAAGAACTGTGTTTGAAGAGTGAGGGTATTAACTGGAAGTGGAAAGAAAGTAATGTGACTGAGTTTCCACAGAGGTGACTTAGGAAAATCTGCTTTGCAGCAAGCCTGCTGTGTCATGTCCACACCTGACCCCTCCTACACTGGGTCTAGAGAAGCACTTACTCAAAAAAAATATAAGTAAAGATGGTTACACTTCAGGAAGGGTTCAACTGTTTTTCCTCCTAGAGTCCTCCTATGCTATTCTTCCCATTTCATAATTTAATTACTTCAGAGTTTTGCTCTAACTTTTATTTGCCAAGTAAGGCTGTATATTGTGCAACACTGGGAGAAAGAGACTGTTGTAGGTGGCTGGGATTGGCAAGTTCCTTGAAAATGCATGGCTAGGGTGGTAGTCTTAATAGATGTTCATAATAAAAATTGTACAAAACGTTCCTAACAAATGAACAAATTGGCTTTTGCTTTATCCCCCAGAGCCTGGTGTTTCAGTTGAAAAAAAATAGTTGTGAAGAATAGAGTTATCACTCTTTCTTATCTTCTTTTTTACATGGGCATCTTTGAGAAAGCAGATTGTTCTCCATTAATTCAATTCTGCAGCTGTCAACAACCATCAGAAGTAATTAGGCTGTTTTACCCAGCAGCAAAGCATTTAATATAATTTGAAAAGTATGCTTAATTGAAAGGAGTATCTTCATTTTCCCCCTTATGTATTATGCCAGAGCCTCATTTTCTCTGCTTCATGCTGTAACATCCTTGCACCTCTGTAGGTATGTTTTGCCAGCTCTCTCAGCTTTGGAGACTTGCATCTTCCAAGCAACATCATAAGGAAAAAAAAAATAAATGGGCTCAGTAGAAAATATGTGTAAAATATGCTTTTAATCCTGGTATGTCTGGAAAACCAAGAGAATAACATATGTGAATTAGGTGACTCAAGCTGCTTGTAGAGATATTCTACCCCAAGGGTTATAGATGAATTTCTTTAAAAATCTGCAATATATCAGGCTCTTGCTTGACAGCAGCGTGGCTGAGGATCAAGAAGAGTCTCTCATCTTCACTCTCTGACATCTCATTCCTTCCCCTTTTTCTTTGTACATACTCTGCTATTCTGCTTTTGCTAATAGTGGTCAGAAATGAAGTGAGCCTTATAAAATATATATTACATCTGCCAGTCAAAATAGACATAAGGAAAATGAAGTAAACAGCATGATAATAACTGTTTTCCTGGAGTCAGGAGAGAAACTCAATATACCTTAATGGCAAACACTAACGAGGAATGGTCACGGTGGTGGGTTTAGGATTACAAGTCACTCTCTTTTCCCTGTTATTCATTAGGATGGAGAGAGCAACAGACATGAATGACACAGAATGATGAGCACAAAGCCAGCCTTATGATCTAAAAGCCTCAAGCAATAATAAAATCTTATCTCGGACTGCAGGAGGAAGGAATGCCACTGCAGCAATAAATCCAAAGGAACAGTACCAGGCTTTTGGTTCCTTTGATTCGGACATAGGACAGGAGCAAGCAGCCTGTGCAGGGGCAGAATACCAAAAGATGAATGGGGTTTTTGTTGTAGCCTAATATAGGCACAAGCTCTTCTGCAACTACCCTCCTGCACAGATGATCCTTGTTCTGTCCTGAAGGCCCTCCAAAGCCTTGTCTACTTGCTGTGCATGACCTGGAACCATTGCTCCTTACATTCAGCCATATCATTATGATTTGCTATTTGTGCTTCTCCATGGATCCTGCAATTGTTGTGCTAAGTTTCCCCAAAACAGGGATGTTTTGTGTTTTTTTCTAAAATAATAGTTTCCAGAGGCCATTCCCCACCACACAATAAGCAGTTGAAAGCAGCTTTGTGTTTGGAGGCAACCTAATTCCCCCGTGGTGCTTCCCAAGCACCAGCAACACTGTGTTATTGAGGATGCTTTCTCCCTCCTCCCAACCTTGAAATGCCAAATATATCCTGACTACAGATGTTGCAGATGATATAATGACATTGGAGTGTAATTCGGATCATGATTTTATTGCCAAGTAACATCTTAGCTGTAACTGCAAACCTAGCAATTTTCTCCAGTGAGAAAACAATATTTACAGTAGGATTTCAGTCACAGCAGCTCCATGGTGTCTTCAAGCATCTGTTTACAAAATGTTCAAAGATGTTGAATTGGTTACTCTAAGAAATTACTGACATCCCAACTTATCAGGACATATCTCCATACATATTACCACCGAACTATACTTCCACTTTAATATCGGGATAATTTTTACAGACATAAACACAGAAATAGCTGCTTATATAATTTTGAACTTGGGCCACAAAGCCTCACGGTAACAAGAAGCACTTGAGGGGAAATCCGTTGTTAGGCGACTGATGTACTGAGGGTTGTGCTCTGCATCGGGTTGAGCAACCAGGACCTAAGCTGAGATGGGACTTTAGCACCATCCTAACTTTTAGCTTCCTGACACATGTTGATTTATATCACAGCCTTCATATTTTTAAACACAGCGATTCCTCTATGTTTAATACGGAAGCCACTGTTTGCTGTGGAGTTTCCAAAATTTACATGCCTGCAGGATATTTAAAAATATTTCCAAATCAGCCTATCGAGGCAGGTTTTGCTCCTGTCCAAGTGTTTATGTAATAAAAACAAAGATTTCAACAAATGCCTCCTTTGTAACTTTGCCTGTACACAGAGTGTGAGGTTTGTATAAAACAGGTGTCAGTTATGTGTGTTTCCCTGCACTGCTAAACATCTACTCTTCTCTCTAAATTATTGGATTCATATTTATATGTAGCAGTTTCACAAAAAATAAGCTGCAACCGACAACATTCAGGTGCCTGCCTGCATGGAGGATTAAAAAAATGGTAGCAATATTAGTCAATAGATCAAGAACTATTCAGGATGGACAAAAACAGAAGGCAAGACAAGGAAAAGAGAAGATTATGAATAAGGGCAACTTTCTTAAAATATGCTCACGTGAAATTTTCTTCCTGACTGGGGGAACTCAGAAAAAAATATGCTCTCGGGAGAAACTGTAGTAGTTCCCTTCAGGAAGTTCTATTTTGGGATAACATAAACTATGTGCTGGTTGGATTAATATTTAACGTGTCTGTAAAAATAATATTGTCCTATTAAAAGTTCCTCATAAAAATGGACAAAAGCCAAGTTAAATTCTAAAGTAAACCATAGAAATATAAGCATCTCATAGGGGAAAATACTACCATAAGTCAAATAAATGTTTGAATATTATATTTATGATCAAGAAAATAAAATTAAGAAGTTAATTACAGAAGTAAAAAACCATAGATATTTGCATCTTGGTATTCTGTGGAATCATCTTTATTTATATGGTAGATAAATAATCTGTTGATTTAGAATTATAACTAAATGGGGATTCTTTTCCAGATCTGGAGGGTTTTTTTGAAAAGACATGCAATAATTCATGCCAAACTACACAGACACACACATGTATATTGGGAGCACTTTATTGGGATTAAATCATGCTTTTTTTCTACCAGTGTGTTGAATCTTTCTAGGAAGGACTGAGTATTTTTCAACATACCCGTTCTTCCTAAATATCACAAGTTCTCTCTTATTACCTGTGACAGTGAAATACCAGCCCAGTGGAGCCAGGTTCATAAAAGTCCTACAGCTTCCTTTCCTATTAGTTCTAAATGTTTTCTGTGGCTAAGATTCATGATTTTACAGATGGTCTATTCATCATGTTAAGCTCAATTACCTCTGAAAATATATGAGGGAAAGCATGTTTCCATTGAAGTCAATGTTAAAATTCCTATTACTGCAATGGGGCTACATTTTCAGTCACAAGCACACTGACCTTTGGGAGTTCCTCTGGATAGGAGTGTAATTCTTACAGTGTGTGTATCACTGTGCTTGATAACAATGTTTCTAGAATATTATTACAAGAAATAATAATACCATTTTTCAAAACAATTTTTCAAAGTTGAGTTTGCTCAATGTGTTTTATAATTAATGGGGACATTATGGAGCCTTAATTTAATTATTCAAGAAAGTATTCTCTCTTCTGATAGATGTCACTGGTCATTAATCACCTTGCTTCTTTTTCTATTAGCTTAGATAGAGTTTTACTTTTATAGGTAACCTTTAATATGAAGCCAGCAGAGAGGGTGCAACCCTGATCTGGCTTGTGTCATAAGGCAAGGATATACATGTAGCACACTGTCAGAAATGCTAATGCTCACACACACAATTTACAATGCCTTACTGACCTTGAAATTTCTTTGTCATTTTTTAAATTTTCCTTCTGTAAAAATGGGTTTAAAATCAGATTCAAGTTCTAATATTCTGTTTTCATAAACTTGCAGAAGTTCAAAACCAGCGTGGTAGACATGAGTCATGTGTTAGTATGTATTCAGTATTTCAAAGCAAGCCCTTCTTGAAGCAGAAATTCTGAAAGATCATTCTATATGTTTTCTTTAAGAAAATCACTCTTTTAAACACTGGCATTTCTCCTGTGTAAAGATGTGGGGACTACAAGCCTGTATAGTGAGTATATGCACAAAGAATGTTCTGGTTTTTAAATTATATGTATAAAACAAAACTATTAATTACAGACTAAAACCTTAAAATGATAGAGCAATTTACTAGTTTATATTAAGAATATGTGTGGCAAAAAACTGGGGAAAACTTTGGATAGTAAAATCTTTTGCAACTGTCAAAACCATGAGTATACAAATCATGGCAGTGAGGACAGTATCGGGAAAATTGATTTAAAATGCAAAGTACAGGAAAGAAGAATAAAAGACTATGTAAAAACACTATTAAAAAGTTTACCTGATTTTTTTCCCCAGGAGCAGCAAAAGCTCCCTGAACACCATCTTACTTGACATATCTTTTCTCACACCTATAGACAAGAAAATACCTATGAGAGTGTAGGAATGAGACCTGCAGCCATGAGACATGCCATGAGATATGTGGTGAAGGGGTTACTGTGATGGGGATGATTCATCAGGGTGCATTATCACTGCAACTGGCCAGGGAACACAGGAAGTGGTGTGAAGGTGTCACGGTTCTGTGTCACCCTTAAGCAAACCCCACAACCTTTATAATGCCTCCCTTGATGTCCCTCAATGCATATAAAGTGACTTCCACCCCCACCCCCCATTTATGGCAGCAGTAACAGAATAGTTGACTACAGTCTCACCTCCACTTCTCCTGAAAGTATAAATTCAGCATTTGAAATCCTTCCTGGCGGAGAACGAGAGTATGACCACCTTGCAGATGGGGCAATGGGCTTGCTCCTCTCTCCTCCCCAAGGCAGAGGTACCTCTTTGGTAAGATTTGCTTCTCCAAGTGCATTGGTGTATACCCAGGAGCACTTGTATGTGTATATATTTTATAAACCTTGTGAATTTATCACTGTTCACCTGACAAGAATCTATAACCCATTGATTCAATAAACCACATTATTCATTAATCTAGATTGTGAAAGTTCTTCTTGAACTTGGTCAGAGTTACAGTTAAACTGCAGTACCTGTGATTCTGTGACTGTGAATAAGACCAGACTTAGAGAGTAACCGACACAGTTTATGCATCTGACTTTACTGAATGTCAGAACACTTACAGTGCCCAGTTGGTTCCAATAAGAAGTTAATCCAGCTGTACCCCGTCCATGTCATCTCTGAGGACCAGCTGGAGCATGAGGACATGCTTTTTCTGACAAATTTCTCTGCTCTTAATGCAACAGTGAGCCACATAAGAACAAATATTAATGTACTTTTCTCAGTCTCGTTCCTCTCAGAATCTGCATTCGTAGTGTGTAACATCCCAAAAATGTATCTCAGGGGAGACCATGCAGACTCATGGTAAGGAAGAGCAAAAAGATGATACCCACTGTGATCGGGCCAACTCAGGTCTTTTTACAAAGACATCATTTTCTTTCCCAGCAGTCGTGTTTGCTGTCTCATCACCTTATCCTGAAATCTAGAGGGAGCAATGGTTGATAATTTCCTAGGTATTTGATCACCTCTAAAAACAGAAATTACTCACTAAGTCTTCACTTCCTTCAAGGAAAACCATTCCCTGGCTCATCTTCCCTTTGAGGAGTTCCTCCTTGTGGAGGACAGCAGCTGAACACGGCCCTTCCGTCATTCCCCAGGAGATAAACTGTGCAGCACAGCTCATGAAAAGACTGACACAACTCCTGAAAGCAAATTCAACCTTCCTTTTTCAATCAGATAAAGCAACTATTTGTAGAGTCAGCTAGGCCAGACCTCAAACATCACGTACAGAGAAAATAGCACTGTATACTTGGAAGACAAATGCTGGGAATCTCACTGCCCTTTGTCTGTCCTTATGCTGTTCTTCATCCTAGAAGAGATGACATGAGACCTGCATGTTGAAAATAAAGCTGTGACACAGTGATTTCCAGGTGGAGTACTAAAGCTTGGGAGCTTTGAACTGTGCCCTTCCAAATACCCACACAGGAGAGAAGAAGCATGACCTGGATGTTCCAAAGCCTCAGAAAGCCATCACCTGGCCTGACCCCTGGGACCATGCAAAACTGACTGGCATTTAGAGAAACCCAGAGGTTTCTTGAAAATGTGCTAAATATATTAATATGATATTAAGATGATTTGAGGGAAATAGGTTTTCTCTGTCCCATCAGATATTCTTGACTTGCAGCTGAGACTCTAGCCTTCAGAATTCCAAAGCAGGCCCTATTCAGTGATTTATAGCACTATGGCAGCATATGTGCCATTAATGAAAACACCTTAATTTCCTTTCATTGGAGTTACTTGAGCTGCTCTATAGCACTCGTTTTACCAGCCACAGAAACCATCCCAGATTTCTGATCTCTCTTCTCCAGTTTATAAGAAAATATTGATTGTGGGTGACTTCTACTTTACACAGAAATAAATCCTGAAGAAAAATCTCTATGGTTGCTGGAAGTGTGCAGAGAAAAGAAACGCATAGCTGTGGCAAGCACATTTCTCTCACTCTCAGGATTTTTCATAGAGGTGCACAGAGAGAAATGGAAGAGAAAACAATTTCTATTTCTGCTCCTTGTTTTTCCTATGTGGAATGTGTTTGGAGAATTGTTTACCTGGGGTGAGTGCTTGATTGGATTCTGGTGAGGATTGTTTGAGCCTGATGGCCAATCCAATCCACCTGGGGCTGGACTCTCGAGAGAGGGTCATGAGTTAGTTAGGTTAAAGATAGAGTAGGAGAAAGTAGTATGTAGTTTTTAGTATCCTCCTTTTATATAGTATATTACTGTATTTTAGCATAATTATAATAAAGAAATAATTCAGCCTTCTGAATTGAGTCAGACATCGTCACTTCTTCCCACTGGGTTCGCCTGCATCTACAACACATAGCCTTCTTCCAAACTTTAACTTCACTCCCTTTCGGAGTCCTCACTTCATGTCTTTAGGAAGTCTAACTGAACATATTTCACAATTACTAAATCATAAAGAAATAACACAAAAATATAAGAAATAAATGAAGAAAAAGGCAGCTCATTTAAGAGAACTTGATGCTGGAGTATGAAACAGCATGTTCAATAGTTTTGCTATGTCTGCTTTTTTTTAAATCTATTTAAAAAAACTTACCACTTATTTTCTGTCCTTTAACATTCTCTTTTTTGACTCATTGCTTTTTTTCTGTTTACATGCAATTCTAATAAGATTGAAAGTATTTATGCAATCATATGACACATCAGAAAAAAATAGGATTCTTTTGGTTCACTGCTTACTCTGTGGAAAATCTTTGCTGCCCTCCTGCTAGAACCTGGCCAGGTTTTAACAGAAACTCAACAGCAGCTTTATTTATTTTATTTAGTTATATCCCAATTGATGAGAAAGTCTTGAAAATGTTGAAGGTCTAGTTTGGATAAAGGCTCAAGTTTTTAGCATTTGTCCAATACCAAACTCACAGAAAACAAACAAAGAAGAAAACCCCACAAAAACAAAAAACTAAACCAAACCAAACCAAACAAAAAAGAGTAGCAATATCTAAAGGGTCACCCCTTCTGTCCTTCCCCTGCTGGTCATGGGCTTCACTAGTAATTCTGCCATAGAGCACATGCTCCTCTCCCTGTGTCCTTTCCCCTCTGCTAAGGATAGTGCTTTGCAAGGTTGGGATCTGTTTAGGATTCAGGAATCAACTCAGACCTTGCCAGCAGCTCTAAAACCACACAGCCTTGAGTACCTCCTGCTGTCTTGTCTTGACAAGGTTTGCAAGGAAGGAGTACAGACCTTGCAGGGAGCAGGTCTCGGGACATTTAAATGCTCCTAATGGAGCTCCTAGAAGCCCCTACTTGTCCTGATTTCACTTTTTTTTTTCTCTGAAGTAATTCTCTCCAGGTAAATTTCTATTTAATGTACTGCACCATGAGATTATGACACAAGTACTGAAGCTCACATGAAAGAGACACAAGTGATTCCTCTTCTCCTGCCTCCATGCAGGGAATCAGCTTTGTTAGTGGCTCCCACTCAGAAGACACCTGAGAGAGGATGTGCTTCAGGCTGGATCAGCTCCAGCTGTGCAGACCCTGGGGCAAGCAGATGGGAGGAAGTGTAAACAACTGTCTCGCTGTAGAAGACCAGACAACATCACTCAGTTCTTTGGATAGTATCTCACATTAAAACAATTGAGAAACTGCATCCACATTTCAATAAGACTCTGGTGTCATGTAGGGGATAGGTCTACAAGCACATAATGCATATCACCCCTTCTGTTTTGTATTTCAAAGAAAAAAATATCTGATCATTTACCTATTTTCGTGATGGCTGATTTTATAGATGTCATTTCTTTCTGTGGCTAAACCATTCTTTTTCAAACTTGGCTTCTTTGCAAGAAACATGAAAGTGTTTTTGATTAGATTATGTTTACGATGAAGGCAAAGGTTAATTTAATATCAGTCACAAGATCCTGCAGGATTTCCCATGAGGTGTCATGATTGTCTATCAGCATTAATTAAATAAGAGGGCCAAGTTAATATCAGGTGTAAGTCCTGGGAAGGCAGTGATATTACATCAAGAAAGTGTTTCATCCTACTGCATTCAAATCTAGCTTGCCTGACGTCTTGTTATTTTAAGTTTCTCTGGCTTTTTTTCTTTCCTTTTTCCAATCACCCATATGAAAGTATGTCACTTGTCACAGATTTCTTTGATACGCAGGGTGACTTCAATTTGTTTTATTCATGTACTGATTATCTGCTTATTTATAATTTTATCCCCAAACAGATCGATGTCTACTGCTCTCAGATTTGCACAGCAAGAGACTTGCAGTAGTATAACACATGGTGTTAGAATAATGCCTAGAGCTTTAGCTAGGATTCATTACTTTTCATATGCTTCCTTGAACTTTTCCACAGAAGCCATACATTCAATCACGAAAGGAGGTGTTTGGTTTCAACCATTCTCTCTTATATCTACCCACTCCATCAGACTTCACCCCAGCCTTGCTGTGACCGTCCCAGGTTTTCTGGTTCTGTTTGTCATCTCTGGCATCTTCTCCATCAGTGTCCCTAGCTGTTGCGACTACCCCTGCTGGCAGCTGCGCAAGGACACTTCGAACAACTCAGTGCTGGCAGCCTCTGCAGTTTGAGCTCAGCCTTTTGTCTGCAGGGAGGGGCCATCTGCCCCACCCAGTGCAGCGCTGTGCAGAGATGCCTGCCCTGCAAGCCAGCTGCAGGCAGTGTAAGTACATTACACCATCCTCTGGGCAGGATGGTGGCTCTGCAGGGAGGTGGGATGCTGGAGCCAAGCAAAAAGTGCTGCTAAAATGGCAGCATTCCTTTATGAGCCTCTGCAAGAGCGCCAAGGCTTGTTTGGGTTTCTGTGTGTGCTCTTGCAGCATGCTGTGAGGACAAGCTAAAGTGCTGGAGGGATTTTTTCTGCAAGGCTGCATTACTATGATACAGGTAGGTTTCTCCCACGATGGAGCTCTAAGGAGAGCCACAGGCAGCAGGCATTCAGCTGGCATGTACTATGGCCACAGATTTCTAGAGTGATTGTAGCTGCAGTACAATAGCTTATGGAAGAAGGGTAAAGATAAGTTTTCTCATCTTTGGGTTTTTATTCCATTGCGAATTTTCAGCCAAAGGTGATTTGGAGAGTGAGTATGATCGTGAAAATTAAGATTCCAGATCTGCTGAAAAAAAAGGCAGTATCTGTGTGATCAAACCAGAGTTTTCTATGTAAAAATATTCCAGTGGATCCTGAATCATCACATAAAGTTATTTAGCCTGTCCCATGCTTCAATCCACTCTTAGAAAAATGGAGACTTCACTGCTACACATCAAGGAGCTGTAGTCACACCCTCCAAATATATT
Source organism: Chloebia gouldiae (assembly GCA_003676055.1). Taxonomy (NCBI): domain Eukaryota; kingdom Metazoa; phylum Chordata; class Aves; order Passeriformes; family Passeridae; genus Chloebia; species Chloebia gouldiae. Next base: position 47,318,789 of record QUSF01000001.1, on the reverse strand, counting down.
TCACATCCCCTAAGCCCCTGGGAGCCCTCTTGGATCTTCTTCCTGGTGCATTCATCTCATTTCTGGCAGTGCCCTGAGCCCCTGATGCCCCATCCTCCCTCCCCCTGCCCCCAAACCCATAACATTCTCCCCCAGCCCTTTACCTTTCTGACCCCTCACCTTTCCCCATTCTCTTCCTTGCCTCTATAAAGCCAAGATTTGCTTATCTCTCTCTTACTAATGGTTGCTTCATGTGATCCCACCTTTGTCCAGAGCGGGTGCTTTCCTTTTGTGCTAGTTGTGCTCTAATATAAATTTCACTACAACATATCCAGTTTTTGACTGCCAAAATCAGTTCCTATAACATAGATCTTTCCAACCAGCAGTCTGGCTGTCCTCCAGTGTGTCTGCGGGGAAGATATTCAAGGGAGAAGCTGAGGGAAGGAAGGCCTGGCAGAGGACCTAGGTTTTTCTCCATTAAATAAAGCTGCAGAGAGCAGCAGTAGTAAGTCTGGTGTTCAAGATCCTCATAGACATTGTTAATGGGAAGAGAACTGGGAGTATCTACTGGAAAGTCTGAAAGGATTGTTAGAGAAATCAAGAGCAAGTAGAGATTTGCATGGAGTATTTATTTTCTAGAGTGGAAATTAAAGTTCTAATTGATCATTTTATGTAATTAAAATATTTTACATGGAAAAATGAAGTCTCTGCTACAGAGGTAATAGGAAGCACAAAAATACTTTGGATGATCTAAAGATAGTGTAGATAATTAAATGTTCTCATGCGTCAGTTCTCTTTCCAAGCTGATCAGGTATTACACTTTGCTTCTGCCAGATGCTAGATTACTCACAGATCCTGCTGTGCACAATATGATTCTCCTACAAATTCCCATTTGTGATGAGGTAAATTGAGATAACCTCACTGTGTCCTGGTTCTCTTGTGCTTTTCTTTCTCTAAGTTGTATTCATTGGAGAAGCTGAGTCCCATGGTGCTGGGAGCTGCCCAAGTGAAGAGCAGGTACTGCTTGAGAGCGTTCCTCAGCAGAGCACTTCACAACCTGTGTGGTATCTGGAGAGTGGGGATAAGAACAGGGATGTATGGAGCCCAAACATTTATCTAGTGCTAGTAACTGTGCCCAGTGGGAAACAAGTTTTCCAGACAATATGGGGGGCAGAAAAAGATGACTTTGTTGGGATGTTTTTTCTTGGTGTTGGTCCGTGAGAAAATACTGTGAGATGAGAGAGAAGAGCCTCATGAAGAGTTTCTAGATTGTTTCCATTTTGTCCAGAAGTTCAGGTTTTCTTTAGATTTAAACATGAACATATCTACTTGTCCCAGTTGCAGCTTTGCATTTCCAGCAGGATCCCCAAATAACTGTTTGCTGGAAACTCCTGATGGCCCACTTCTGAGTGGATTCTCTGGAGGCAGAAGGGACTCACACCTGTGTGAGAAACAAAACCTTCCATGTTCAAGAGAGCATTTTTTTTTTCTGGCATGTAAAATATTCTCATTTTTCTTCCCCCTGTTTCTTGAACTCATAGCAAATCAGTTAACTGTCAGACAAGAAAAAAAAAGAAAAAGTCTCATTGAGAAGCAACATTCAGTGTCCTCACCTTCTGAATATAGAGTTTCATTTATTTTTGTTCCTTGTATGCTTGAGCATCCTTGTGTAATTTTCATTTCTTTATACTCTGCTTTCTTTATTTCATGTATACAAATGCACGACTGTTGCAGAGGCCATTGGACAAACAAGGTGGTCCTTACTCAGAATCTCCATTGATTTCAATAAGCAATTTGATTAAGTGGAGAATATAGGATTTGAGCCAGCCAATTTCACACAGATTAAGGGGAAAACATGCCTGAAATTGATTTATATGGAAGCAGCAAGCTCAAGTCCATTGGACACTCATAGCCTGCAGATACCATGCATGCTGTATCAATAATAATATAAATTCATTAGGAGTACATGGTTCAGAAGCAGATTGTCTTTGATAGATCTTTAAAAGCTGCACAAGAAAGTTCTGCCTCTGAGAGCTTTGCAATCTTTCTTGTCAGTGTGGTGCAGGCTCACCAAGGTAATTGACACCACACTCTTGCCCAGCTCACTGCTGGATTAGGATAAATAATTACCCATTTTGTGACAATTATTCTCTTTTATCAGCACACAAACTTAATGCTGCTGCTGTCAATAGCACTATCACAAAGGTGAATTATGTAGGGAAAGGCAGGACCTATGAAGGTGAGACATCTCCTGAACTGGAGTTCTGTCCCATTTTGTTGAAGATATCACACTGCCTAAACCTGTTTGTACATTTATACAAATCTGTTTTATTATATAGAGCAGAGACCACTCTGTACAGCTGCCTTCTTCTTTGAAAGCTGATTCAAAGGAGAAATCCCAATATGACACTAATGCATAATCTTCCTTTGAAGCCTATGGAGTCAGCCATCTCCTTACAGTCAATGCTTCCATGCTCTTTCTTACTTTAATATCTGCTGTCAACAGGGCACTGTAGCTTTGGTGTGTGCTGATTAGCATTCCTGTTGCACAGGGTCTCTGTGGGATACACCTCACATAGCCTGTCTAACCTCCTGGCTGGGGACAAGCCCACACCGTGGACCTACAAGGTGCAGCGCAGGAGCAGATTCCCTGTAGACCTCCTCTCTCACCCTTGCAACTCATTGACCAACAAGTGACAAATCAACTGCTCCCTTTGAAACAAGTGAAACAGTCATCCCTGACTCATGTTGCAAAGGCTTTATGGACACAAAGAGGAAGACCGTGATAAAAAATCCTCTCAGTTGGAAAAGGCAGCTCTTATCTTCACTCCAGCAATTTTCAGCAAAATTTACAGTTTCTTTTATGTAGCAAATCCTCTGTAAATGGTTATATATACAAACATTGAAAATTTCTAGGTCCCAGAACACATAATATTTGCCACTTATAAAGCCTTTTTCATCTTCAAAGCACTCCTCAAGGACCAGCTAATGAATCCTCAAATTGTTCCTTTGAGGTTAAGTGATGGGCTCAAGGTCAAAGCTTGTATCAGTCTCAGAGCCAGGATTAGATATGAGCAGATTTTTGCCTCTGCATTCCTTGTGTAAGCCATGATCTTCATACGAGCAGTCACTCACCATTCCATAACAGAAATTCAGATATAAAAGCATTACAAATTCTTTAAAAGAAACAAAATGGAAGTTGGGTGTTTCAGAAATAATTTCTCATCTTTCCTCCAAATTATAACTACCTTCTGTGCTTTAAAAATAGCATCCTGCTGTGTTTTGCAGTTTGGCAGGAATGCTTGCCCACCTGCTTTACCAGATGAGTCTGCTTCCGAACAGCCTCTGTCTTTTTCTCCAGTCAAGCCATCCCCAGCCCCATCTCCAGATGATGATCCAGTCCCCTTCCTAGCCAGGTGCCAGCCCTAGTCCAACACTACCTCTGCCTTGTTTTCCATTAACAGCATTAACAGTGTTCACTTGACCTCTGAACTAAATGTAGAGGAGCAAGTCTTATTAGAGAGATCCAAGCACAATATAATTACATCACTGAGCACATTTTTTTATGGGTCATGCAGAGTATATTCAAAAAATCAGTGCAGAATGCTTATCAGTGCTAATTTAACAAAATATTTTCTTATCAGTACAAATCTTGCCAAGATTTTTTTTTATCCAGCACTAAGGCAAGTGGTGTGTAAATCAGTTTAAACATTAGAGAGGTTTAACTCCCTCAACACCTGGGCCTCATTGAAAAACAGCTCTAGTTGCACACTTCACTTTCTACTTGTGGCCTTGCAGAGATTACATAGTGTAATTTGAGTCACAGGAACTCAGGAATGAGGTACTGCCTTACTGGGATGTTCTCTTCCTGTCAGAAGGGTATCCCTGGGATCATATATCCTGTCTGGACAGCCTTGCAGAGCTGCACACAGCCTCTCCTACCCTCCTCTGTCTGCCTCTGTTTGCCTCCAGCTCTGCTTCAGATGCACAGGGTATGCAGTCCCAGCACCCAGATGAAAATCTATCCCAACAGCTGAGTGCTGGGTGACTCAGCCTAAATGAAAGACAAGATGTTTTTTTCCTTGTAGCCTGTGTGGAGTCACTCTGATAACATATGATTGCAATTTAAGTGGGTGGGGAGTAGGGGGGACAGAAGGGGACATATTGCAGACAGCTTGAAATGTCCTAAAATTTTCTGAAATAATTTCCACAGTCTCTTTTTGGCTCTTGTAAATGTTAGTCAGATCCCAACATGTATTTATGATTCAAGGCTTACATTGCCCTGTTCACTCATATCTTCCAGATAGTGAACCACAGCCACCTCACAGCCTCTCTGTGATGTCCTCCACTGGCAGCTTGAAGCTGCTCAAGAGGTAATGAAATGAGCTTTTTTGAAAACCTGTGTGATAAGAGTATTTTTGTCAGCCAGGGTAGAAGTATCCCAGACTAATAAGAATAACCAGATGGTATGATACAAAAAAATAGCAACAATCCTGAGAAAGAGCAACCACTGTATAGGAATTTTCCCCATCTGCCCACCTAGTCGGATGTACTCATGCAACTTCTTACTTTTTCTCTGATCGAGTGAGTCTGAAATGCTCTTTTGCATGATTAATCCCTCTTGAAGAAAAGGGATACATCCTTTTCTTTTACATTCACGACATTCAGATTTCAGTCCTATCCAAAAAAACCCAAAGCATCAGGGTCCTCTACATTCATCCCATAATGTTATTATCAAAGCACCATATCAAAGGTAGCAGAGATTAGCCCTACACCTCTCATGATTTTCAGGTCAAGTGCCAGCTGTGTTTTTTGTGGGACCTGGTGCCCTGCCTTGCATTTGGCATGTTGGAAAACCAGGCTTTACATCAGGCTCCTGGGGAACACTGGCTCAAATCTGGACTGGGGTGGGAGCCAGCACCATGCTCTGGGATGGAGTGACACAGCCCTAGGGGACATGGAGACCCTGTTCTAGGTCTCAACATGTTTGGCACTAGGTAACCCAGATGTTTCTAGCATTTACAGTAGTCAGCTGGGACTTTCTGGATGCATTTCTCAATTTAAACAGTTTGAGTCCTCCTAGGTCCTTTTTTTAGACACTAAGTCCTGGATCTCACCCAAAGACCGTAAGTAGGAAAAATGTGAAGTTTTTGCTTTCTCCATAAAGATGTCTAGCTGTCTTTTAAATTAATTCCTATTGTTTGCTTCAATATCTTCATCTAGACTGTCTCTTGTTTTTCCAGACTTCTCATCAGACTGAAGAGCTTATCTTATTTGAGTTGATCAAACCCTTTACAAGTTCAATATTTCTTCAGATTTTCTTTTCTCTGATTTTTCTGACAAGAATAAATAGTTTCCTTTTGAACAAATGTAGATTAAGTCTGATTATTCTTCCATCTCCAGAAAGGCAGAAAGCTTTGAGAAAGCAACCATGTCGAAATCCTGTATTTCAATCTTATGAGCACACCATTTAGGAATACCAACACTGTTTCAGGGATGATAAATCAAATGTCCTATATGCTAATTCTCATGCTTTTTTACCTTGATAGTTCTGGACATTTTGAGCTGGCAGAGCAAGGTGTAGCTTTTTTCACTGCTGAAAGTTTCCAAACAAATTCATGAATGACAGGGAATGATTTGGGAATGGTTATTTACTCATTGCACAATATTTTTTTTCATGTTTGTCTCACAACCCTGCAAAAAGGTGAAGCTTACAGCAGAAAATAGAAGGTTGTACATGGATGTGTTTGCAGAACTGTGTTTCACTCCTTTCAGAAAGACCAGCTATAGTTACCACAGCTTTCAGACACTTAGCCATGAAGATGTGTGATCAGCTTGGAGGAAAATCTAATTGAATTTCTTTTGTTTTATTGGTGTCTCTCACTGAGCTTCCCATTTTCATCAAGATAGGTATTACAATCTGAATACAAGTTTTGGGCTAATGTCCCATGAAACTTACATGGCAGTTCCTGAGATTGGAAATGATTGTTTCAGCATTTTTGTGGAGAGTGGCACCTTGCCCAGCATTAGTACTTTTTCTGAAGGATTTTTCATGCAGGCAGAATGGTCCAAGGTGTGGTTTGGAACTGATAGCTTCAGTTCAGGGGAACACAGGTTCCCCTTGTGTTCAGGGGAACACATGCCTCTAAAAGGAGATTTGCCAGTGAACTACAAAACCTGTAGGATTGAGACGTGGCTCCTGCCTGGCATTCACTGCGTAGCTGAGTTCAAGTTCCTGAGCTGGAGAACAAGCAAATCAGTGGGGGAAAACAAACACATTTAAAAATTGTTTTGAGTGTGATGTTGTTCTCTCAAATCTCTGCTTGTAATCCTGAACTGAACCTGCTCTTTAGAGACTGAGATCTGTCCCCACTGATTTTGTGTCAGGTAAGTATTGCCGGATTCCTCTTCCCCTCCCAGTAGCCTGACCAGGGTGCCCCACACACCCTGCAGGATCCTGGGCAGATGCCTGGCCCTGCAATGGTATCAAACCTCATAAATGGTACCCAGGAGGACAAACAAGGGAAGAGACAAAAAGATGAGTTGTAGGCTGTAAAGATTGCCCTGCTGCAGGCCACAGGGCAGTGAATTAGTAACTTTGTTCTGTTGGACTGTCTCGGGATGATGTTCCACAAACACTGCCTCCTCCATGTTCACAGGTAACCTAGCAAATGTCATCATTTTACATCTGCATGTGTCTACTTTTCCTTACAAAATGTGACAGAGCTATTGGAAAGTGAAGAAAGCTGCTGAGGGAAAGAAGGTAGCTAAAATGGGTATTGAGGAAAGGAGGGTGGAAACACTTGAAATTGTCCTCGCCCATAGGGCCAGTCTTTGGAAAAGGAGATGAAGAAGGTGGCCAGAGGGGCACATACCAGCAAGCCTGACCCTGTGGCTCTGGAAGTCTGGCCATGTTTCAGAGAGGGAAGCTGGAACTGTACTCAAATTTTATTCAGCTGTATTCCTGCTGCTAGTGCTGCCATGTTATACTGTATTTTTCTGTGAGGTCCAGAGATAAAGGTATTAACATTAACAACAGAGAAAAAACTAGCACAATTTTCAATAAATATTTTATTCATAGTTTCCCATTAGTATCACTACAGATGGTAAAACAGAACAGCATTTCTTTAAACATCCAGCAACCATTTATTGCTACAGGAAGACCAGTGAAATTTCAGAGTACCAAGCTATTTTAATTAAATTTTCAGGGCTTGAGGATATAGCTAAGTTAAAAGGGGAGAAAGGATTTAAGTAGATTGTGGTTTGGGATCCAAAATACTGTGGATTTTGTTGGGGAATGACTCTTCAGAATATAATTCTCTTTATCTTGACTGTTTATCAGTGTATCAGTGAAAGGAAAATAAGGTATTGTCACTGCCAGATATGGAAATGAGAGCTCGGTGACTGAGTTTGCATCTCAACACATTGTTAGTTTGTCCTTCATAAGGGGAGAATTCAGTACATCTTGAAAGGACACAGACTTTGAAAACTTTTTGTAAGATGCTCTTCCAGGAGCACAGCAATCCTTGAAAAATGTCACATATATATGACTGTGTATGTCTATAACACACACACACACACACACACACACACATATATATATATATTTAGGCTTAGAAAGAAAAAAAATATTTTCCCTTTTTCTTCTTGGATTTTCTGGTTTCTTCTTTACTTTTATAAAGAAGAAAGAACTCTTCTCCTGTTGAAAGAAATCTTATAGCCTCCAGAAATATTTACTTAACTGCTTTGTTGTCGATAGATTGCAAAAAGAGTGAACCACGAATATTTAACCACATAGGGATGTCCATGCCACTTCAGATATTAATATCTGACTGAAAAAAAATCCCAGAAGACCAAAAAAAAAAGGGTGTTCTTTTTTGAAAGAAGAAAGTAAAGCAAGTGTGGACCAACAAGCATTAAAGAGAAGATAATTACTGCTGAGTAAATAAAATAAAATGCCCAGAAACAAGTATTCCCTTTGAAAAATAACATCAGAAGGAATAGAATTAGTGTTCAAAACATGCCTGACAATGCCCCAGTGACAGCAGGGAGGTGGTGATGGAGAGATGCCTGGTGCATCAGAAGCCAGTTACCCTTAAAAGAGAACTTAATTCCTGTGCAGGACAGGCAAGATGTAGGGGCAGATTTTTGTGTTCCTTAGTGGCAGTGGTTTTGTCTAGTATTTCTATTTGTTTAGATTATCTCTCTGGGAAATACACACAAAAAGCAGTGCTAATCACACAAAGCAGTACACTGAATACTTTGAGGGAGACATCATGGGCTCAATGCAAGATTTCAGCCCTGAAAAAAAGGTTTTAACACCTACCAGGAATTATTAGTAGCAGCAGAAAAAAAAAAGAAGGTAAGAATGAAGGCTTTTCTGTACCAAGATGCTTGTTAGAGGGATGCTATATCTATAGCAGTGGTGCTACATATTTATCAGAGATTATATATTAAAAAATCAGTAGTGAACATATGAAAAAGGGAATATCAATGAATCTGATTTTGTTTTGAGTTAGTTTGGTGAAAGTTTTTGAGCCAAGAAGACTTGATGAGGGAATAAAGCTGTCAATGTAGAACTATTTTGATGTGATGCATTTATATCTGGAACTGCTATAATGTTTCCCACAGCTGTTTTCCTAATGAAACTTTTCAGCCTGTGTTATGAAATACAAAAAGAAACCAACCAAAGTTAAATAATTTAGGAAAATTAGAAAATTTGGTAACATAAGCAAATATTTCAGTTAATTTCACCAGTCGCCCAAAACACTGTTTCAGTTCAACTTTAGTAAAATATTTTTCCTCTTTTATTTTTTAATTTATACCATGAAACTTAAAAAGCCTCCAAATCCTATACCTTTAGCTGAATGTTTCTACAAGGTTTTAAAAAATATAGCTTGAAGAAAAATAGCCAGTGAATATGATCTCTAATAACTCCATGCCTGTGAAATTGGAAGTTCACTGTGAAGTTGAACCACAATCCTCATAAAGCCATTCAGTAATAGGCTCAGGTTGTCAACGGGGGGAAAATGTACATCTCAAGTTACAAAAGATGAGATGAAAAATAAATATAATAGATTCATAGATGGTGAAGGTGCAGATACAACACTGTGAACATACAAAGCCAGTAAAAGGCTTATGTCAATCCAAGAAATTTTCAGACATCTAATGCATGTAAATGTTAGAGAAACAAGAGAAGAGTTTAATCCTAAACCCAGAAATTAATTACCCAACTGATGAAACTCCTCCACTGCTCTGACCTACACAAACTTGCAAGCCTTCACAAGAAGATAACAGATCGTCTCTGGGAAATGTACATTCCTGAAATCCAAAAAGAGTCCTGGTAGAAACCCAGACAAGAGCTGTAAGACCACCATGCAGCCTGTGATGACCTCTCCTACCTCACAGGCATGGGGTAAGAAAGCAATTAACACTGGCACTCAACATATGCTAATGAATAGGGGACTGTAGATGGGAAAAATACAGACACATACAGACACAGAAAAATACAGACTGTAGATGGGAAAAATACAGACACATCCAAATCTGGCAAGGATGACCATTTTATTTGGCCAGGAGAGTGTCTGGTCAACAACTGGGACTATGTCTGGGGAGAGGCATCGTCCAGCTGTTTGAGCACGCCAGAGATGGATTGATGTAACCTGTCAAATGGTCATGTGAAAATTGCCCCAAAGCCGTGGGTTTAAAATCAGAGAATCACAGAATGTGCTTAGTTGTCAGGGACCCACAGGGATCACTGAATCCAACTTCTGGCCTTGCACAGGATCACCCCAAGAGTCACACCATATGTCTGAGAGCATTGTCCAAACACTTCTTCAACTCTGTCAGGCTGGTGCTGTGACCACTTCGCTGGGAAACCTGTTCCAGTGCCCAGCCACCCTGTGGGTGAAAATCCCATTTTCCTAATATCCAGCCTAAAGCTCCTATGACACAGCTTCCACTCCCTCAGAGAGATCAGTGTCTGCCCTTCCTCTTCCTCTCCTCTTCCCCTCATGAGGAAGTTGTTACTGCAGTGAGATCTCCCTCAGTCTCCTCTTCCCCAGGCTGAACAGACCAAGTGACCTCAGCTACTGCTCATATGGTGTCCCCTCAAGGCCATTCACCATCTTTATTGCCCTTCATTGGACAGTCACCAATAGCTTTATGTCTCTCTTATATTGTGATGCCCAAAACTGCACACAACATTCAAGGTGAGGCTGGCCCAGTGCAGAGCAGAGCAGGACAATCCCCTCCCTTGCCTGGCTGGTGATGCTGTGCCTGATGCCCCCCAGGACAGGGCTGGCCCTCCTGGCTGCCAGGCCACTGCTGGCTCATATTCAACTTTCCACTGACCAGGAACTCCAGGTCCCTTTCTGTGGTGCTGCTCTCCAGCCTCTCATTCCCCAGGCTGTCCGTACATCCAGGATTGCCCCATCCCAGGTGCAGAATCCAGCATATCTTTGTCAAACTTCATACAGTTAGTTAGTTACCCACCTCTGTAATTCATCAAAGTCACTTTGCAGGGCTTCTCTGCCTTTGAAGGATTCAACAGCTCCCAGTTCAGTATCATCTGTAAACTTAATATCCCTTAAAGTCCTGCATCCAGGTTGGTAATGAAGATGTTGAAGAGAAGTGGGCTGAGGATGGGGCCCTGCAGAACCCCACTAACGACAGGTCCCCAGCCTGGTGTCACCCCATTCACTGTAACCCTTCCTGCCTGACCCCTGCTCCAGCTGCTCACCCATCGCATGATGAGTTTATTCAGCTGTGTGCTGGACATTTTCTCCAGAAGGGTCCTGAGAGAGACAGTATCAAAAGCTTTATTGAAATCTAAAGAGATTACATGCAATGACTTCACTTGATCAACTCAGTGGGTTACCTTGTCATAAAAGGAAATTAGGTTTGACAAGCAGAACCCTCCCCTCATGAAGCTGTGCTAGTTGTGCCAAACAACTGTATTGTACTTCAGGTGTTTTTCATTACCTCCCAAAATAATCTTCTCCATAATTTTACCAGTTACTGAAGTGAGACTGACAGACTTGCAATTTCCATCTTTATAGTCCTTCTTTTAAACTGGGATAAGATTAGCCATTTTCCAGTCAACTGGGAATGCTCAGCATTTCTGACAGGCACTCTGATTTTGCATTGTGTGGGACGTTCTCAAGCTGTGAAGAACCAGCTGTTTTCCACCTGGGCAGGAGCTGGTCTTGGCAGCCCTGGAAACAAGTGCAGTTGCTGGTCCCATCACTCTGCTGACCCCTCTTTTAAGCTTTTCAGCCTCCTGCCTGAGGGAAAATGTGCCCCCTCTGAGGCCAAGTTCAGGGATGTATAGTGTTTTGTGCTGATGCCTCTGGAGGACAGGAGAGAAACAAGCTTCAAGAAAACCTGAGGTTTGTTATCCAGAATTATTTTGTCCATGTTTCACACAAGTCCTAACCTGGATAGGTTTGAAAAAACCAAACACTGTAAACAGGTCATTAAAAAAAAATGATACTTTAAAAGATTGTTTAGACAGCAATATCATACTGGAATTTGTACATAAACAAAGTGCAGCTCTAGAAAAACTTAGAAATAGGAATGTCTCTTTTTAATGAAAGCAATCAGTATATCAGTAAATCATCTTTAATGGATTAAATTGAAAGCACAGGGAAATGCTTGACATAACATTTTCCATTATGTACTAATTCTAAAGTCACATTATCCTTAAGAAGTAACAAATGTGCTGCAATAAGAAGAAAAGCCCAACAGAAAAACAAACCAACAAACAAACTTGCAAAGCCAAATGGGTTGAAGGCATATTTTCAAATAAGTACAGGCAAGTTCAGACTGACAGGCACTGACCCATTGCTTGTGCGGTCTGTGACTTCAGCTTTTTGTTTTACTTCAATAGTTTAACTAGCTGCAAACTACTCCAAACCTCAAGCTTTCACTAGGGAGCTGTAGTTCATTTTGTAAAACACACACAGACCAGTGCAATGTGGAACACCTCTGTAAACAGTCAGCATCTGGAAGAAGCATCACTAATGTAAAACTAGCCCTGAAGATTCTAGATGGATCTAAGCTGAGCTCTAGCTCTACCAAAGTCACAGATTTTTGTCTTTGGGCTTTTATTCAATTGTTTACACTTAGCTGTACCAAGTAAAACTATTTTTATTGTCTCTATGTGAGGATTGACAGAGGAAAAAAAAATCAAGTCTGTTATTGTGTAAGAGTTATTTACACAAGAAAAAAATTAATATTTGACTGAAGAAGTTTTACTCCTTTAAAGTAGTTGTTTGGAAAATCAAATCCATTCTTGGCTTTTGTGATAACACAGAATCCACTGAGATCTTTGCCGAACTGCACGTGTATGTAATAGTCAAGGTTAGAGATGTCTGGCAAAGAGCAGGTACCCCAGTGTTTTACAGACCACATCATCTACAACATCTCCCCTGCAGCCTTTGCAACCACAGGCATTTCATGTACTCATCGGCCCATGCATTCTCCATTCAGCTCTGAAGCACACCTGGCACTCAGTGTGACAATGTGCCCCCTTCCACTGTGCCCTTGCCACCACTGCTGCCTGTCCCTGGCTCCCACAGAGCCCAGCACCTGGCTGCCCTCCTTCTCTGGGCTGGGGAGAGCACATCTGGTGCGCTGATCTTCCCAGTCTGGAGGAGATAATGCTGCAGGAGCTGCAGGAGAAGAAGTACCTGAGGTCTTTGGAACTGAAGCAGGATGCAGCCTGGACAGGCTCCTCTTCTCAGAGAGCAGAGCTTGGCCCCTAGCACCCGAACAACTGGCAAGTAACTGAGGGTGTTCATGTTCACTCTGGGCCAAGATGTAACCTGTCATCCAGTGTCCTGCCTTCTGAGCACCTCTACCCACCAAGAAAGAGGTGTCCACGTTCCTTTGAACTCAGCAGCACCCAACCATTTTTGACAAATTATTTGCTATGGGGCAGTAGGCAGTGATGCCATCTTGCAGGTCCCTGGCATAGCTATAATACCAACCCACTGAGAGGATCAGAGCAATTCCTTTGCTAGGAAGTGGTGATACTAACAACACTCACAAGTCCATATTGTGTTCATACGGCTTTTATGGCTCTATCACCTTCAGCATTCTGATGGCCCTTGTTGATCTCCATGAAACATTCATGGGTAGGATAGCTGGCCTAATAGTCACACACATTTCCCAGTTAGTCCTTAGTAACTCCTTGCCTTTATTCTAGAGCTTCCATAAAGTCCTAATCCCAGCATGGTTTTACACATGCCCTGTTACTAACATGTGCTTCAGGTTTTCCATGTTCTCCTACAATGACAGGGCAGACTGAGCTGACTGTGTAAGGGGGGGCAGACTGAGAGCCAGCACCTTCAGCACAGCTCATCATGTGTGAAGGGCAATGCTTGTCCTGCAGTGCCTGGCACGTCAGCAGCAGGACCGTGTCTTCCATGCTGTGTGTCTCCAGTGACACCCTACTCCTACCAGCCATGCGAGAAGGACGCAGTGGTGAAGTCTCTTCACCCTTGTTTTGGTGTTTATGAAGCCTCCATTGTCTGCACCACTCTGCAGCCTCTGCTCAGCAGGTTGGTCCATCTCTTCCTCACCTGGCATGTCGTCATCACCTCCTTCCACATTGCCCCCCATTTAAAGAACTCCTTTGGGTTGGCAAGCCTGTTGACTGACCCTCAAACTCCCTGATTCTCAAAGGGTTTTTAGAAAATAAGTCCATGTAGTCAGCACCAGCTGTGCAACCAGTTGTTGACCCACTGTGTCTGTCTGCCCCTCAAAACAGCCCCCAGCTTCTCTGTTAACCCTGGACTGAGCTACTGCAGGTGGAGCAGGAGCGTCCTCCTGGTGCCAGAGTCAGAGCTGCTCTCTTTCAGTAAATATTGGGTAATATAAAGCTTGCATCATTGGTGACATTGAAACCACGTTTGGATTCCCTGAGGGAGGGCCTGGACCCTTTTAAGAGGATCCATAAAAACCATGCTGCCAAGTAAATATGATGCTGCAGTAGGATCAAATGGACATAGCATTGCAAGGAGGCATCTTTTCCACTCTGGACTTTCCTCCTTCATCCTCTCCTGAGGGTGACTACTTTAGATCTTTCTCAGAGAAAATGAGTACGATTATTTTGAAAACAGCTTTAAGCAAGAGGGATCTGAGTGTTTGGGAAGACAGGACTTGCCTCCAGCCTTCTGTGGCTTATTTTGTTTTGCTTGGATTAATACAGCTTCAGAAATTCTGGCAGATTTGTTTTATGGTATGTATTTCCTGTATTGCCCAGGCCATACAATTTCTTTCATTTAATTCTGAATTCCACAACTGAACCCAATATCCTGGTGTATGACCTACTGTGTCTGTAGCGCAGCTAATGCCCACTCTTCATGGGGCTTTAAGAAAGGACCATCGTAAAAATTGGAACTGCTGCTGGCACCATTAGTAATACACAGACAAAGGTCAGAACATCCTGTGGCAGGTCAAGCAAATATCCCTGGCTTGCTGACATGGGCATGCTCAGCATGGTTTTCTTGGTCTAACTCTGACTCTCTCAAAATACCATGCTCTTAGCTTCAGGCTTTAGGTTTCTTTTCCTTGCAATCAAACAAGGATTGCCTTTAGCCTAACCCAGGTTAAGGTAATAAGGGCATAGGGTTAAATAAGGGATACATGAATTGTGGTCAGGGCTGTGTGCAAGGGGAATGCTGTCTGTTGTTCCCACACTCCGTGCAAGGAACAGAGTACCAAACATATCTCTTCACTGCACACCCCTATTTCTGCAGCTCAGGAAGCTTTTAGAGACAATCCTTAGGTTTTTCTACCCAAAATCCTTTAAGGATTTTGCTGGAATATCCTATTTCTTAACCATAAAATGAAAACAGAGTGTTGTTAAGGTAAATAAAACAAATGCTAGGAAATAATCAGGCATCACTATGAGGCATGCAGGAAATGAAATGGCATCTGTTCTTGGCACAATAAAGGGTTTCTTAAACATACAAGAAAACACACAGTCAAACACTACCTAACACAGCTGCAGATTAGCCTTATTTTATACATAGGCAACAATAGATTAAAAATTGCCCAAGCTGGTATATTTTGGTCTAGAAATCTGGGTTTGCACCATTTTCCATTTATGCAGTGATAAATCCAAAGTAATATGTACCAGGGAAAGGAAGCCTGGCGGACATGAAAGGAAAAAAAGTAAGTGAAAAAATGCTTTCTTCTCTCCAATGTGACAAACCTACTGCAAAAGCACAGGCGAGTATACCTGGTGTCTTGGCTTTCCTGGCTCTGAGCTGCAATCAATGCTTATCTCATCCGAGAAAAACAGGATCCTTCCAAGCTATTAAAGAGGAGGTCTCTGAGCATGGGTATTGTGGCAGCCTCTAGCATTCCATCCATAGCTCTCACAAGGACTGGTGCCCATATGAAAAGTAGGAGTTTTCCTGTATGATGCATGCCTCCCTTGGAGCAGTGCTTAAAATAATTGCTCAAAGTAATTTCACTGTCTGAAGGCTTTGTTGCTTAGGCTTGCCTTTTTTTTTTTTTTTAATGAGGAGATCCTTGTCCAAAACAAAAATATCCAAAGGTACAATTTCAATCTATTTTTGGGTTCCTTCTTGCCTCCCTTGTCCCAGTTTTACCTTGCTGAAACTCTTCCTTTGGTGGAAGCAGCACATGATTTTGGCTCAGAGAGTGGGTGGGAGCATCCCCCAGTGTGTCTGCTGCTGATTCATCCTCCTGAATCATCTACCAGTGGTGCTGCTCCTCTGCCTGTGGGAGCGATGCTGTGAGCATGGCTGCCTTCATTTCAGTCTCCCTCCAGTGTGCATTTCTGGGCCGGCACACCCTGAGTGACACGGGCTGCTCGGAGCCTGGGAAATGCTGCAGTTCTCAGCAGCGTGGCTCCAGAAGGGCAGTCGCATCATCTACCACCAACATCCTCCCACCAGCTCGCCTGTGAAATAGCTGGGAAGTTACCAAACACATCCAAGAAAGCCAGACAGTGAGGAGTCAAGCTTCCCACCCTGTGCTGCCTTTATGTTGCTTGAGGTCAATTATTATAAACTATCAATTTTTCAGGAATGCTATTAATTTAACTGCTGTGTAAACTGAGTTTCTGTTTCTCAGCAATTATAATGCACAAGGTCTCAAGCAGTAGTAATGCCTGAATTTTTGTCTCCTTTTTCTTTTTTCCCCTCCCCTTCTTTCTAGAGTTAACCACTTCCAGCTGTGTATTCTTTGGATGTGTTTCCACACCAGCTTTTTCCATAATATAGAGTGGGCCCATTTCCAAATTCCAGATGTGCTGTTTATTTACTCTGAAGCATCTGGGCCCCGACATGGTCTTGTCACTGCAACGTGGCAAACTTGTGAAAAATCAGAATGGCAGCCAGTTAACAAGCTGTACTACACTGGCAAGTGGTGAGAACAGTTCAAAGGAGAGCAGAAGAGGGGGGCTGGTGGAGTGGAAATGAAAAAGGAGCAAATGTAATGTTTGGCTACACTGTGCTTTCTAAGGTTACAAATGACTAGTGGCACTCAAATTGGAAACTGGGGATTTTGCTCTTTTGTAAACAGAGCCCTAAAGACTGAAGCTCAACAGAAGCCGCCTAGGGTGGCTGTGAGATGTTAAACACCCTCTCCTCAGCTCCTGTGAAGAGCTTCAAGCTCAGGCATGATGCTGCAGGTCTTATGCAAGCTCATGCATCCTCTTAAAGATGCTTGAATAGACCACCGACCCTAGAATAAACTGAGAGAAGTATTTTAGATTTCCCTCTGAATTTCCCTGCTCAGAAGGGGGCCAGCAGAGGGATTTTCTACCCCTGAGATAAATATACCCAATGCTATCATTCTCTAACAATAAAATTATGATTTTGTTTTCAAATTTGGGCTGTGAGGGGAAATGTAAGCCTGCTTTGAAATGAAACCTGCAAGACTGCAGTGAAATAGATTTACAGAGAGCTAAACTGCAGCACCTCAGTTACAACTGAGGTCTTTGGCTTCCATTTAGCACAGTCTTCAAACCATGAACTTGCTTTGGGCTTACCAAGATTTCAGCCATTATGTGGCCCAGGAGATTCTGCTGTTGAAGCACCAGCATTTTTTTTTTAAGAAATAACGTGAAAGTTGCATTTGAAAGGCTGAAGAGTTCAAAGGCTGTTGAGGGCAGCAAGGAAGCAAGGGACAACCACAAAGCACTGTGTTGCCTAGTTTGAGTTTAATCATGCAAATGTTTGACCATCCAGACACAGAAAGATTTCTCTACCTCTGTATCTTGGCTGTCCTGTGTTCTGCCTATTGTTTACATTTTAGAGCGAGTAGGTTATATATGATCCCCCTTTAAAACTGAGAGAGGCGACCAGGCAGAAAAAATGAAAAAAATATAGTCTCACATGAAAGCAGAAGGGATGGATGCTGAAAAATACACAGCAAATGTTAATCTGATTTAGAGCTGCACATATATGCTCTTCATATTAGTAGTCCTGCCATTATTCAGGGTCATCACTCTACTGCAGCACTGTTTCCTCTAAGCTAACAGTGTTCATTCCTGCATGTTAGAAGAAAGCAATATGTGACCCCTGTCACATGGCAAGACAAAATACCTTCCAGATCTGATCTTCTCCCCGTGGTCCATCACACTGTTTCAAGAGAATGTAAGTGAAGGAAGAGTAGCTATACGTCCTTCTTGCAACATAGAAATCAATCTCCCTCAAGGAATTCCCTTTCCTGTGTCCTGTTTACCATTTGTTTAGGCAATAGGATATGCAGTAACAAAAAATTCCAGGGAATGGAAGTAGTTCCATCAAGAGCTGCTGGAAGGTAACTAAAAATTTCATAGGAAATGTTTCTAGAATTTTATTCAGTGAGATTCTTCATCTTCAGATCTACCTTTTACAAAATTCTAGGGCAGCAATTTTGGTGCTAGTACATATGGCAAAATTACTGTCACTGAAAAGGTGCATATAGAAGAGAAAGCATAGGGCAAAGAAAGAATAGAAAGAATTGGGCTACTACTGATTGTACTTGTCCATGTCTAAATGCATGAAGACACAGAAAATTTTGTCTAATTTCCCATGTTTTGGGATTTGGGATTTTTTTACTTTAAAAAAAGTCATTCATCTGATTCAAAACCCTTCTAGAAATTGCCTAACTCATAAGAGAGAGAGAGAAAATTCAAATATTTCTGCTAAGCAGAGCTGAAGGCTGGGCTGAGCAGTTCCCATTCCCTGAGAGCTGGCTCGGTATCAGGCAAGTGCAGTCCTCTCTACTGCACTGGGCACCAGTGTGCTGAGATTGTCTGTTGGCAAGGTGCAAAGAGAGGAAACGGTAGAGGTAGTAGAGGTGACAATCCATTTTAAAATTTTTAAAGAAAAAAAGGCATTTTCCTAGCCATGAGTAGCAGAGGGTATGGAGGGTGGTTCCACTCTCAGGTTCAGTTAGATCTTTTCTAAGTGTCGCCCTGTTCCATTATAAATACAAAGTAGAAAGCTTGTAGCCAGTGTAACTGGAGGACTCAAGCATAAGTTATCTGTCTTTTTGTTCTTTCCTATGAGAAGGTGCCTTATTCAGGCAATGGCTCCTACGGTGCTCCGACACCAGCTGCCCATGTGCCACCTCCTGTAGGTCTCTGCTGCCCCCATCATGTAAATGTGGGGTCACTAATTCAAGTTGTGCACCGTGGTGCCATGCCAGCCAGTGGCAGTGACTACTGGTGCTTCCAGCTCTCAGAACTGTTTACTCAGCAGTGAGATTAAAGCTCCCTGTCACCTCACTTCACTATGACTATAATTTCCTGAGACCATAACATTACTGCAAAAATTAAACACGGTCTTTCCCTGAAAGCTTTAGGATGCTTTGCAGAATAGTTTATCAAACCGCCTGCTCAATTCCCATGGGAAATGCAAGTATCACTTGTGGGATTGCTATACTTGGCCTTTAACTGTTACAGGACATCAGCTGTTTGGGTGTCCTTTCACTCTGACCTTTTGCTGCATACAGTTGTATAGCACATCACAATATAAATAGCAAGAGACAATTATTGGTCTTTAAATCTTGAGAACTGAGCAATGCTCTGCAAAACTCATTTTGTTTTTGCCATTGGAAGGGCAATTCTGCATCAATGACCAGAGAATCACCAAGTCAATTTTATTTAAAAGAAAAAAGTTTCTCAAGACACAAGAGCTCAGCTGAAGGTTTTGTAACCTAATCAGTTAAGCACAACCACTGCTGTTCACAACCAAAAGGAGAGTTATTACTGATGACAGATTGGGCAAATATTTTATGCCGTGAGTGGTATCTATTTTGGACTGTCCACTGTCTTTCTGATACATCTGATACATCACAAATTCTGAAGTCTGCTTTCAAAACAATGAATTTGATACAAAATAGAAGTACAGTGTTTCTGGGGCAGTGTGTTCTCTGCAGGTATCCCATAACACCTCTGAGTTTATTACCTTTCATGCTCTTTAGAAAATCACCCTAATAATTTCTGTTCTCTTTTTGAAAGTGAAATGATAGGCCATTATCAAACACCCAAATACACAGCAAATGTTAATCTGATTTAGAGCTGCACATATATGCTCTTCAGATTAGTAGTCCTGCCATTATTCAGGGTCATCACTCTACTGCAGCCGAAAGAGTAATGTCTCATTACATCAAACCATGAGCATTTTGGCTGTTGGATGGACTCAGCTCAGTGATGTAATGCTGCAGGCACAGGCAATCACGAGATGCCCAGCAGTGGAAAATCTGCATGTGGAGGTGTAGGGTTTGAGCTGTTACTGTGGTGGGTTGAAGGTGTCCATAATTCCTGCTCTTCCAGGAATATGTTCCTGAATGGCCTTTGCTCTCCAGGGAGCCTGTGTAATTGCTGTCCTTGTAGGACAACCCTTTCCAGTGCCAGTGAAAGGAAATGGCTTTAAAAGCTCCACCAGGGATCCTGCCAACCCCAGGCTTCAAGGGAAAGCCACTGCCTTTTCACAGGCCCTCTAGGATGTCAGGACTGACGGGTCTCTTGGGGAGAAATATTGTCAGGGAGTCACCAAATTAAATGTGCACTTCCAGCAAAGCAGGATGATCCAGAAATCAGAGGCTGCTCACAGGGCAGAAGACCAGAGACTGCTTTCAGTGTATCTGGTGTCTAAGCACAAACCTGTTTGAGGAAACCTGCCATTTCCCCTTGGACAAGCAGCAGAGTAATGCCTCTGTTGCAACAGGCTTAATTTTCCTTTCACTGCCCATCCTGCAACTGCCACATGCCCAGAAACACCTCTTCCCTTTCCTAAAGTAAAAATTTTTTGTGCTGTTGAATTTTTTCTTTTTATATTATGCCTGTTGGCCTTATGTCTACATTCTCCCTCCTCCTTCCAGAAACTGTAGTCTTATAGGCCATATAAATTTTCCTTAAATCAGTGGTCTTGTTATTTAAAGAAAAAGATTGGGCAATTTTCAGTCTAGATTTTTAGGATACAGTAATATAAAATAAACTCATTAATTCTCATAAATTAGGATATTTTTCCTAAGCAAAAGTAGCTGCCACAATATACATCATCTTCCTCTAAGTACTTTTCCTTTATTTTTTTTTCCAGAGTCTGTAGGTATTAGAACCCAGCCAGCTTGTTTTGACATATTATTGGGAGCCACACTTACCCTGGAGTAATTCAGCTTAAGCAGAAGGAATTTACAGGATACTGAATCTGATCCCAGCATGTTAGATGGTTAAAACCTTTCTGGTGTTGCTAGATTGTTATTGTTAGATGCCAATGTATCTGTGTGGAAACGGCGATCCTGGGAGTGTGGCTGCCCTGAATGCCTTCAGGGATTTTCCTGCTGCTCTGAGCTCATTAGTGGAAAAGGCAATTGAAGAAAAGTTTGCCAATCCCTTGACAAGAAAGAGCAGAGCAATAAGCCAGTCTAATTTGCACAAATAAAATTCTTGGTCTTCACAACCACTGATTACAGCTTCAGCTGGAGTGGAAAGATAATAAGAGGGTTCCTAGAATGTCAATGAAGGGAAGTCACAAGACTAAGGTGTGTTCATGAAAGGCACAGGATGACCTAAGGCATACAGAATCCATACTGAGGGTCTTTGGTTTTGCTCCACATTCAGGGAAAGGAGTCTTAGAGCTGAAGCACAGATACATATGTTTTGCATGAAAAGCACTAAAGATTTTGAATTAATGAGTTGTTCAAAACACTTTCAATATTTATTAGCTCTGGACATTGATTGCTTAAAATTGAGCGTATTTGGTGGCCCCAAGTCTAAATAATGATGTTACTATGCCAGCCCTACCTCTGTTATGTTAGTTGGATATTTTTTTCCTGAATAAGAGATAAAGTACTGGATTCCCAAGCAAGAAAAAAGTGGTTTTAATATATTTGTAATTCAGGCAAAACCAATTCCTCTTTCACAGTTAAAGGATCTTATATCATGTCTGTTGAAGATGAGAGTTTAATGTAAGTTGTAAGTTACGTCTGACAATTTCTCAGAAGAAAAACCAAAGCTATCTGGGAAACTGACATTCTCTCTGTGGAAATGTAAAGTGAAAAATGGCAAATGAAGCATCTCTTTTTTCTTCAGGAAATTAAGAATTAATTCAAATCAGGGGAAAAACATTTTGACTATAAGGTTTCCTTTTTTTTTTTTCTGAGCTGGAAACGCTTAATGCTGTAAATGTTTAAAATTAAGCCTTTGTTTTCAAAAATTTCCAAAGAAAATCTAAAATTTTCACCTGAAATAGCATCTTCTAGTGAAAAAAAAATTAATAGATAATTTTATTCAAGAAACTTTCTATGCAAGAAATTTCAGCCAGCTATAGGTGGAAGCCATAGTAGCTGCAAATAAGGGACATTTGGACTAATTTGTGAACTAGAACTTGGGCTGGGCTTGCATGGAGCACTCTCCTCCAGCTGTCCATACTCCTTAACTCTCATGTTCAGCAGCTCCACTTTTGGCCATGCCAACCAACAGGCCCTTTCCTGCCCTTGCCCAGCCATGCCTCAGGGGACAGTGCCCAGCACCACTGCCACAACACCCCTGCCATGGGCTGGAGGGGGTAGAGCTCACTGACACAGTGAGGGGCAGCCCTTGGCACAGGATGGCCAGGTGGATCCAGACAGCTCAACTCAGAAGGAGTTGAGCACAGCCTAAGGAGCCCAAGGACTGCAGGGAGAGAAGAGGCTATCAGACAAAATTGGATATTGGAATTCTACAAAACCAACCTGAAGGTTTCATAGACTTACATAATTTAAGTGAGGTTATTTTCATCAAAATGCTTGAGGGCAAACTGCTAGCACATTTCTTTCCTACAAGAGTTTTCCTGCTGGAGATGCTCTGGAGAATGGACGAAGAGGAGCCAAGCTGTGCATTCACCTTGCTGGATGTGGGGTGTTGGGCTGGTTTATGGTGGTGTGTTCTCTACCTGGGCTCAGCATGCAACTCTGGAGGGCTTTTTAGGACCTCTCTGTCCAGTGCTGATGAGGATGGTAATGACAGCAAAAGTGAAAGCTGAGCCATAAAAGCTGCTCCCTCTGTCAGCAGCTGTTTCCCTTATTTAGGTGGGATTTTGCCTTATTGGAATGCAGGAGTCATTAAAACAGCTGCTGACCTGTGGAAAGAGCTGGGCCAAGGATGGGAGAGGGATGAGAGAAGCCAAAGGAATATACAGCAGCTGGTGGAGCATGGGATGGTGCATGTGGTTGAGGAGACACACAGAGAAGGTCAGTCCTATGTTCTATTGCAAAGCCATTTTGCTCCTGCTGCGAAGGAAGGAGTTAAGGCAGTGGGCATGGCATGAGGAGAGGTCCCTCCTTGGGCTGTCCCTCTCCATCTCTCACACAGTCCCCTTTAGCCGACCCCACCCCCCAGTCGAGCAGGTAAAACCAGGTCCATCTGAGATTCTCAAACCCCTGAGCAGCTGCTGACCATTTCAGCAGGCAGGTGCAGGGATGTTTGCCCACCACTGGCAGCCCTGCACTTTGCTGGAGCAGTGTGCCACAGCTGCCGTGGGAGGAGCAGCACCACAGCGCTCTCCTGCTCCCATTGATAGTGCTCTGCCTGCCAGCAGGCTCTTTCCTGGGCTGTTGAGAACCTTAGCCTGAAATAGGATAAGGCTATTTGTGGGGATGAACTTGAGAACAAAAAAAGCAGATGTTGGTTCAATAATATAGGATTTATCAAAGCACATTTGTACCTTCAAAGATATAAAAGAAATTTTAAAGCCATAATCTATCCTAAGGAGAAGTATCAGTATATTTTGTCTTTTATACTTCTCTTTGTCTTACTACATTTTTGTCATTAAACTACAAGTGTGCACAGGAAATAGGCTTTTTTGTAATAGATAATAATTTTTGGTTGTTTAGAAAGTCAAATACTGCTTTTGGATTAAATCTCAAGCAGGTGCCAGAGAAGCTCTTCCTAAAGCATTGTTGCTAAATGTTATGGGAAGAGTGGAAGCTTCAGATAAACCCTGTCTTAGCCTATTCTGGCAACAATTTAAATTTAAAGTATCACTCTGACTTGCAAGTTCTAATAATGTCAAATCAGATCTATTTATAAAATGAATTATTTATTAGATAGCCAAGAGATAACAGATGAAATATCTTAATTGGAATTACTTACTATATGTATAAAACTAAGTAATTATTAGTAGATTACAGCATAACATAAATCAATGCACTATATCAAGGTACCTTTATTAGAGCTAGCAAAAGAAACAGTTCTGATTAAGGGTGGAATGGAACTTACCAGCAAAATGATGATAATGTATACAAATTCCTTCACTTATCCCCTGGGGAATAACTGTGAAGCGTCATCCTTACTCATGGGAGAAATTCCACACATTTCCTGGAAAATGCACAGAAGATTTCTGCTTTGTGAAAGTTTGGTGTGGCTGTTATTGTTGTAAAGTTAGTGGATGTCAGTCAGAAACCCAGCTTATCTTGCCAGATCTCACTTCAACAGTAAGATGTTTACTGGCAGCTGGGAGATCCCAGACCAGTGTTAACCCTGTGGCACCAAAATAATTCATTGTAAAACAGCTTGTCCTGTTTGCATGTCTGACCAGTCAGCAAACAACAGAAAAGCTCTTGGTGGGGATGGAGGGGGCTGAGGTGCCCTGCTACACTAACCTTGGTGACAGAACAGATGAGTTGCTGGACACAAACATGTCAAGCGAATCCAGGAGATGTGTGGAGTTTTCTGCCAAAGGTATTTCCTACAGGCATTACCTCCCAAAGCTCACCCTTGGGAAGAGACCCACTATTGGCAGAAGCTCAAACAACTCAGGACTGATGTTCAATTCTACCTGCAAATGAAGGAAGTGGAAGCACATGTATGAAATGTCAGTGTATGTACATTGTGCTGAGGATTGGCTGTGACGCCTGGCACAGTGGGAAGGACACTGTTTGTTTTCACAGAATCACAGAATGTGCTGATTTGGAAGGGACCCACGAGGATCATCAAGTCCAAGTCCTGATCTTGCACAGGATCGTTCCCAAGAGTCACACCATGTACCTCAGAGCGTTGTCCAAGCACTTCTTGAACTCCGTCAGACTTGCTGCTGTGGCCACTTCCCTGGGGAGCCCATTTCAGTGCCCAACCACCCTGTGGGCAAAGAAATTTTTCCTAGCTAAACCTCCCCTGACTTCAGGCTGTTCTCTTGGGTTCTGTCACTGGCCACAAGGGATCAGTGTCTGCTTCTCCTCTTCCCCTCATGAGGAAGTTGTAGACAGCAATGAGATCTCCCTCAGTCTCCTCTTCTCCAGGCTGAACAGGACAAGTGACTTCAGTCATTTTCCAGTCATCTTCCCTCAAGGCCCTTCACCATCCTCGTGGCCTTCCTCTGGGCATTCTCTAATAGTTCTATGTCTTTCTTATATTGTGCTGCCCAAAACTGCACACAGCACTCAAGGTGAGGCTGTCCCAGTGCAGAGCAGAGCAGGACAATCCCCTCCCTTGCCCAGCTGGAGATGCTCTAGTCTCCATGGCTCACACAAAACTTCCTCTTCCGCCACTATGAGGTTCTTGCTTAGAGTTCATTAACTGCAGAGAGTAAACAAGAACAGACTGGCTAAGAAAAAATAATCAATCCTTCATTCAGGAGAACCAGAGGAAGAGATCAAGCTATGTATACAGGCATGTTTGTGATTTGTTAGATGTAATATTTGCTAAAACAAAAGAAAAACATTGTTGTCTTTTCAGAAAAGTGTTCTGATAAGCATATAACACCTAGCAACGGGACACTGATTTCTCCCCACACCTTGAAACCCATTACTAGCTGGCTTTTCAGCTTTATCAACAGTTTTACCTGTTGCTAGGCAGAATTTATCCATTACTGCTGAACCATGAACTTATATCAAGAATTGATTTGCCCTCCAATCTGAGTCCTGTAAATTATCTAATAACCCTCCTTTCCCCTGTCTCAAATTAAATAGCAAGGAAAGTGTCTTTCTGTTTAAATTTTCATATTGTTCTGTATTGACTTAACACAGATAAGGCTCTCGGGTAAATTTGGGGAAATCAGCTGAGCAAAGATGTGCAAATTGTTTTTCTGGGAGAAGATAAGTGGTGAAAGATTGAAGCTATAAAGTAGCTGTACTGCTGATTATTGCTCGTATCACCGCAGAATAAAAATCTAACCAAGTAGCACAGGGCAGCATGTCAGACAGTATCTAACCACCTAGAAGGCATCAGCTTTTTAGCACCTGAGGAGCAGGATGAAGTTTGCCATACAGCTATTAGTAATCCCACCAGCCCAGGTGACATAGAAGGTAAAAGCTGGTGCTGTGAGCATGGTGTAAGGCTGTCACATCCCATGGGGGATGCAAATATCTACTCGTACCACTGCAAGATAACAGAGCCAGGCTGCCAGACCTTCAGCTAGTCCTTGCAGACAGCTCTGGAGAAGCAGGCAGGAGTGAAGCAGGATGCTTGGCACAGCAGTGGAGTCAGCATATAACAATCCATCCATGCTGCTATTTAAGACTGACAGTGCCATAGAGGGGTCAGACACAACAAGGGAGTGCCCTCTCCTGTGTGGCAGCTTCAGGATGGAATCTCAAAGGCACCACTTCCCTGGGATGTTCCTGGTGCAGGAGGAGAGGACCTCTCTGTGGGCTTCCCCTCACCTCATAAGCTCCACCCTGCTCGTGGGCAGGGAAAAGGAAGGAGAGTGCAGAGTAGGCTTCACACCAACCTGAGGAAATGCCACCTTGCTCCTGGGGCCTGACACCTTCTCCCCAAGTACTCTCTGAATTTTTATGGGTAACGATGGGCCCCACCATTACAGATAGCAACTGGAAGACCCTAATAGGCGTCACTGGGGTTTCAGCTTGGCTGACAGACTCCAGAGTCCCTACCTGTCAAAGGACAACCAGGAGACTGCAAATTAGGGGCTATTTAGTCACTGTGAGTACATTTGTCCAAGCCCTGTCTATATTGCAGCTTCTAGTTCAATCTTACCATAATGTGGCAGAGTCACAGAGAAAGCTCTCTCTGTTAACCAGCTTAGAGATGGAATTTACAACCAAAGGAGTCCTGGCTTCCTGTCAGCTTTACTCATGACATTAGATAAAGTTGTTTCTCCTAAGTAGGACAGACAAAAATCATGTCTATTCAGCTCCTTTCCAGTCTCAGAACCCTCAGATCCAGCTCTTAATCAAAAGAAACATAACTTTTCTGAAGCCTTGTTACAGCCTTCTGTACAGGTTGCCGTGGTGTTCACATCCCTTGTGAAAAGCACATTATTCCTCCCCCTGCTCAGCCACTGCACCCATCTCCTTTGTAAGCTGCTTTTCAACCTGGTCAGAACTCACCAATTCCTTTTAACAGATGCCAAGAACAACTTCTTGAGCTGAGAAGGATAACAGAAGATTTCTATTTCCCAGCACATACAACTACCCTTTAATCACTGATCTGGGACATGAACACTGTTCCTGGAAACACCACGTAGGTTTCGTAGCAAAGAAGTTGACTTGGGCAGAAGGATTATTCCAGCATAGACACCACTCCTTTGCAGGGGACCCCTGAGTATCTGCAGTCAGTGAACATCACTCAGCTCTCTAGATGTGTCCTTTCAGACAGGTTTCTCTGTGTCAGATAAATGTCAGTAAACATATAATTTTTAAAAAATAAAGTAAGATCATAAAAAGGGGCTTTTTTTTTTGCTGTAAATGATACACATTTGTTTTCATTATTTAGAGAAATATGTTACCATTTATCTGTATTGCTGCCAGCATTCTGTGTCATGACACAAATAAAGCAGAAATAAAAAGGTAGTTAACTCAAGAGAAAGATCAAGATTTTATTTATGCAGCATTCTACACACAAGAAATAGCTTGCAATAATACAGAATTTGTTAATACACATCAGGAAAATTAAAGGAAGATTAGGTCTTTGGTAAGTATCAACATTTGGTAAGCTTAGATGTATTAGGCTATATTTCTGACACATAATCCTACTAAATGAAATTGATTTACATCACTAGATAAATCTGAACTCCATAAAGTTGCTATTTTTAACTTCTGTAATAAATTTGATTCCCTTTTAAAATTTGGTTACATCTCTACATTTTATTATGGATATTTGCTTTGCTGCAAATAGCACTTGGTGGCAAGGCCTATTACTAGGATTCTGTTTGCAAATGAATTCCAGTATTAGTGAAGCCCTGGGGAAAGTAAGGCATTTGGAGCATTTGATCACTGAGAGAAGGACTTCTATCAGCTCCTCCTTTCAGTAAAGTATATGATCAGTTTGTGTGATGCTGAGGGTTAGGGATGCTCTTTGTGTAATCAAAATGCAGAGTACTGAGTACATATAAAGACTGCAGTATGCTGGCTTGGCCATTCAGCAGCCATGTGCCATTGGACTATTTATGGCCACCAGTCTGCTCATTTTAAATTAGAAATGGGTGCATCCTAGAAGTCCTTTTGCTAGAAATTCTAGTTTAAATTTTGGAATGAGTAGGAGCCCTGTAATTTCCAGGGCCTGTGTTTATCAGTCCAGATGTTATTGTAGCAAGTTGTCTGAGATTAATGTCAGCAGACTAAGAAGTCACAAGGGTGTCCCTTCATGTGCCTCACAAATTAGTTCTGAACTCTTCTTCCCACCCATACCCAAAAGCCGAGCATCACTCAAGGGCCTCATAGTGAAGTGCAAGTGATAAAACACAAAGTTGTTCTTCTTGGCCAGTGGCATTTAGGTTTACAGAAGATGTACAGAACTAACACAGACACATGGTAGCTGTACTAACCAGATGCTAGGAAGATTTGCAAGAAGCCTAAGCCTGAAGTAAAGATGTCAGAGATGCTTAGATCATGTTTGGTGTCGGGGCCTGCTTCATTCTAAAGGGTTCACATAACACATCTCATACAGACAGAAACTCAAAAGATTTTGCCACCTGCCCAATAAGCTCAGCTGCAGTGATGTATTTAACATCACCAGAAAGACTGCAAGGAAGACCCTGAGGGTAATCTGAACTTTTAAACTAATCCTTCTTGTAAAGTGTTTCTGGTTAGAAAATCATTTGCACATTGGTTTGGCAGAAACCTTCACCAAGTAGAGCTGACCAATTTTGGTGCAGAAACAAGGCGTGGAATTTTGAGTCACATCAGATTATCTTTCAGGGCAGTTAGAGATACTGGCTTCCAGGCAGTGAGTTAAATGTATTACTTTGCTATTCCCAGCTGAATAAAATAATGCAGCAGTATTTTAGAAACCAAAGCTATGCTTTAACAATATTTTGTATTTCTGGCACTGTGGGATACCAGGACACTACAGGTTTTACTTTACAAAAGCATTTAGAGTCAACAAATCTAGTATAATATAGGGTGTTTCCCTTAAAAAGTAAACCAATGCTTCATCTACTTTGACTTCAATTTAATATCTCCTTTAAAATATATTTTTCACTTTAATCCCAGGCTAGGAGTTGGTACAAATCTTAAATGATTTAATAACATGGCTGATCTACCTTCTCACTGACATATTTTGTTTACTTTAGTTATTTGAATCAGAGAATAAGTACTTCCTTCAAAACACAAGGAAAGGCATTTTCAAATTGAATATCTATTTTTAAAAACCTGTAACATCTATTACTGTGTAGACACAAGTCAAGATGTTTATAGTGGAGCAGCTCCCATGAATTTCTCCTGGTTTTCCACCCTCAAGACTCAAGTCTACAGTGAATTTCTTCCTTGTCTGTGAAATATGATGCTCTTCAAGCCACTGTGCTCCTGGTACTATTTGAATTACTTCAGACTCTCCAATGCAATTAGCCCACAGGAATCAAAATGAAAAAGACGAAGAAAATGAGTTTTGCCTCCCCTTGTAAGCAAACCCAGGATTAAATTAACTACAAATTTAAATTAATTTTAATATTAAATGGAATTAATTACCTATTCTTGTAAAATGCTTCTTGCTTAGAGATGACACTTAGATATCTGTCTTAAGTGACTCTTCTCCCTAAAAACAACTGAAAAGTTGTTTCCCACTCAGACAAGGCTTATGGAAAAGGCAGCACTTTTTCAAGCTTTTATTCCAGCATGATTTCTCATGCTGTAAAATTTAATTCTGTTCCAAAATTCACTACCCTTAAATTCCTCATTCAAGATGGAGATCTTGGTACTAAAGTGTGCTGAGTTGACTTCTGCAAGTGTTTCTAAAATAAACTCTGAACAGTGAGCTGAAGCTTTCTAGAGATCAGGTGATTTACTTCTCCACCACCACTGACTTTAACAAGATGTAGAACTTGGCCAAGACAGTTCACATGTGCTGCAAGCTCTGCTGTTTCCATTAACCACAACCCAACATCTTTGCAGAAAGGGCTGTGCTCTGATTTGTTTGACTTTCTGACTCTGGGCCCACTGAAGAATCAGATGTCAGAGCTTAAAACCTTTTAAAATATATCTTGGTTTCAGAGCGTAAAAGCTGATAAGTCATAACTCAGGATCTGAAAACTCACTTTTTAGCAGGAAAGAGAGATCTGTAAAGATGACTGATGAATGATGAAAGGAATTCTATCTATATGGGTCAGATGCTTTCACAGCCTCTCAAACTGCAATGTTCTCACCGCTGTGAGGTGGGGCATTGAGGGCTCTGCTTTCTTACCCCCTCAGAGTAAGACTCTTGCACTTAAGACTGGTACAGAGCATTAAAAAGATGACTTTCTGCAGAAGCCTGTTGCACCAACACGCAGCCAAACAGGCCCAATGTATACTGACAAGGACTGTCCACTGCCCTACACAATGTCCTAGATGAGCAAACTCTTTCCAACTTGTTTCCACTGCTATTGCAGCAACAGTAGTTGGTTCTGGCAGACAGAGATTCCCTCTAGCAGCAACATTGTGTAACACAAGTCTCACGGAGACTGCTTTAAGGGTAGGACCAAAACAGAAGAAAACCCCACAAACAGTGGATTACATGGAAAGAACTTTCCTTCTGAGGCTGGAAGGGGTTGCCAAAAAGTAGCCCTTTGGTAAATCATAAATCCACCTCCCACTTTTATTATCATGCTCAAGAGCCTGAATACAAAGTGGTCCTAGGCTTTCTTAGTGGTTATGCAGTTGTGTTAACTAGGAAATAATTTTGCACAATGACATGCAAAAATCCACCTTAATTTTATCATCACATGTCCACATTATGAAATGGATTTTGGCAGAAGGGATGCCTTGGGGATCCCAAAATGTCCTCTTCAGAATTGTTGCAACACAAGAACCTACACTTTGTGTTTAGGAGGGCCAGTTCCTGCAGTGGGTTGCTCACCCACATCTGGGGTGCCAGGGGTATGGGACAGGGCAGGATTGCACAGGGCTGGGGCACCCACACCTCTCTGTGCAGGCAGGGGATCCCACCCTCCCAGATAAGGAGGGGTGTGTGTACCCCCACAGCCTGGGAGAGGGTTGTGTGTGTGTGCATGTTTCTATCAGCTAGAGAAGGTAATTTAGACAGCTGTAGCTACATGTTACCACTTGTGGCTGAACTGTTGTTATTTTTTGTGGCTGATATTGATCCTGAATGTATTGTTCAAGATTGCTAGTTCATTATACATCATTAAAAAAATCAATGCACCACTCCAACCCTGATTTGGCATAAACTGTGTGAATTGACTGGGATTTGCTACTATGTTGAGTCAGTGAGAGCAATAACAAGCTGAATTTTGTCAAATCCTCCTCAAATTGTCTGGCTGGTGAACACTGAGAAGCTTCTAATGCATCCATGGGACCATGAGGGAGAGCACCATCTTTTTCCTCCAGCCTCAATCCTCCCTGCATGTGTCATTGCAACAGCACACTCTGAAGGCAGCACTGCAGGGTCTCATTGCATAAACACAGCTGATCCTCTGCACAGCCAAAATGTGGGCACTTCAGTCTGGGAACAGTTTGCCAAGTGCTGTGACAGCAATTAGCCCAAACACTGCTCTGCCAAAGTCACCTGTAATGACATCTTGTCCACCTTCCTTAGCCTCTCGTGACTTTTTCCGTTTTGTTCCATTGTCCATTCTCTCCTGTCCAGTGGAGCAGGGCAGAGTGCCTGTCTGTGCCCCAGCAGCACTGTCTGTGCCCCACCAACACTCTGTGTGCCCCACCAACAATCTGTGTGCCCCAGCAGCACTGTGTGTGCCCCACCAACACTCTGTGTGCCCCACCAACACTCTGTGTGCCCCACCAACACTCTGTGTGCCCCACCAACACTCTGTGTGCCCTACCAACACTCTGTGTGCCCCAGCAGCAGTGCTGCAGTCGGTTCATCTGTGACAGGGAATGTGAATACCATCCCTACTGAGTGGTGCCTGCAGGGGGGATGCAGAGGAGTTCTCACTACAGCATCAGCATCCTGTACTGATGATAAGTTACCTGCAGTTGTTCTGCCCAGAGAAAGGGACCTTTTTATCCTATGTACATTTATGCTTGGCAGCAACCATCTTACAGAGAAATGGGAAACAGTTTAACTTTGATGGCTGATTTTAAGTTTTCCCATTCTACCCCATGAAAATACAGTTGGCAGCATATGTTCTCAGAGACCAGATTAGCACTGAATTCATTCAAATCTCTCCACATGGGCAGGAAAAAGTCTGAAGCTATTCTTACATTATTCATGACAAGCTTTGGCAACTCGCTTGGTGTCAGCATTCACAGCTTCTGCTCTTTAGTACCTCCATTGTCCCATGTCTCCCATGTTCAGGCTCAGCATTTCCAACAGCAATAAAAGCATTTCAGGCTTTCAGTGCCATTATGAAAAGACAGAATGAAAAGCACTAAGGCAGCCTGGACGACAAAAGACAAAGAAGACTTCTGCTATATCTTTCTTTTGCTGATGATCCTGCACCTCCTTTTCCAGAATGCAGCTCATCTTTTTAGCAGGATAGGACATACTCAAACTTTTTCTTCTCTTTTTGAACTTTCTTTGTCAACTGCCATTAAGCAGTCAACTGCCATTAAGCCCTTTAACTTCTCTTGGGCAGGATCATGCAAGGAAAAAACTCAGGACAGGGAAAGGAATGGTGACTGAGACCTGGCAGCAGTAAGCGTGAATGCCCATTTCAAAAGCCTGTCACGTTCCTCAATTTGTCAATCCATCACCAGATGAATATGAAAGTATATTAAAAAATATTTATTTAGGAATGTCTTCCCTTGGCTTTCTGATACCAGCTGTATTCCCTTGAGAATAATGTGCAGGTTGACTTTTGCAGACAGGGCACATTTGTAGGCTGTCAGGAGGCTTTGGTTTCAGGTGAGATGTCCCTCTCTAGGAAAAAATGTGTTTCCTTCTGTCCTCCTCACCTTCCCTCTGTTGGCTCTGCTACTATGTTCATCTTCAGAGGACCTCTGTGAGGGCAATCTTCTCACTTCTCTTAATATCTCCTGGTCTTGAGTGATGGAGAAATATCCACACAAAATTGTATGGTTAACATTTTCAATAGCCAAAAAGTAGGTGTAAGGGGCAGGTTCCCAGCAGGATGTGGGACTCCAGCATAATTTTTTAGATTCTTTTGAGTGCATTTCTTTTTGTATAACAGAGTTTTTCTCCAACGCACGTGATTGAATTGAACTTCAATGGCTTTTTCTGGATCCCTGTTCACAGGTTTTCCGTGTACCACACTTGAGATGAAATAAAACAGCTGAAGCTCCTTTAAAATTGAAAAATACATTGTCTGAGATTGTTGCCCTAGGGTTTAGTGTGGAAGTAAGAAAAATGGAAAATATAATTTTCCCTAAATCCCTGCAGTCCTTTGAGAATGTGACTCTAATCCTCCTTACCCATAAGAAGTTTATTATTTGCTTAATGTTCCTTTTGCACCCCTGAAAATAACAGAATTAAGAGAAACAGGATGATTAGTAGTTGCCTATGGAAATAATAAAGTGCACTGACAGCTCGTTCCCATCAGCACAGTGCTCAGGCCAGCTGCACAGGGAGCCCTGGGACAGGGATGCTGTAAAACCAGGAGCCCATGTCCAGCCCTGCACCAAAGCTCACAGCACAGTGTTGGAGACCTCAGCTCCAAATCGGACCTAATTCACACTCAGCCTTCCTCATCATGGCCAGGAGACTTTCAGGAGATCACCATTGCTTATTTCTGAGGAGGACCAAGGATATAAAACCAGTGGTCCCTGAACAGAGCGCTCTAGGACCATTGGCTGTGAGGATCATTTTATTTCACTCACTGACAACTCTCCTCCAGTTTGTTTAATGGCTGTCTTAGGTCTTCATTGCAATGAAGCTAATGGTCTGTGAAGGCAGCTGAAAACACATATTGCTTTCTTCTCTATGACCACCAATTCCTCCAGCAAGTGGAATCCAATTTTATATGTAGTGAATGTATCAGGGGGAAAAGCAAGAGCTAATAGTCTTTTATTCTTAACTGCTGTAATGCTGTTCTCTTTTTCCATGTCCACTTGGAGAGAAAATTAAATTAAAACATCCTTTCCAATTTAGAAAATGATTAACATGTTAATGATTTTGCAGTTTTACAGAAGGGCAACAAGGAGAGAGAAAAGAGCTTAGCAAATCCATCCATACTATGGTGATGAAGAGTGGGGACTGGGTTGTTTTGAAAAATTCCAGCTCTACACCAGAGCTGCCTCCAACAGAACAGTCCCTTCCACCACCAAAGCACACCCAAGCAGGGCTGGGATAGCAGGGAGGTCAGGAGGCAGATGCAGGTGAGGACAGACAAGCGTGGGGTAATTCTTATCAGCAGAGGGATAAGAAAAGCAAGCACAGCTATGTTAAATCCACAGCAGCTCAGGGAACATCTTTCCTTCACACTGAGAAGGAGAGAGATCTATTGCTCTGAATCCAGAGTCTCTGTCCTTGTTTGAAACCCATCTTAGGGCCAGGCCGCAATTTCTGGAAGTGTTTTTGTGACACTTTACAGGCACAGCAGGACTCCAGCCCATTGCTAGGGGTGATAGGCCAGTGTGGACAGAGTGGGAGACTCTTGTTTCAGAGTACACCACCTGCATAAAAACAAGTGGAAAGGAAGTGCAATTGAGGACAGGTTACTGCACAGCTCCACAAAGTGCTCTGGGAGTGCCTGGTGGCCCCTTCAAGGTGAGCCTGCTGTGCAAACAGGTGACAGATATCATCTCCTCCTGCATGATGGCTTTTCTCCTGCCACCCACAGCAGCAAAGGGCACAGCAGCAGTGACCTTGGGAACACCTCCACGGACAGTTATCCTGGTGGTCTTTCTAAAACATCGGGGGTTTCTCATATGCTCAAAGTACACAGTGACTAAGTAAATCATCAACTATTTCCTGATTTGGAAGAGAAAGGGTTTTTAAAATTTATTTATTTATTTACTCCTTGTTAAGTAGTGGCAGCTGTCTTTCAGAGGGTGAGCTGTCTTTTCAAAACCCTCTCCCTCACTAAATGCCCTTACTTGCACAGAAAAACACCACAGATTTGGAAATGGTGGGAGCTGGGTGTTTCCTTTTTTTTCCTGAAAGGAAATACAGTATTGCCAAACCCCAATCTAATGTCCCATTTATGCCTTCTTCAGGGAAGTTTAGAAGAGTAAAGCTGGCAACAACAGCTGCTGATGAACTTCCCATATTTTGGAAGCGGGAGTAAATTAAGTAAGGATCTGCCTGTTGAAGTGCAAGAAAAAGAAAAGAAGGAAGGAAAGAAAAAAGAGCAGAAGAGACAAAAGAAAAAAAGAAAAAAAAAAGAAAATTAAAAGAGAAGTTCCTGTAAAAAAAACAATCTGAAAAGCAGAGGCATTAGGATTCCTGCAGTGGCTAAGAATTCAGAATGCGCCTGCATGATGTTACTCATGATCATGGCAGCAGGACACATATTCTTGAGCATTGTTTGTGCAAGAGATGTGGGCAGAAAATCTGAGGGTCTTGACTGAACTTGCCTGGGATTTCATTTTGTCTGGTCTCTCCCTAGATGTATACAAGAGCATATTTGTACAAACCTTGGCACTTCACACTGCAGGCTACTAGTGAAAACTGGTCAATTTGGGGAGCATCAAATGTAAATTAAATGGATAATTTTCTCTTGCTTAGGACTTTCTGTGAAAATGACCCACATATTTCTGATTACAGTTTGTATAAAGTGATGGCAGCTGACGGATTAGCCTAAAGGCCAGATTCAGCAAACTAAGCAAGACTGTAACGCTAAACCGTAACTGCTCTGTTAGGAGATGCTATAATCCAGCAGCTTTTAAAAAACCCAAGCTGTCCCCCTTCACCCCGTGCTCCCTCCCAATTTGTAAGCTTTGTAAAATTGTCTAATTAGAGTATATTTTACAAGGACCTTTGGCAGCAGCATTGACTTGCAAGCTCGATTAATGTGACAGAGCATGACAATGGTTTCTCTCTGAAGTTTGCTGGACCCCACAGCTAGATCAGGACTGCACAGTTTATCTTAGGCAGATGCCGCTTCAGCACCAGCAAAACAGTTCAAAGAAGTGGGAGGTGACTCCAAAGCCATGGCTGTCTGAGAGTATTAATGGCAGCGCTTGGCTGCTCCAGCTTGCAAGTCTTCCTTCCGTGTCTCCAAACTCTGCTTGGCGTGGTTAAGGCTTTTCTGAAAGGCCTGACAAGTTTCAAATGGAGCTTTTTTCTTTTGGTTGGACAAATTGCTCAGGAAACAAAGATGACTTTTTCAACCCGCTGGCCTGCTGGGGTGTTGCTGCGGCTGCCTCCCCTTGTGCTGGAAGCACACAGAGAGATACAGCCCTTCCCCTGATGGCTGCATCCAGTGCTAGTATGCAGATATGTTTGTTTTAGAGAGAAAATGCATTTTGAGCACGAGAGACTCAAAACTTGGAGATGCTTGGAGAATCCGGGGAAGGAGGTCAGTATTTGGACTGTTCCCTTGTAGAGAGCAAAGCACGTGGGTGTTGGGTGTTGGGATGATGGACAACCCTGGCCTACCAAGTCTTCCTTGGCTGTCCAAGATAACATCCCTGCCCTTCAGAAACCTCCTGTGACTGGAAGATTTCTCCTCAAAAGGGCAGACACAGAAAGGAACAGTTGAAGAGGTCAATTTAACACCATTTAAACATGGAAAAGAGAGGTGGGCCTCCTTCCCACCAGCAGAACACCCTCTTTCCCCTTTCTCTACTGAAGGTGCTTTTCAGTTATGTAGTCCTTTGGCCAACAACATTTCTGAACAACAAATGGCAGTGCATACCTGGGCAATGCCCTGGGATTAATTCTGAACCACACATCTGCAGAGCATAAAGTAGGAAAATAACTTCTGAATGTGTTGGGAATTCCCCTGGAAGCTGGAATAGCTCCACTGTGGGATTTTGAAGATGCCCCAGTTACCCCAGAGACACAATGGCAGCCTGGCCACATTCTGCAGGTATTTGCTGAAACACCCAGGGAGGAACCTGCCCTTTCCTGGTGTGCTCTGAAGGGCTGGTCTGACTCAAGGCCAGGTCCCTCTGGTGCTGTTCAAATGAACTGAGGTTACATAGATGGGCCAAGGCTCAGGGGTGGCTTAACCATGGAGCAGTAAAACAACAAGGAGAGCTGCATTTAAAGATGGAGGTTGTTTCTTCTGACTTAAATTGCAAATGAAAATGTAGATGTTAGATTCCTTGGGAAAATGCTTATTCTTCAAATGCTAGTGAACTGTCTGTAGTTCTAGTGAGCCTTCTGAATAAGTAATGAGAACAGAATGAAACAGAAGAGGTGTAGTTTAAAAAGAAGAATTTTCTGCCAGTAAAATATATGTGACAAATGCAAGTAAATCACAACTAAAGGGGAAACCTTTCACTGGGAAAAATTTTATATCAAAAGCAAATATAGGTCATTTCACTGGAAGAGGAGAACAAATGTATTGGTCATAATAGTGCTTTGTGAAATAATAGGTTTTATTGTTTATAATTTATTCCAGATAAAACTTTGAATCTTGAGTGAGAATTGACCTGGCCTCAGACAGCTGTAGTAAGCATTGCCCCTTCAGTTTAAAAAAGAAGTACTCACATGAGATTTCCTTTCCTGTCCCAACATAACCTGCTCTTTCCCTGGAAGCCTGTTCTGGCTGACAGACTTCAGGATCGCTGGCATAACTCACTCATGGTTTCTTGCCTGCAGCCAGTTCAGGGGCACACGAGGGTCTGGCATTTGTGTCAAGAGAGATAAAAGCTAGTTTGAATGATGTGAAATTGCAGGTGTTGCTCAGTCTTGCAATTCATAAGCTGAGCTGAATAATTTGACTGCCTTTCTCTGAGAACAGAGAAAAACGGGACAAGAGATAATTGTGGTGTCATCTTCCACAGCAATGTCACACAGGGCTTTACCCTAATTTAAGTCAGACTGATGTGGGGGACAGTGCTGTCTTGGATTTACTGAAGTGGGTGAATGTGGGAAACCTCTGAGAGATTCCTGTAGCACTCTGCTTCACATGAATGCTCTCAGAACAGGACAAGCCTTCCCCTTTCTCTGACATATTATTCGGTACAAAAACACTCCAAACAAAATCAGCAAAGCTCCCCTCCCAAAACAAATGCCTCTCCTCTCATTGAATGCTATTTAAAAGGGCAAAATCTTTAAATAACGAAGACAGACATCCTTCCCTTTCACTTCTTTCAGCACCCAGCAAGGCAAAGCAAGCAAAGGAGCTGCTGGCCCCCTGCTGCCCCGTGTGCTGCGGGAGCCAGGAGATGCAGGGTCTCAGCGCTGTGTGGTACAGCCAGCACGGCCACACACTGAACTCTGCAGCTAAATATTGAACAGCTGTGGGTTCAGGCAGCATCATTCACCCTGCACAGTAAAGGAGGCAGGGGTCCAGGAAGAGGCTGCCTGTAGATGTAATGCTCATAGGATGCTGCATATGTGGAAGGAGAGAAGCCGTGGGTCCCAGTACCATCTTCTGCCTTTCCCTGATTCAGATGTTTGTCTTTTCCCCTTAGAGTGCTCAGAATGTGATCTGATAATAGAAAAGTTCTCACTGGCATATCCTTGTTGCTTTTAAAATAGAGCATAGCACTTCTAAAAGCCCCAGTTTCATCAATGCCATTTCACATTGATATGTCACATTTTTCTTTCTGAGCTGTGGCACCACGCTATCTTTCCAGAGCTTGTGCTGATTTCCAGACCTTAATCTATTGCATGGACCTCTGAACTAATCCTGTCCTTAACTGCTCAATGGGGAAAGTCTGGCTAGAGCTTTTAAGTGCCTTACTCCTTCATGTGCAAATGTTGCACTGAATGGCTCAAGCCATTTGCAAACTCCAGCTGTGGATGGGATATGCTGGCACCACTAGGGCAAGCAAAGAGCAAAACAAACTAGGGATGGGGAAACCTTCAGTCTTCCCTTTCCCTTTCCTGCTAGCACTTCTGCCAATATCAGAAAGGAAATGGGCCAAAGCTTGATGGTTTTTAATGTGAATGAGGCACTTTGATATTGCTGGACAGGGAGCTGATCAGACAAGCTCTGTTATTCTCAATTCTGGCAAACAACAAAGCTGTATGTTATCGACCTCTGCCTCAGGCGAGGCCAGCTTAGATCAAGCAGGAAACTAAATGTTGATGTTTCAGAGATTTCTTAGCTCTGAGGTACTCTAACACACTGAGATATTTGTGCCACAGAATTAGATTCAATGCACTCGCTATTTTCTCACACTGTGTGAACTCCCACGAGGAGTTCTCTGAATGCCTGCCTGAAAGCAGGCAGGGGGCAGCTGATGCCGAAACTGTCTTAATATGGTTGCATTTATTTTTTACTGAATTAGTGTTAAAAGCCCAAATATAAGCTTTCTGTGGGACGCTTCAGTGAAATTAGATGTTAGAAGACATGTAAATGTATATATGCCAGGGCAGAAGCTAAGTCAATCTGTCATTTATGAGTGGGCAACAGTATCACTTTGTCACCTCTGCGTTGTGTCAAGTCACCGTGGGAGCCCTGATCTGGAGTTTGGGGTTACCAGTGAGCACAGGTCTATTTAAAGTCACTTAGGAGAGCAGCTGAACAAAGGATTAATATGAGTCTGACAAAAATCATGTGTGAAAATGTATTTATTCTGTCAGAATTCATGAGTGGTAGCTATTGCTCCATTCAAGCTCAATGATAGCATTCAGCTTTCGCACTTACTCATCCTGACAGCTAACAAGATAAACATGTCAGCATGTGATTTGCCAAATATTCTCTTGTGGAATTCAGGCAGGAGTTGCCAACAGAGCTGGCTTTTGAGTGGAGGGACCAAGACATTTGAGTATACACACACATGCACCATGCACAGCCAGCAAAACCCACACCCAGCCTGTGAGGGCCATTTCTACCACAGCAGCCAATGCCCCCTGTAGCTTTGCCCACCACAACACTCTCGCCTGACCCTATAGTAAAACTCCAAAAGTCCTGTTTTTGTGGCACAGGATAATGGCTGGGGTAAGATCAGATGCTGATGCAAGTTCAACAGTTGCAGGGAGCTGGGCAGGGTCCATCAGGCCTTGGTATCAGTGGATGCAAAGGGCAGCACTGGCAACCCCTAAATGGGCTTTACCTTTCAGAGCAGGGTAATTCTTCCTGGAGATTGAGCTTGTGACCTTTATCATAGTGAGTTTTATTTACAGATTGGAAAATGGCAGTGTGTCCTTTACAATGAAAGGAATCAAAACACAAGGGAAAAAGAAAGATTTTGCAGAAGCAAAAGATCTGACTGGAGAGCTATTTAGAGAAGTCTGTATAAACAGACCCGTTAGGCTGATATCTCACATTTTAGCCACGGCTTTTTGATGCCTTAAACTGGATAATGAAGGGATTTTTAGGCTTTGGATCAGTGTATCTGTTGTTTAATAACACCACACCTATTTATTTCCTCATGTATTTCCAGCTAACTCCAGTAGAAGTTTTCTCTGCCTTCCCCGTTTCATGTTCTTTCTCTGTCCTCTTACTACTTAGCATTAAATAACAGCAACTGCTCTAACATTTGTTGTCTTTAAGATGCCCAAAAGCATTTTTTCAGCCTCCTGGCCTCACCAGAAGTCTCCTCCCATCTATGAAAGAGGATTAACTGCTATGTTGCTAACTATGGGCCCTGTGTGGTCAGTAGGGATCATGTCACACCACAGAAATGAATCCAGGCTCAGCCAGAGGCAGGTGGCTGTCACAGAGATATCCCTGCCAGCCAACAATTATGTATTATACCAAAGAAGAACTAGAAGGAAAAATTATTATTTACTTAATCGTCAACTGTTGTCAAAGGTTGTAATCACTTCTGGTTGTAAATGACCAACCCACCTTTCAGGCAGTCCAATACAGCCACCATTTGTGTTGTTCACAGAACAGTGAAGGTCCCTGGTGGCCCACAGTCATGAAATAAACATAGTGTGGGTTTCTACCAGCAGTAAAGACTTGAGCCTCATAGTTCTGCTTTGAGGCATCTCTAGTGGAGGAAGGAGGGGCTGCACAGGAGAGGATGGAGCAGAAGTGAACGTAGATCTGCTGGCCACCTGGCTGAACTCCCCACCTGCATCTATCTCCAATGCCTCACCTTATTTCCCCATCAATATGTCAAGAAAATATGAGATATCTGGGTGCTAAAATAGGCAGTGAAATAAAAATTTAATCTGTTGGTATGGATTTCCTAGCTCCCAGAAATTTTTCATCAGCATTTTAGTGCAAGATGCCTTTCAAAGGAGCTTGCCCTCTGCAGAAATGGTAACAGTCCTAAGAAAAGAGAGGGCTCTTGTTTCTCACTTGTACAGCTTCTCTCCAACCCATTATGTGTCCCACCCATCCTTTCAAGTGTTCACCACCCTACCCCAAAGCCACATCCCACACCCTGGCCCAGCTTTTCTGTGGCTGTGCTTGAAGGGTGTCTCTGCAGTGCCCCAGGGGCCAAACCAAACACATTGTTTTCATCACGCTCCTGAGGGTTATGACAGACTCTGCCTTTTCAGCCTCCCCTTTGCCTACTGCCTGCAAGAAAAGAGCTCCCTCCACCATGACACAGGAGGCCCAGATGCTTACTCCAGAGAAGCAGTAAGTGTGGAATTACGCCTGCACCACAAAAGGTAGGAAATGGCCAGATCTGCTAGGTTGCCCACCGAGTCTTGATTGTGATTAAACAGAAGACAGAATGCAGACATATCCCAAAAGCAGCTGGATTTGCAGATGGACCATCCTTCTGGAATCTCTGGCTCTTGTTGAGATAGACTGGCCTTCCTTTCCCATCCTTCTGATTAACTCAAATGCCGATAAACTCCAGTGGTGACATACAACAAACAAAAAGAGCTGTCTCATCTCAAAACCAAGCACTAATTAACCTGGTCTTCAGTGCATGCTCAGAACAGATGATCTCATCTCAAAATTCCATATTTACTCTTGTCTGGTGGACAGAACAGCCTCTGTGGGTGGCAGTAGGTTTTGGACAATTGGCATGTCCTTGCTCTGCTGGTCACCTCTTCCAGACCTCTGGTGATACAGCACTGGTGAAGCCAACATGCTGAGGAGAGAGAGGCATCTCTCATCTCCTCTTGGCCTGCTGCCAGCTGGAGAGGGGAGAGAGCTGAAACCTCAGCAGCATCTTTGGTCAGTCAATGAAAACTGAAGGCTGGAGGTACAACATTACTTTGTCCAGTGCAGACATTTGGGCAGACCAGCAGGAACATGAGCACAAATTCAGGCAGTGATGCGAGAGGGGTACGGATGGAGGCT
Source organism: Chloebia gouldiae (assembly GCA_003676055.1). Taxonomy (NCBI): domain Eukaryota; kingdom Metazoa; phylum Chordata; class Aves; order Passeriformes; family Passeridae; genus Chloebia; species Chloebia gouldiae. The sequence goes on along the minus strand of QUSF01000001.1, from coordinate 47,276,712 downwards.
GTCACCTGAGACAGAACCAAAACTGCCTTTAAGGTCCAGATGGAGAGGGTGCTGCTGAGGTCCTGCTTCCACTCCACGTGCCAGGAGAGACACAGGAGGGAGAGCACTGAGAAGGGTTTTTTAGGGAGGCTGGGGCCTTGGTGGTACCCAGAAGGGGCAGAGTGGACACTTCATGCCCTCAACTGGATGTAGTTTAGCTCACCCCTCTAGGCACAATCCCTACTCATAAATTTACACCTGAGTTTTCTAGAACTTGGATACAAGACATCTACTACCGAGGGAAGCTGTAGCTGAAAGCTTTGCCTCTGCTGGTGGCAGTGGTGGTGACACAAGCCCTTCTGAGGCAAAGAGGTTGTGTCCAGCACCTTTGCAGAGGATGGGAAGGCAGCTTGTGTCCCTTTCCTGTTTCACCTTTAGGGTAAATCAACACTCTGGCTTTTGATTTGCTCAAATCATATTTCTAAAGGAATTTAGACAGCCTTTCAAGTGGGTTGTTTTCCCGAATTAAATTGAAAAAGGTTATAAACCCTTATACTAGAAATATACCAGATATACAAGAGATGTGTAAGCTGCAATGGAGATCTATGGAAATGCACCATGATGTGTACAAAGGGCACAGACTCCTGCAAAAATCCAGAATTTAGCTTGTACCATCATGGTCTTGGTACAATCTGAGGGTGCAGGTGTTTAGTCCCAGGACAACTCAGTTGGGTGCAGTCTCTGCCCCAGTGCCTGCCCAGAGAGGGAGTCCAAGGGAGAGAGGAGGAGTGGCTGGGCAGGGGGTTTTGACAGTGCTTTGGGATATTTTTCACCCAGTTAAAATAGAAAGTGAATTGGATACTAAGCAAAGTTAGCAGGAATAGCTTGAAGTTTTTTGCTGCTCAGGCACTGGAGAACCAGACAGGAGCTCCAGCTGCTCTCTGCTCAGATCCACCCCTCAGCTGAACATACCTGGTAATTACAGGCTGCAAACAAGCAGCACACAATGACAAACAGGGAAAAGTATAGCCTATCAGGAGTAACTCAAGTCACAACTATAAATGATTGAAATGTAGTTTAAAATTCAGAGATTTGCTGTAATTCTAAATGTACTGGTAATGTACTATACAGTATTTGTAATTTTACTGTAACATAATTTAATACTAGGCTATTTTTCAATATTTCAAGACACTGTCAAAAGGGTGAGCTAAATAAAGGAAAAAAGTATAATGGAAAAATTCAAAGAAATGTAACATCTGAAAAGAAAATCCCACACATACCAGTATGTGTTAAAAAAAAGGTCTGAAAAGGAATTTGTGAGTTGTCTCCTGAATACATTAGCTTAGATTATATCGAGGAGTTTTACCTTTCAACTTTCTCTTCTACTTCCTCATTGTTTGAAAAGTTAGTGAGAGGAATAAAAGAGAGTGGAATCTCACAGACCAAAGATTTATGCTGTCATATTCCGTGTCAGAAGAAAGATGGGGGTGGGTGGGGGGGGGCGGGGGGGGGAAGGAAAGAACAAACCCCATTTAAGTGTCAAATGTGGAAACACACAAATGTTTGGTTTGGGGCATTCCCTTTCCCTTCCAAACATTAGAGGAAAATGAATTTTCTTCACAAATCCTTCTTTGGGGAAAAACAGAAAATGATTCATGCAGAAAAATTCCACTGGGTCCAGTTGTAACGTCTTTGCTATTTGAACTGGTATGTAATCAATCTGCATTCTTACATCCATTTATGGATATTTATGTTATACAGAGTATGCAGCTTTGAACTTATCAATTTACATATAAGAATATGAGCTGATATCAGGGTAATTAATATTCCATCATCTTATAGGCATATTTCACTAACAGACCATTTTAAAAAGGGGAGTATCTTGACAAATGAAACTAGAACTGGATCTTGCTGAAATTTCAAATCGAAAAGGATTCATATGGGTGGAAAGTAACTCAGCCCAGGAAGAGGAGATGATGAACCTCTACAATGCATGAAAATAGAGCTATTTTGCAGAAAGTCATTCCACAGCAATTTCTCTTTATAGGCATGTACTGTGCAAGTCAGGAAGTACACAGTGTAAAGCTTGCACTGCAATTTATTTTCACTCATTTCTAAAACAGTGTTTATATCAATGGTATTTTAGATTTCTAGTCAGTATTTCTTGCATGTTTGTTAAAAAAAACAATGAATCCCAACAACAAACAGCTAGTGGACATTTTACTATAGTTTCAGCTATAGGCCTCTTCCAGCACAAGGCCTGATGTTAAGGCTATGGTAAGGTCCCACTGAAGTCAATGAAATGTTTGTCCAAGTGACAAAACCAGGCTGGCTCTGGAGGTCAGGTGCATAAAATCTGCTCACTTACAGGTTTGGCCAATTGCATTTGCAACTCCTGTTTGGGTCAGGGGTTGCCCAATAGAGCAAGCACACAAAACAAAGGCAGGCCCAGGATGATAATTTGTGTTTTCTTGCTTTCATAACTTTAATACTGCTAGTTCTGGGTTTCCTGCATGGCTTTTAAATATATCCACAGACTTGCTGTACCAGGGAATAGAGTTACTGGTGACTCACAGGTTTCTACCTGAATTACAGCTTATTAAAATAATTAGGACTTGCAGTTTTACTCTAATTTTGACTGCAGCTTGTGGGAAGGAGATGAAAGTTTATTGTTTCAAATTACTTTAACTTTCTGGTATTTTGGTAATAGTGTTATGAAAATACATGATTGGGTTAATTCTGCCAATAGTTTTAATACCTCCCTAATGGAATTAATATGTTAGAGCTGTGGAAAACAAACAAACCAAACAGGCAATGTTGTCTAAAGTTGGAGAGGGTAACTGGGGACAAAACCCTTTACCAGGTCAGTTGCTTGGCATTCCTGACTGTGGAATAAGCCATAGCCAGTCAACCAAAAATATTCCCTCTGTACACCAGATTCCAGCTAATTTCCAACATTTGACATTATTAGTGCACTCTGGGTGCATTTACTTAATTATAATTAATATTGCTTGTTCCTCCTTTGAAGACTATGGCATTCATTTGGCAGTTGCTGCCTAGGTATGGGTGCATGTATTTTGATACATCTCCAATAGGATCTTCCTGTATTTCCAACTACTATACAGGCCAATCAAATTTCTACAGTATGTTCAGTTCTGCAGTACATTCAGTTCAGTTCTGCAGTTCTACTTCTTGAATGAATTAAAACCACAAAATTGTTCTCAGATGTGTAGGCCATCCAGAAATTGAGACACATTCGAAAAGACCTGAATTCTAGGAGAGTGCATTAAGGAAGGCTTCTTTGCTTAAGACTTGTATTGATAGCTGTCAATGCAATGATTCTTAGACAATGCAGGGAGATATAGGCTTCTCTTGGTAAAGGGCAAGTGGAGAGGTCTGCTCTGTTCTTCATCTGAAGTTTATTTTACAAGAAACTGAAACAAATCAAAATACTGCAATTTTTGCTGCGTCTATCACCCAGTATAAGAGGAAGAAAAAAATCAAGAATTTTTTAAATTAAACACTGTGATCAGCTGTCATTTACAGCCTGTTTTTTTTTTATCACTGTCAGTGACTGATTGTCCTTCGAGCTGATGCTTTTATGTCCCTTGATAACTTTGATATGAGGAAAAGCCAAACTAAAAGAAATTCTCTTATTCTCATTTGTATGTGAAAGCCCATTCAAATGTGGTGCTGGTCCAGCTGAACAGGACTGTTGCTGAAGGCTCTGATGTGCTCTGTGGCTGGTTCTGCTCACATGGGGAGCAACAAAGACAGAAAGGCTCTTAAAGCACAGCTCTATTTACCTGAAAACAGGAATCTGTAGCTGGGAGAACTAAAAGAACCAGATGAATAAACTCAGTTCTATCTCCCTATTTAGACTCCTTTTCACAGCACTAGTCCCCACCAGTTTGCTTCTTCCAAGAACTTCTCTGTCTGCATGGTACACTGCCTTTTACACCTAGAAAAAAGTCTACTAGTTGAATCAAAACATCTGCTACATGCTTTCTACTGCTTTCGTCCTATACATTAAAAGAAACATAAACTTATTTTTTATTTGCTAACAAAACACTGGGGCTCGACTTTAATTTAAAAGCAATTAGTAATTTCTCAGATTATGTGATCTGATTTTTTTTGACTTCACAGCCCCTCTTAAGTAACTGTAAGTCAGGAATGTGCCTCCAGCCATATCCTTTATACATCTAATGACTTTTCTCATAGGATCAAAAACATTGTATTCTTTGTAATATTAATTTCCAAGCAAAATCTGTGTTTTCTATTTAATATGTTTGATATAAAGCCCCCACACATTATCTTAAAAATACACTTTAATATACACTTTGTTAACACTGGTTTAACAGAACTAAATAGGTTTCCCTCTGTGTTGTTCTCTGTAACTGCCCCTTCTCCCAGCCTGCTCTGTCCTGTGAAATACCTTCACACCCAGATCTTTTTATTCCAGTGGCAAATAAGCTTTATATCTTTTAATATCATAAGAATTGTCCTTGAAGAGCATGTGTAACTGCTTTCCTATTAAAAAACCAAAACAGTAAACAAAGATTAACCTAAGTATGTGTTTCTACTCACTTCCATCTCTCTGTGTACAAAATTGCAGAGGGTTGAGTCCTCTACCAGTGCTGGAGAAGAAACAATGCCAAGGAATAATTTCCAGATTATAAAAAAGTAGATTGTGGTGGTCTCTCACATGAGTGCACTTTGCACTATCGCTTTACCAGCTGATCTGTCACAGTGTTGACACAGGTTATCTCAGGACTGGGGGAAGGACCCACTGCTGTCACTACACCTTCATGTGGAGCCAAAGCAGCAGCAGCAGCAGCAGCAGTTTTCCTCTTGGAAGACAAGTTCCCCGTCCAGAAGCACAAAAAATCTGCTATTTAGCAGCCCTTGTGCCTTAAGGCAGTCTGCCCTCAGTGCAAACAACATTTGCACATTTTCTGTGGGCTCTTGGAGAGTTTCCCCTTACAGCAATCAAGTAGGAAAGTGCAAATGCCAAATCCCTGCTTCACCATGGCTGTACCATCCAACTGGTCACTTGGATGCTGTTGAAGTCCCGCGTGCTTGGACAACACTTGGAAATGATCCCCTCAGAGAAATAATGTTGGAATCAACTCTTCTTGTTTCAGAAACAGCCCAGGCCATGGTCATGTGCCACCAGTGGTCCTTCCTCAGTGCTACCAGGGACAGTTTTGGAACCATTTTTGCCATAGTATAGTTGTTCCACCCTTATCAGACAGGGTTTGCTGATCAAACACGAGCACACCTGCCAACAAATGGGCAGCCAGTGCTAAGGACCATAAGCACAGTAGCAGCAAGGAGCCTTAAGGGGCTTATCAGGAATAGAAATCTCACACTAACTTAAGATTTGCAGTGCAAATAAGTGCAAAATCTTGGGCAAACACGGTTTTCAGTGATGTAAGCTAATCTAATTCACTTAGGTTTCAATTTCAGAGAAGTTACTATACTTTTATACCATTTTCTGTAAGCCAGTGTAGCTTTGATATTGCACTCTCTTGGTGCAAGATCCTCTGTTTAGAAGGTCTAATAGAGAGTGTATTTGAATTTTGTCCTGAGTGGAGTCAGCCTACCTGTGTGCATTCAAGACCTATGTCTGAATTTATTACATTTCCAGGTTTATGCACTCTATAAAAGACATTGTATGGTATTCTCTATAAAACATGAATCCATATTGAAGGTAACTGACTTTGTGCCTTAACATCTATTTCATTACCAGGTTTCCTAACTTCCTATGCCTTTACATGAAACCAGGTATACATGTAACAACAACCTACAGTCACTGAAGGACTTTATAGTGGTTCTAGCATATCTTCTTCATGAAGCCAAGAGAATCAGCACACTTGTCTATACGGAAGCCTCAAGGGACAGACTCATCTCTGCTTTTTAAAAATTTTTCATATTTAATTTCTTAACCCAAGACATGGTCAGGATTAAAGGACTGCTTGCAGGCTGTCACCATCCAAATACAAAGGAATCAAGATGCTGGGGAAAAACATACAAAACCCTCTGGAAAAGGAAACTTCCAGAGCCTTACCAAGTGCTAGTGAAACCAACACCAGAACAAAGCACCACAAAGCTGCATAAATATCTTATGGTTTATATCAAACTTTCAGAAGGCTTTACTGTAAGATGGGGATGGAGTGGAGTCTCTTGATATAAACAGCTTCAACCTTAGAGGCTACCTGTGTTTAAAGGTAAATAAATAGCTGTTTGAAAGAGGAAAGAAAAGTATTTTGAAGTCTTAAAATACATTTGTGCTGTCTTTGTTGTTGTTGTGTTAAATCCTTGTTTGGTTTGAGGTCTTGTTGAGCTTTGGTAGTCAGGTCTAGGAAATGGGGACAGGTTGGAAATAAAGACTTTTAACAATATAATGAAAAACAATCTGCAGTGCATTCACAGGAGTGCTTGTCTTTGTGCCAGGCCCAGTTCTTTCATTTCACGTATTACAAAGGAGAGATAATAGTGGGCTTTTCTCAAGACCAAATGAAACAATCTTTCCCTCTGCAGCCAGTTAGGGAGAAAATGCAGGTTTTTGTGAAGGGGTGTCAATAATATAGTTACTTTGAAGGAATGATTTTCAATTTCTTGTGAAAACTCTGGTTTTGAAGAAATTAGTGTGTTATAACACATTGATTTTTTTCACAGAAGTTTTGATCATCTTTTTCCCCAGACACAAAGTGATCATGATGTGACTGCTTGAACACTTTCAGGGATGTGAGTTTGCATTATAGGACTTCTGATTTAATGACTTTCCATTGGCTTCCAGGAAACTGATGTGTTGATTTATAAGTTCTTTTTATTAACTTTAAGAGATTTTCAGGGGACTTGATACATCAGAGCTCTCTGAGATTTTTTCTGTTTGTTAACTAAACCAGTGTTTAAAATGCAGACTGGCTGGCTATTTAAATTCACCTGAATTTATGGATCATCACAACATTAAGGGGAAATTTGTTATAAGACATATCTTCAAGCAAATTCAGTGGTGAGAAAACATACACCTCCCTTTTTGTCTCATGGAACCACACCTTCCTTTGCCAGGAAGAGTCTCACTTTATCTGTGCACATCCTTTGCTTCAATCATGTACAAAAATGTGCAATCATTTTCTTCTAAAGATTAAAGTGTAAAAACAATTTTTGGTGAGATTCTATTCCTGTTGTTTACATTAATATATTAGATAGCAACCTATAGCATTAGACAGCAATGTTACACACATAAAGCCCTTTGCAGGGAAGGAAGGCATGTTTGTGTGTTTCAGAACATCCTTTATAAAGGAAGGTGAAACATGAATTCCCTTTGGCTTTTGGAAGACCTCTCTGAATGTGATGTTGGGATACTGAATTTGCAGTGACATACCAAAGGCAAATAGCACAGCACAGCAACTGACTGACAAGCCTTGGCTACACTCTCCACCCAGCAGTTTTCCTTTCACCTGCTATTCCCAGGCTGCTGCTGAGCTTCCACACAGGCATCGACCTCAAAAGGCTGAAGATGCAGCAAAACAGCTGAGCTTGCTTTCTTTATTTCTTCAGTTACGAATCCTTGTATGTAATACAAATAAATCAACAGCTGTGGTTGCTTGAACACAATTTTCTCATAGAAGACATACTCAAGGGTAAGTTTTTTGGGCATGAAATTTGTGCAAACACATTGAATGCCAGTGCTAGCAAGCTACAAGCTCCAAAGAAGTTTATAGAGAAGATTCATTGCAAAGAAAACTTGCTCAGGGGAAATCATGGGATGACAGTCAGTTTCCAACTTTAAAGTAAGCTTTGATGAGACACAGCACTGACTGCATGAGACAATCCTCAGCAAAAGGAAAAAGGTGAAAAGCCCTTCTAAAGCCGTGGGACATACTGCAGTTTCCAACCACAGCTTCACCCAACAATTCTCTTGTATCAGGGGCTGCTGTTCCAAATTTCTCTTGAACCAGAATTCTAATATAAGTGCACTGAGATCTGCCAGTTTTCACTTTCTTGTGTGATGAAAGATAATGAACCCATAAGTTACACATTTCTTCCATCCAGCTGGTCCAGGTTTGCTTTAAACCTCCAAGCCTGCCATCAGCATGGCCTACCTCTTGTTCCTGTAACAACATCTGAGACAACTACACGGTTTCCTGGATTATGAATTTCATATTTTTATATATTTGTACTGAATACAGGCATTTTTATCTTCAGCTTCTCATTTGTTTTTTTTTTCCAGCTACCATAATATTTAAGTGATTCAGGTACTTGGCACTACATTACCTTCCTTGGGCATAGTAAGAATTTCTCATCCTCCCATTTGCACTTCTTGCTTCTTTAGCCTATGCATCCCATTTCCCCAGAGATGTTTAGTTTTTTTTCCATTCTAAATACAAGACAAGAATTTATTTTCATTCCTGGAACAGCAGCATCTCAAACATATTGTATAAAATGGCTGTTCCTACTTTTTAAATCACTATTTTTGCTAACATTAGTGGCTGTAATAAGAGTGAGTCCTCCCTTCTCTGATTTATTTCAGCTGTCTGGATTGTGAATATGTATATTACTGGTGAAAAAACTGACACTGACTTGTAAAAAAACGTATTTGGAAAAAAATTTGGGGGCAATGGGTATTTTAAAGACAGTTTTGGTTTCAAAGTTCTTTCACTTAAAGTGCAGAGAGGAACTGTTTTATACAACTAAGTTCTGTTGCAATTTCCTTTACCAGAGATGCTATTTAAACCATGTATCAAATCTAGAGCCAGAGCTGACAGATGAGAAAGTGAATAATTGATATATTGTGCAGTTTGAAGACCAAGTTACCAGTAAACTGTCTTCTTTAAGCCACTGGCATTACTTCAAATTTAAACCCTAATTTATACCCTGAGAAATCTTCAGTGCTAATAATTGTATCCATTAAGCAAGATTGAGAGGATAGTACATGAATTTGTAGTAATCTGAACATGGAGGGGAATCCTCTGACATTTCACTAGCTTCCAACTAGTTTTTGTTTGTTTCATGAGGGATGACTCCTAATTACAGTACTAAAGGCTCAGTATCAGCTACAGAAGCAGAATCTGTGTGATTTGTGTAGATTTATGTCCAGGATAATGAAGAGGGATGGGATGCTTCCTGTTGAATTTTGTCTGAGTTGACTCCAGTAGGGCATATTTCCCATAGCCATAAGAAAGTGAATTTGAATTAAGAATAAATTAGACACTTTCTTAAAATTACTTTGCACTTAATATTATCTCTTGCTCTTTGAGATAAAACTCCACAAACTCAACACTTCCACAAGTTTGGAATAGATTCCCTGTTCTCAGCCTCATGATATTACCATACAGGACAGTTTTTGCACTAATCTTTTCTAGCTTTTCCCCTTAATTTTATTTTCTAGAAGTCTTTTCGCAGAACTTGGAAGGGAAAGGGCTAAAATTTCATGTGCAGAGTTTTTTAATTAACAGAAAACATCCCTGAAATCTAAGGTGTCATTGGTCTTGAGGTCAAAAATCACCAAATTTTGATGTCATTTTCACTCCAAATTGTGAATCAGCCACAGTGGAGATGGATCACAACTGTATTCATATTTCATCTAAGCTGCAATGTTGATACACTCTGGAACATAAATTAGAATATGCCCAAATCTCAGCTGGTTTTGTCTGTGAGTGAATTTAAAAGACATCTCATTAGAACAAAACAGGGGCCCACACTTCTGGCTGCATCCAGGCTAAGAAATAGATGTTTTTGGGGGGTTTTCAGTGTGTAACAAATTAAGTCCACACAGAAGGCCTACCTTTAGGGTGTGCCAAGACCACCCAGCAAGATGGTTACCACAGCAGAATTAGAACTTGGGAGTTCCTGGTTTATTGTCTTAAGTTAAAACCACTAAACTGAGCTTATTCAAAAGGGGGGGGAAAGTGGCCAGAAAATAAACATTTACAACATGGTAGTAAAGTTAGAGCTTGTTAGAATATTTGAGATTAATAGCAAGAGGAGGATTTTTGTTGAAATCAGGATAACTTTGGGAAAATGAAAATGTCTAATATAACTGCTTTCTCTATTAAACTCTGCAGAAAACCCCAATACCATGTGAGCACATTTCCAAATATTTTTGAAGCAATTCCTACTGAGTTGACCAATGCTTATCTGGAGCGTCAATCTTTGTTTCTTGATATTTTAAGACAGTGGAAATCAAAGGAACCCTGGGAACTCTTTCTGTAGGTATTTTAAGCTAAGCTGATATTTTTTTTTCCCATAGAGGAATCTAAAAGTGTAAGTTAAAAAAACCCCAGGTATTAATTTTACTTTTGTCAGTTTATTACAATAAGGTAACAGCAGTCTTCCAAAGCTTTAGTTTGTCACCACAATGTTTCTGCAAATACTATAAGCCACTTACACTTATATTTTTAAGGATCACTCACTACTGTGTGAATAAACACTATGCAATAAACAATGTTGCTACATTTGTTATTTCCCTGAAGTTTGCCAAATTCTGATGTCTCATATAATCTTAAGCCTCAAACCGATTCAGTAGTACTGTAGCAGCCAGTCTAACTGTTGCAGAATCACAGAGCAGTAATATTTTCCCCCTCCATCACTTCACAGATGAGGGAGGGAGGAATAAAATTTTTGTTGACACCTAATAGAGCACACACAGCAAATGTTTACTCAGCTCTTCTGCTTTGAAGATATTGTCAAGCACTCTGCTGACAGCCATTACTGTTCCTGCTTGTTTAGACACAGCTCTGAAATGCACAGATATGGAACATGAAGTATTAGACTTCGGTGATTCCACAGTGTGATGACAGTGTTGTATATTACACATCCATTTCAAATCCAAGTCAAAAAGATATAGAAGTACTACAGCTTGGGAGGCAAAAAAGACCACAAGCTCTTCCTGAACATTGAGAATTTGGAGAGCAAAAAAAAGTGCTCATCTCCGAATGGTCCCCAAGTATGAAAACTCCTCATTCTAGTTCTATGGGAGCATGGATGCACAAGTCCTCTGCATCCAGGTCATGAGCAGAAAGATTCTCTATGACAATCCCACATTCTTGGGATTGTCAACCACACACCTGGACTCTCATCAGCAATCTTCAGTTCTCCTTCCTCCAAGTGAAGCCTGGAGGGATCACACATCCCACAGAACCACATGGGCTCAGAAGGTGGCTGAGCTACCAACAGCTGGTTCACTATTTGCTTGTCATATGAAGATGTGGTGTCAAGAACAGCTGTGTCACACACTTCTTGCAGAACATTCCTAATAAATGCTTCTGGTCCTCACCCCATAAATTCAAGCTTACGTTGTTCAGGGAATATGGCACCCCCAGTGCCATAGGGATGGACAACTCCCTAACCAGAGGGTCTCTGAAAGGGCAGCTTCTACTGATGCCAGCAAGCACTGTTGAAATTTTGTTCAGCAGAGAAAGCTATGCAAATCCTCTCTAATTCCTCCTATGAGTTCTGTGCAAACACACTATGTGGAACACCTGAAATGAGATTTTGCTGTACTGAAAGTAAAAGTTTATACGTCCTTCTATCACATCTGTTTCCTTCTAACAACTTGGAAATTAATCCTCTCTTCACATTTAGAAGTTAGTTCCTTTTGATAAATGTCAATTGAAGTTACATTTTTCTTAACTTGTGCTGTGGTCTCATATATGTGGTACTTATACAGAGACTACTGAATTACTTCATTTATTATCTTCTCATACCTATAAAGACACTACTGTTTATGAGAGGAAAGAAGAGTTCCAACAACTGCACATGCTGAAACCTCAGTTCAGCTGTTAACAAAGTAAAGGCATTTGTGCATTAACCCTCCCACAGTTTAATTGTTTTAGAAAGATCTAACAAGACCAGCATTTTAAGTAATTTCTTCTGCTGCCCATACTTATCCTTCCAACAGGCTCACTACACAGCTGGGGCAGTCCTGCTTGGAGGGACAGCAATACCAAAGCTAAGCTGACTTCCCAATAGAGCTGCACCCTGTTTACATTGAGAAAAAGGAATATAGGAATTCACAACTAATGTGTGTTTGCATCTCAGCATTTCATGTTTAGGGTTCAGGCTACATTACAGAGGCTTAAAATACCTTCTATGCAGGACTCAGCACTGGGAATCACTGCTGAAGACAATCAAGCATTTTCATGTGGGTATTTACAGCTTTCTCTACTTCATGAACAATTTGGAGGGGTAAAGCATTAACATTTAACTTTCCATGGCTAAATGTCTCATGACTCCCTTTCTAGCAATTCCTCATGTTAAACTCATCTTCCTGATGAGCTAAAGCTCAATAATAGCCATGGAAAGATCAGCATGACACTTTATTAAAAGCTATAAATATTTTGTTATCTGCTTTTGAACAATCATTAGCCTCTGCATTATGTCTCATAATAAAATTTGTGAAACCTTTCTTTCTGTCCCTGTGACAGAAATTTAAAGCAAAATAAAGAAAATTATGAAGAGTAAAAGAACTGTGAAATTTGCTTTTAAGTATGAGCAGTTATATGAATTCTCTGCAGCTGTATTACTGACATAGGATCTCTAGAAGAAACAAAATATATAGACAATTTAGAATAAGGAAATATTACATAATCACACTCACAAAGCTGAAGCTGACATATTCCAGAGATTGTAATTTGAGTCACAAAGAACCTCAGTGAAACTCGTTTTGAAGACTTTCCCAATAGACCGCATACATTGTGTATAACGAGTAGAAAGTGTCATTTTTGCACAAAATTTTACACTTCAGCTTCAAAGTTTTCTCAGTGGTATAAAAAGAAAGTACCAACTCATTTATGGGCAGCACAGATTGGCTGAAGCAGAAACTAAACTGTACTTAGCTTTAGGACTGACTGCCTGCATGACTGTTAGGAAATCATTTAACCTAATCCCTTTTCCCAAACTGCCCCAGTGTGTGGCCCCTGATTCTGTGAAATACTTAGTATGTGTATGACAGTTCAATGTAGTGAAATTATACATAGAGATGACATTTTGTGTGATCATTTTGCACAAATAATTGTCCCACATCATTCCCAGATGCAAAGCACCATTGATTTAAAATTGATATCCCTGATGTCCAAAGTCTATTTTGAAATGTCAGCATCTGAAGGAGGAATATTTCATTTTGTTTTTCATGTCAAATAGTAGATGCAAATAATGTGAATAATGCAAGTATTGCAAATGCAATCAGCAATTACTAAAAGGCACATTCTACAGGTGAACTCTCATGTAGCTGGAAGGTGTTAACTTTTTATTCCTCTTCTCCAGCTGAATCTCACCTCTGCTATGAAAGTAGATTTTACTTGCTGCATGTCTTTTAACACAGTGTTGTTAAATCGGGCTACATCACCAGCACCAAACACCACTACCAACATTTAACAGTGGAACTGAGGGAGCTTTAGGTAGTGTTCCCCAACTCACACAGCAAAGCAGAGTCAAACATTGGTCCTTGAAGCCACAGTTCCTGAGTCAGTATAACCTGGCTCTTTTTGTGGCTTTTGTGGTCCCTCTTCCAGAGCTTCCCTCTTTAGTTTTCATAAGCCTGATTTTCACATAGTTATGGAGACAACCATGATTGGTGATAAAAATTCACTGCATTGATCACAAAGCTCTGTCTGCCAGTAAAAGAAGTCAGTGATAATAGCAAATGTTGGCCCTGGTGGAGCTCTTTACCATGTGCTTATGTGCAATTGAATATTCTCAATTGCATCGCACAGCTCCTGAGCCCTAATGCGCAAAATACAGAGATTTTTTCAGTCAGTTAGTCATTCCTAATATCTACGACACAGTACAAGTGCTGAGAAATAAAGGAAAATGTAAAAAAAACCTTCCAGAAGGCTTAACATAAACTACAGGAGGTTGATTTGTCCTGCAGTGAAATCAAACTGCAAGCTGGACACAGAGTTAGATATAAGGTCATCATCAAAGCCTCTCCTCCAAGTGCAAACACAATTATCAAGAAGAGAGGCATTTGAAACCTTAATCAGGTGCTGGCATAATGCACTTATTAAACACTTGTAACTACAAATCACAGGCCCATAGCTGGCCATACCCTTGTGCAAAAAAAGCTGGAGTTTCCAGAAATAATGACCATTAAAAAGTCCACAGTGTTTGTGTGGACAGTGCTTCCATGTATTTGTAGTAGAAGACTACACAAGGTGTAATTTCCTTTCTATTATACATATCTATTACATTATACCTATTCCTTTTTGTTATATATGATCAGTGTCTCCTAACATTTAGTGCAAAAGAAGGGAAAAAAATCTTCTCTCCCAGAATCTTGAGTTTTCCCATTCAAGAGCTGCAATGCATCATTAACTTCTATGCACAAAACATTGTTCACTCCAACCAGCAATTAGTGGCAACATTTCTATCCTCTGCAGTGATGAGATTTTTATGCTAATCATTACACAGCAGTAAATTAATCATTCGGGCACATTTAGATGGCATGTATATTTCATGAGACAGATATAGATATCAAGATCAGTTTGATATTTACTTATGGTAAATGGAAGTGTCTCAAATTGCCATGGGGGAAGCATACTAACTAAATACACAGCCAAGGATGTTTGTAATGGAGGAGCAGAATCAGCACTGCTTCAACTCTCTGTTTTTAATTATTTTAAGGGGGCTAAAAGTCTTGTGAGAACACACAGAATAGAATCATTCAAAGAGACAGTGAAATGTCACTATTGTCTTGGCACAATGAAGGACAAAAGCAAACCTACCCTACAATTCTTATTTTATTACCTGGCAAAATTACTTACATTCCACTATGCAGTATTGAAAACAGATTTTTCATCAGCATTTGTACTATAGTCTAGTCAGGTAAATTAATTATGTATTGGCCTCATCCCTCTGTAACTATGTCTGAAAGCTTCAAGTTGTAGCTGAAAGGAAGACTACCCAGGGGCCTTCCTTCTCAGCAGATGTAAGAGATTTATAATGCCTTGAGGAAAACTACTATTTGAAATTTAAATTTTTGACATATATTTAAATGCTAGTGCTGATTTTTCAGCTCTCACCTCACCGATCTTTGCAGGCAAAACCTCAAATGTTTATTGGAGGGAAATATACTCATGGTCCCCTTGACCTAGAACATTATCAAATTTTACTTATCATAAGCACAGATTTATGGCAGGTGACCCTCACAATAATAGTAATATAAATAATGCCCTAAGCTACTACTTCATCAATTAAAAGTTGAGAAAGATTCTCAAAGACTAATGGCATGTTAATGGAAGGAAAAGTTATGTTGGCCTACCTGGATCACCTCAGAAGTGTTCTTGAGTTGAAAATTGACCAAGTGATCCATGTTTAATGGCCACTAATTGGAATAACATAATTGTTACATGCTACACTGAGCAGTGGTAAAGATAAGCTATTGCACAGATGGTACAAAAACCCACTGGGAAAGAAAATAAATTTATTAGCATCTCCTCATTTATGGAAAGTTTTGAGAGAGGTATATCTGAACAGGCAGATTACCAGGAGACTACTGTGAGCAGATGAATTTTTAGGTCTGAGAACTAATACACATCAGAAAAAAAAAAAGGTGAATCAGACACAATGTCTTATTTTAATGAAATCTGGTCTTACAAGTAAATAAATTTTTTTTTCATTTCAGAAATCAAATTTTTTTTTTCATTATTTCTATAAAAAAATAACATGGCAGTTTTGGTTTTTGAACATTTTTTTTTTCCAAAATCAATGCTTCTCTTTAGAGCTGTGTAGCTGAACCTGACATGAAGGTTGCATTTTCTTCAGGGGCATCATTGTGTAAATTTTTACAGTCTATCTTACATAGTTGTGTTCCTTTTGGCCTGGGAATGGTTAATTTTCTTACTCAGGAGCTGACAAGCACATCTTGACATGTGCCGTGGTGCCATGTGCACACTTGTAGTGTTATTCTCCTCTCTGCAGAGGAGCATTCTTGACTCCAGAGATTTTCCATTTGATTTGAGGCAATGGAGAAAAACACAAATAAACACAATTTCCAAGAGAGAACAGGTTAAGATTTGCAATAATATAGGTAACTTCACAGAACATCCTTCTGAATTTCTGATGTAGAAAGCCTCATACACTGAGGGAAAACAATATGGAATAATAATTCAGGAAACAGCCAGTCACATTGTGTGAAGGACAAAAGGCTGGATTTGGAGACAGCTGAGGATCTGTCAGTGGTGAGCACCTCCAAGTATACTCTTGTCAAGCAGAAAGAAACACAGGCATCACACCTTGAAAGCAGAGGAAATCTTTGCTAACTTTATTTCAACATTATTTCTTTAAAAAGATAGAGCAGTGTATCTCCAGGCAGCTTTTGTGCTCTTGTAATGATTTGGAGGGAATATTGAAATAGTTAATAAATTTGATGGAAAACAGCTATAATCACAGCAAACAGATACTATGATTATGAATTCTATAAAAATGAATTGCTCATGATTCAGCTATTGCTCAACAGCAGAACTAAACAGCACTAGGGACTGCCTGATATTTGGTATAATGCTCCATGTTTGTAACATTAGTTGTTTGGTGCTGACTACATTGCAGCAGTTATTCACACACTAAGTTTGCTTGTTGTAAAATTTAAAATCACAAACAAGGATCACATCACAAGGAAATGAGCAGAAATCATATGCCTTAAAATACCTTCTCTCCAGATATGCCTGAAACTCATCTGAATATTCATCATCTCAGTAAAGCAAGTAAAAACCCCAAACCAACAAAGTCTATAAGAATCAAATTCCCAGGTTAATCCCTCCATCAAAGTAAATTTGTACCATCATCCTCTAGCCCAGCTTCAGCACGGAGACCATGCCTGCAAGTGAGGGCAGCTAGGAATGGCTGCAGGATTCTGAATCAAAATCTGCTCTTACATTTTGTTTGGATATCAGCTGGCAAGTACTGAAGGTCACAAATCACAGCTGTGTGTTGTTTCTGAAACATGGCATTTCATAGAAAAACTGCCACACGAAATTCTCTGCCTGTCATGATGGAGAGTCTTCCATGGGAAAGAAAAGACACACATGGCTTTCCATGAGGAGGTGCACAAAAAAACAAAGGAAAGCTGGGAATCCTCTTTATATCCTCTGTGTCTTGGTTTATCTGAGTCTTTGGTGAACCTCTCATAAGACCTAAAAATGGACCTGAGTGAAGCTATGCTATTTTAGCATTTTGACTATGATTCGACCATTCTACCATATATTACCATTAAAAAATATGAAATTAATTTGCCCTATAACCTGAAAACTTCTAGAAACTACAGTACTATCTTAAAACAATGAAAAGAAAGAGCTGTTTAGTTAATAGTACATAATCCCAATGCATAGAAAGAAAGACAGAAACAAAACCAGTAAACATGAACAGAAAATCAATACACTATTCTGATGCAAAAAATTTATTTGGTATATTTTTCCTGCTGCACAAGATCACTGTGCATACAAATGGTTATTATATCATAGTCAAAGAGGTATCATATCTTCATTTAAAATTTAAGAAGTACTTAAAGGAATACAATTAAGTGAAAATCACAAATGGAAGAGATCAAAACAGCAAAAAGAAGCAGGAATGCATAAAAGAGAGTGTGTTTTGAGGAAAACAGATACAATAATAAAGCAGAAAACCAAGGGTAGTAGAATTTACAACAGCTACATTCCACATGCATTAGTGGACTTACATTTTCTTTACTGAAGAACAGAAATCTTCTTTCTTGCTGTTTTATTACCTTGGCAACATATCATCCATGTCAGCAATTACATAGGAGACAACAGTCCAAACAGCAGCACAGAGATTCATCTGGTTTGGATCCTGAACTGTCATCGTGTCCCCTTGAGAATGATGAAACCAGAAGTATTTATTGATGTCATTATACAAGCTGGCACCTACAGAGAGAAATGGGCAAAGTTCCATTATAGGAATACAAATATTTAAAGAGGAATATAAAGCTGAATATGTTCCTTGGCTGTTAATGATTAAAGCCACATGCAACTGTATAAAATTCATAATACATTTGAAATAAAATAAGTGTACAGAGCCATACCATGTGCAGTTTGTAGGTTTTAGGTTAATTGACTTGTGTGAGCATGAGGCAGCAAAAAATCACACTGGGGAAAAGCCAAGCTTCCCCTGGGAGACCTGTTTCCTCAGCAACAGTATGCATCCATTTTCTTCTGAAACTAACAGAGTTCAAGCAGGAAAATCCCCACAGTAACTCCACCGCAGCGCTTCCCCTGTTCTCCACTGATGAGTTACAACTGATTTATGAATTCTTTCCTTGCTGTTACTTGTGTTGGGGAACACTTAGGAATTTGCTTCTGCTTTTGAACCCCTCTACATCACAAGGACATGCTGTTCCAGAACAAGTTTCCAGATAATCTGGGGTATCCCAGGTAGCCCAGGACTACATTCCTCTTACAGTCAGGAGTCCTCATCAGCTGGGCCAGAAGCAAGTTGAGTGAAATCACAATTCTTCCCATTCAGGAACAACTGATTCCCTCTGGGACCAAATGGGCAAGGAAAGGACTATTTTTCCACAAGTCAGGTGGGCTCAGGGAGCACAAATAATGCTTGCAAGGCATCTGTCAAAGCCAAGATGAGCTGTAGAAGCTGCCACCCAACTAGCAGCTGCAGCAGAGATGCTGGCAGAGGATAATTATCCTGGCTATTCTCTGCTCCAGTACCCATTGACCCTCTCTAATCCCCTGTTCCCTTGAATTTCCTTCTTTCCCAATTCATTACCTCTGGCTCTCCTCCAGTTTTATCAGCCTCCATCAGCTTTGTTGTAATGTCAACACCCATTCCAACATTAACAGAATTCCACATCAAATTTTGATAATAAGTAAATTTGATATTTTCCCCCACCACACTCATTCATCCCTTGCAATTCCTTTGCCTTGATTCCTTTGTCCTGCTCCCTGACCAGGGCTAGGAGGAGCACAGCTCCCAGGGAAGGACTCGTAGCAGAAGACCCACTCCTTTCTTGGTCAACAAATCCAGAGAACTGTGTGAATTCACAAGAGCTATGGGCTCCAGGCAGAAACAGAGACTGAGGATACTCCTGCCATGCCAAGTAAGAAGGAAAAAAACCCAGGACTGTTTGCCTATAAAGATGAAGCACATAAATTATTGATATATTTATTTACATGCAGTAGAAATCAGTATCAGATGATGAGGGCTTTGATAAACTCATGTGTGCTTGTAAGACTTACTGTTATGATTTTTCTTGGTTTTCCTGAGATGCCTGAAGCCTCTGAAGAGAATGAAAGCAAAATTTCCCACAGCATAACTGTACATTCCTATAATACATATCTTTTGGTCACTGAAACAATCATTCAGAACAGAGTCCAGCTCTCCCTGTGGGTAACAGGCATGTTTCTCTTGCTGTAATGGAGACTGACTTGGATGGCTCAGTTGACTGCTATTTTAGAGAGATGGAATAGAAAGTTAATGCATTTCAATTCCATCCAAGGTGAAGATCCTTTCATAAGAGAGATGATAAGCAGAAAGACCAAATGCTATAGCATAAGGTTATACAGTACTGTGATTGATTTCATTTTAAGAAGCTCATCTTGTTCTTAAATGATCTATTTGCTCCTGACTTGAAGCATTGCAATCCCACAGAAGTCACTGGGTAGGTTATAGGTGCTGAATTATGTTCTAATAATTTTAACATTAAATTTATGTCAAGTCATAGTCACTTTTAAAATTTTCTTCTGAATCCTTTTAAATATATGCAATCATAAAAAGATTGAACAATGATAAATTCTTTAACTGATGGACTACTGCACTACAGACACATTACAAGTTAAGCTGTTGAGGCATTCATGCAGGGATCAGTGTCCCAGAGATCTAGCTGTAACATTAAAGACCCAGGATGCTCAAGAAAGGTTATAGAAACAGTGGGGATTTTCCCATTGTATCTGAAAGATTCATAGCATAGCTGTGAAGTTTATTTGATAGGACTCTGTAGCAGTACTCACTCCACAACTGACATCTGACTTCCTTTGGCAACTGAATGCTGTTTGGGGTATAAAAAGAAAAGAAAGAAAATGTAGGGAGGAGTGTAATGCAAAATGTTTTAAGATGTAAAATTACTCTGAAGTTACTGCATGCTTTATGGGCTTTTTCCCTTGAAGATATCTGTGGTTTATGGAACACAGTTTTATGGAAACTGCCTTTATATTCATTCTGATAATCATTATCTGCTTTTCCAGTCATTTTTTGCACAAATGACAGTAATTTGAGTACTTAAATATCTGGCAATAGAGTTTCATTCTAGTTATGACAGCAGTGCTTATGAAGGCAGTAGTGCCTGACAGAGTTTGACAAGAAGCAGTGGTCATCATTGACATGCCCATCATTCTTTTTGTGGTTCATGCATCCTTTTACCTCAATAGCAGCATCTCATCTTCTTAAGCCGGCAATAAGACCTTGTCACTTTATTAATGTGTGAAGAATTGGTGTTTGATATGAACACATTGTAAGGAAATTATGTCCTTATCATCAGCTAATGAGTGTTTGCATTGGACATTTCATGCTGAGATCAGAAGCTAGAAGGAATGGACTGTTTTTCAGAATTCCTCAATGTGTGTGTATTTTCATCAAGACACTCTTACATAGCTGATTACTAAAAACACATGGTCAGTATGAATTACCAAAGCAGCTGCTTTAACCTGCCTTATGCAGCACATCAAACCAAGTATGACCCAGCTGTTTATGCAGAGAGCTCATCAAATGAGTTCAAGACAGGAATGAACTTTAGAATTTCTTTAATGTTGTGTGAATTCGGAGAGATGTCTGCAAGACCCAAGGCTCCATGGGTTAGAGTGCCACAGGATGGCTGAGTTTGGCAGGCACCCCTTGAGCTTGCCTAGTCCAACTCCCCTGCTCAAGCAGGGTCAGCTGCACCAGGTTGCTGAGCACCATGATCTTTCAGGCTTTGAATATCTCAAAGGATGGAAGCTCTGCAGCTCCTCTGGGCAACTTGTCCTAGTGTTTGACCCTGGGGGTTCACCAGTAGCACTTGATAGCTGCTGATGCAGTAGCGTACATTAAATTAGGTAACTAAACTGTACTAAAGAGTTTTCTGTCACCTTGTAATGGTGCTATGAATCATCTTTGTATTATTTATTGAAGCTTTAAATTATTTATTTTCTTCTGTTTTTAATTTCCAGTATTTTTGATGCATTCAAGTAATATGTATGGAATTTTTGGCAGCGGATTTTAACTTTCCCTCTTTTCATGCCACAGCACCTATTATATACAGCTAGAAGCACTTTCTCACTGATGTCCTTTTTGGTCAGCAGTGCTCCTCATGTGATTTGCATCATGGTAAATGTTAACAGAATGAGAAAGGACACTTAAAGAGGGTTGTTTGGCAAACATTGCCTTTTTTTCTTTATGGCTGCTCTGCAAATGCAGGAATAAGAGCAAAGTGCATGAAATGTGACAGTGTAGAACCTAGCCCATCTCTTGGTTTTCTGTTCAAGTATTGGTTCCACCTGGAAATCAGAATTAGATATGTGGTACACACCTACCTAACACCACCCAGCTGAGGGTTTTTAAGTACTTAATTAAAGCTTATGGACTTTCAAGGCTGTATGCTGTTGCCTTTCTAGGTGGCTAGCATGGACATGGGTGAATAATTTATAGGTCTGTGAGCCATGACTCCTCATCTCTGTTACTTTACTCCTAGCCTGGTAAAAAATCAGCCCCCATTTGTTATTGACTGTTGTTCCTGAGACAAATATTACATAACAACAACAACAACAAATTATGCTCACAGCATTGCTTCTTCTGTTAGATTTTTAGAAAAGAGGCTGAAGGTCCCCATGGACTTTATTGAGGTAACCCAGCGTGGCTGCAGTCTGCAGGGCCCTGCAGAACTTCCCTCTTCATGGTCATCTGCAAGGGCTGCTCCCAGCCCTGGATGCATTTACTGGTGCGAGGGCACTCGTCAGTGTCTCACTGAAGCCTGGCAGCCTCTGGCAGCAGAAAGGTCTGCAGGCAGCTGACATCAGCATGGAGGAGTCTCAAGTGTGAAGCAGGAGATTTCCTTGCAATAAAAATTGCTTGCAGTTATATCTGTGCCCCAGAGTGCTTCGTGTCCAGAGGTTTCCATGGAGGCCCTCAGCTGTAAACTCTTACTGTGCTCAAAGCCAAGAATATAAATTTTTACTTTAATTTCTAATTACAGAGGCTAAAACTGCTTTCTTAGGGTCTTTTCCTTAGTCTCTCAAGGTATTTGCAGGTCACTGGCTTCAATGCTAGCCCACAACATGAGAGACAGCACAGCCAGTTTGAGAACCTTTTGATTTTCTTACACTTAATTGCTTTATGTCAAAGTCTATAATTTTCTGATTTATAAAATCCATTCATAGAAAAAATATCTTTTCCAGTGTTTCAGAGACTTAAACATGACAAAGCAAAGGGTGTTTGCTTTTTTCCCACTCATAGGAATAAAGTGCTATTCTGTAAATCCATAGTTACTCTGATTAGTGAAATTTCTATGATAAAATCTGGGCAATTTTTGTCTTGAGTCTTACAGAAGTGTTCAAAACCTGCAATTGAGTTGATACAGTGAAGTTAATATGCCAACAATTTATAAGAAAAGTGTGTAACTTTTTCAGGTTTCATTTTATAGCAGTCCCTAGAGGACCTGAGAGAATTGCCACTCCATTATTTTTTTGTGGTACGTACACACCTCTCCAAAGAGAAAAGGCTCCAGTTCACAACACACACTCTAAACAGACAAGAGGGACTGAAGGATGAAAGGGGCATGCAGAGATGAAATGACTGATTCATTTTCTCACAGCAGCTGAGAAAGGAATAGATGCCAGACATCTGAGCTGAGGCCAGTGTCCTGTTGAGTAAGCTGTACCGCCTCCTAACAGCAAAGTTGGAAATGCCTTACTTAACAAGGCATCATTTGCTCAATGTTTCCAAAAGTTTACAAACAGAAAGGGGGGGTTTTAACACGCGCTTCGCTTGCATCTTCCAAGTACCTGCTTGAGTTTCACCTTTGTGTCAAGACAAATCTACATGCAATTAAAGGTATTGATTGCTTCCAGTAAGATGTCAAGACATCAGACACCTGATCTGAAACCTTATTTTTATTTCTGCAATTATTTCTCTGGCTATAAAAGACAGATTCCTTTTTCTTCTATTTATTAAATACTGCTTTTGTTTCCTGCTTTTTCTTTAAGAAACAGGAAAAATGCTATTACTTAATTTTCAAGTTTATTCTAATCTCAGACCTTTTTCATGCCAATGAAACTATTCAGGAATGTACTAAAAGTCTGTAATGCTGGAAAAATAAAGCAAATACTGATGAAATATACATATTTTTTTTTTTTACATCAAGTCCTCAAATATAATGAAAAAAGAGGCAAAGGACATATCACAATCTCCTATGCAGTTAAAAACTGGTATGTACCAGGAAAGCATAAACACAGAATTTAAGAGCATTCTATTCCTCACACACAGTAATAGAATCAGTAGCCTCTCCTTTCACATAACTGGAGCATTTCTGTCTCATACATTTTGAAAGGTCAGAACTTCAGGGCAGAAGTAAGAAGACACGTGGCTTTTCCTTCAAAGGAGATGTGCCAAAGACCTACAAAAGGAAAAATGGACAAAAGAAAGGAACAGGAACTATTTCTTTATTTTTATTTTCATTTTGTGCCTTTCTAAAACCCAGCAAAATCACAAATTTCAAGTGGTCAAGGAGTAAATCTGCTGCAATGGTAGCTGTGTTTAGGATGGGCTGGCTGGAATGCTCCATAGTACCTCAACATCTCATTTGCTACAAGCCCTACAGAGTGTTTGCTTGTTTTAGGTGTTGGACAGATGTTTTAGTGTGCTGTCCCTGCCTAACCTCAGTCTGCAGAACTACTACTGTAATGAAAACCCAGTTATTGTGGGCATCTCTCGCATGTGTTTTGGTGGTCATATTAACCTCTTCTTTTGTGGGATAACCTGTAGCTGACAGCTGGCTTTAATGCCAATTATTTCATTACCCATTTTCAAGTAAGCAGAGGCAATGGAAAATGCTAATGCTGTTTAGTGGGGCACTGACAGCATTTGTTTTCTTGTCACTTAGTCTCAAATGATAAAATTACAGTCTAAGTTGCTTGAGTTTCATGGCTACCAACACTGAAATAGTTTCCAGTACAGAGCTTATAAATAACATCAGAAGCCCTGCTGTTCCACCTCCTGAGTCACTCCCTCAAAAGTCTTTAAAATTCATGATTCAAACAACAAGACAGAGGGAAAGCTTTCAGGTGGTTGTTTCAGTGACTAATTAAATGAGGCTACAGTATAAGGGAGACAATATGAAGTTTGCATTACTTCTTGTTTTGCTTAATGCATTTCAGAATGAATCCTGTGGATACACTAAACAGACTAAATTACAGCTCAGGATTATCACAGTTACTTTTGCAATGCATTAACCTTTCACTTAGTGCATCAGAGGACCAGTGACAACAGGGGATCCAACCTAAACTTGCATGAAATGCTGTGAAATGAGGTGCCAGGGAAGGAAGCAGTTCTACTTCATAGAGCGCAGGCTGACTCGACTCTACAATAATATCCTAAACAGCCTTTGACTGGGAAAAAAAACCAAAACACAAAACCCCAGATAAATCTTCAACAGTAAAAAGCACTGGAAGTTCTTCCTCCATTCATCCAACCTCTGTCTTAAATTGTCAAGGTTCTTTTTTTAATAAAAAAGAGAAAAGGGTAAGTGTCCCCAGCTGGCACTGCCAAACATGACCCATTAGAGATTCACCCTCTGGGATGCAGAGATCCTCCACAGGCCCACTCATCACTAACTTTTGGACCTGTTTACACTTCTGCCCACAGCTCCCTGTGGCAATGCGTGGTGTGCTTGAACATCTCCCGTGGGCTCAGTTCAGTTCTCACTTAGGGAGCTGTAGGAGCAGCACCCTCCATTTGTTCATTCAGCTTCCTACCACTGGTAGCTTAATACAGTTTAATCACACCTAACTCAGCTGCTTTTTCCTGAGCTGAGTAATCCTCCTCTTGCAGGAACTATTCAGTATCTCTGAGGATGCAGGCTTCTGGTGACCCTTCTCCCTCTCCTAACTGTGTTTCACTGTTCTTGAGATGAGAAGCCCAGTACTGCCTGCAAACAGCAGCACATGAATGGACTCATGATGTGACTACAGCACACCATGACACATCTCCTAAGGATGTTTTCTGCTATTTATCTCTTCCTTCCTTCCTCAGCTGCATGAAACAATATTTTTGACCTTCCCTGGGTATTGACTTGATAATTTCAGACAATTATCCACAGTGATTCCCAGATCATTCTTCTTGAAGATAACATGGATCCTGTTGCTCTGTATCCATAGTTCCTATACTGCAATCACTCTGTATTTACTGACAAAAAATGTCACTGCTTGTTGTGTTCTTTAGATATTTTCTAATATTACTGTCACATTTTCACAGTCAGCTTTAGTTTTAATATCAAATATTTGAAGCAAACTTTGCTAACTTGCTATTCTCGCTGTTCACTCCCTTTGCAATTAATATGGAGTTTTGTGAACATCCAAAGTGACAAAAAAAAGAAGAGATGACAGGGCAGTCTAGTAAAGACTTTCTCCATTAAGAGGACTGACAATTTATTTCTAACTTTTAAAAATCAGGTATTTACCACAAAGGAGGAAAATACCTCTCACCTCACAGTACCTTATTCCTCTATAGTCTTTGTCCAGGGGCTTTTGAAGACTCAGCTGTACTTCACTGATCAGATCCAGCTACAGAAACGGTTACAAACTCTTCAGAAAATGCCTTGCTAGACTGGTGAGGCATGACTTCTTTCTTCCCAAGTAACCTGGACTCTTGAATTACTTTTGTATTTTGTGTTCTGGCTCTGTGACTACCCTTGGCTAATTAAAACACAGATCCCTGTTTAGGGTATTCCCTACTTACAGCAAATTCAGAAAGATTATGAACCTGTATTATATACCAGTTTATGTTTGTAGATAGTGTGCATATTTTAATATAATGTACTTAATTTGTGATTTCTTTAAAACTATGTATATATCTACGTATGTTATGCAGAGACTACTTAAAAAGTTGATAGTTGTAAAAGTGATTGTTGGATTTATAAATCCCTTGTATTTTGCATTCTCTTTTAAACACTATAAATGGAATTAAAGTCATTGCAAAATCGGCAGTTTCTCTAATTTAGAATTCTTTTTCATGTGTTTGTTTATGTCTCAGCTTAGTAAAGCAGTTAAATATTGAGCATGTGATTTATTTTAATGCCATTAAGTATTAAATGTCACACAAAAGGGTCAAGTGACTACTGGGACCCATTTGAACCATCTTTTCCTGACCAAATCCATTTCTGTGTTTCTATACTTCTGTATAACTGCACTACGTAGCTGACATTATACAGTTGCTTAGAAATCCAAACTATTGAAGTGCTTTCTTCAATGTTCTCTGCTAACCAAAGAGTCTCCTGCTAACACCTGGGCCTAGACCCTGTTCCAACAACTTCCAAAATCACCCTATAAAAGCTGTGGAAAGAGACACCCCCTAGACTGTTTAAATGTCACCTGTGGGAAGAGAGAACCATGAAAATGACTTTTGAGTAGCATTTCTGTTTGCAGTAATTGTCTGCATTCATTTGCATGTTCAATCCATTCAAGAAGCTTCCTTGTATTGTACAAGAAATGGAGCTATTTCCTAAACCAAACTCACAAACCAGTTTAAAGCAAGCCTTTATTCCTGTTTTTCCAGGGGATGCTGGAGACAGAGAGGAAACACACGGATTCTCATTTGCTGTAGCCTTTGCTTCTTGATATGATTACAACTGGATGTTTAATCACAAAGTTCCTGTAGGAGACTTCCCACCAAGTAGAAATGCCAATGGTGATAGGACCCAACCAAGCAGGGCTCCCTTGTGCCCAGATGGTGGTGAAAAGAACCCTTTAATGAGCATTCTGGTACTTAAATAGTTTTGAAAAAAAAAAAATCCCAACCCTCAAACCAGTCTAATTAAAATAAAATACATCCTAAGCACACTACAGGTCTATTGTATTTTATATCACAGAAATCAAAACTGCATGTATTCAACCACACCCACAGGATGAGCAATGGTTTTATTGTCTCTATTTTTGCACCCCACTGAGACTATCAAACTGTTCAAGTTCATGGTAGATTTTAGATGTAGGACCATTATACAAAACTGGAAGAATATACTATGCCTACAACAATAAAATATCCTTTAAAATATCTATGGTTACTTCACTAATGCATACTTGAGTTTTAAACTATTAAGTTATTTCCTTACATGTTAGATGCTCCAGATATTGGTGTTGAAATATCTTTTTCATTTGATCTCCAAGCCAGTGTATATTTAGCTAGCTCATTAGTAACAGAAATGCTGAGAAGTGCTTCAAACAAAGTTCAAAGCTTATTGCAAGATTCAGGACTATCAAAACGTGGGCGTTTTCAGTCTTTAGGGTTGGGTTTCAAAGAGCCACAAAGCCTACAGGCCCAGGGACCTGTAAGAACCCTGATTTCTGGGGCTGCAGAGGGCAAGTGAAATGGAGCAGAGCACTGCACCAACACTGCTTATTCTGGTGATGAAAACTTGCATCTGGGGAGCATGTCTTTGTTCTGTGGAAAGCAAGCATTGCAATGCAGAGATTAAGGGATTTTAAAATGAATGTATTAAATTCTAGCTTCTCCTTATTAAAATAATTCTAATCATTTGATAATAATTTTACTCTGGGCTCTGAACATTCATCATCACTGGGTCTTTTTGTCCCTTTGCACTAGTCTATAGGTGGTATTTGAATGTGGCAACATTAACAACTTTAGAAGAGTGTGCTTGTTCTTGATTTCTTTGACTAAATCCAAATTGAAATTATTTCCATTTATACAGCTGTAACCATTGCTTTAAGTTTTAGCATGGACATAACATATCAAAAGGATGGTGGGTAGTATTTAAACTAATAGAGGTGTATTTGCTTTTTAGCGTGTAGAGTTTGGTCACTGTTATCAAATTATCTTCATTTGTTGCATCATATGTAAAACATTGTGTCTTTTGGACTTGCTTAAAAATTTCTGTAAAAGTATATAATTTTAAATAGGCCTCTGCAGGTTCTTATTAACAAACGGAGAAAAATATACATTGGTCCCTGATTTGTGCAAAATTGTGATTGTGATGGAGGAGGATTTTCAAAGATGTACTCAACAGCTCAGCACTCATGGCAGCTGGACTCACTAGTGCCCTGTTCTGTTTCTGTACACTTTCACCCAATCAGTCTTTGCTTTCCATGTTTTAAATGAGGCCTTCAACCATATAGGTTTAATATGAACAAAACCAAAGTAAAGCTCAACTTCATAAGAAAACAGCATAGTAAAACATAAAATGCAGTAGGCCTGCATTTAAGACAAATGCTATTTTCACTTACTGATGTGACTAAGGATCTTTCAGTGAAAGCAAACAGGTTAAACTTTCAACTTAAAAATTAATTCTCAGCTTCTCTTAGTGTTCTTCCTGAGCTTATATGCTTTTTTTTTCTCTTAATATATTAGTATTTTAACAAATGCATTTGCTCTGTGGCAAAACAGCTATCACAGCAACTCAGTCTTTACCACTGTCTATTTCAGCAAATGGAGTGGCCAAACATTCACTCCTTGAAACAGTAGAAAAGCAACCACACTTTTCCCTATCTCAACAAATTTAAAACACAATGCAAATAAAAAGAAAAAGAGAAGGATCTGAAAAGAAGAAAAAGGGAAAGAGTGATGCTATCCCAAATGGGGACATGTATTCAACACTTACAGATTTTTTTTCCTGCAAAAATGATATTCTACACCTAAAACTGGGGGGCAGATATTTTTGCCCAGGTAAATGTAATGAGGGTTGGAGCTAAGGGACAAGCCACAACTCTCAGAGCTCAGGGAGGTGAAACTGGAAGAGGTCTGGCTGGGGAGGACTGACACAAGAAATGGGCAAAGCAGTGATCCTGCCCATTTCCACAGATGCAGGAGAGCTGGCTCAGCAGGCAGGAGATCTCATACCTGTTAAATTATTACAGTGTTTCTTAGCACTCTCTTAGCTCAGGCTTCAGGAACCACAGGCAGTCCCTTCCCCCTTGCTCTCTAATTAGACACCTGAAGTCATTACTTGGGTTAAGGGATAGTGAAATTGTCATTGGGTTGAGTATACTGAGTGAAAAAGTTTTTAATTTGATATAATATTCTCAAAAACAGAGGACTCAAAACCATTATACCCTTAACAAATTTCCTGGCAGCTATTTGTCTGACTGAAAGAGAGAAGCTGCATGGAAAATATACAGAAAGCAAATGACATTTTTCACTGTGTGGTGATCCCTTCTTCTCCCCAAGCATTCTGAAATAAAAGATATAAATGCTGAGTTCTTGGAGGCTTCAACAGCATCCAATGCATGTGCTTTTAATGATGACTGCACAATAATATCTGCCCTAAAGTGTAGCCAGAAGTGTTGGTGGACAAAAAAAGTACCCATAGTAATTGGGAACTACAGGAAGAAGCAGGCAAACTAATTAAGTTTTCTCAATGCTTCCTATTTAGCATATCTTAGGGATTTAAAATTAAAGATGTATTTAATTTGGACTGTTTTCAAGATTAAGATGTTTAAAACCTGTTGATTAGTTTTAGCTTCACAATGAAATCTTTTTCTTAGTTGAAGTCAGAAGGGCTAAAATTGTTCAGGCCAAGAAAAAAAGCTGCTGCAGTAGGATGTTGAAGCCCTGACATGATCAGCCTGTGATCCTCACACTGCAACTCAGCAAGAGAGTCAGAGCTGCCCTGTCCAGCCCAATCTCTTTCATCTTGTTGGTGGTTCCAAGCTCAAGAGAAATGGTGACTGGAGCACTAATACCAATTTCAAGGCTGGCAGTGGCAGTTCTTTGCAAATATCTTAGGAACCTCCTGCATGGGGAAAAACCCCAGCCCAAGAACTAATCAAGGCTTTGCCAAAACAAGGAATTTTGGCTATCAGTGATCATCTATTTCTGCAACCTTTGAACAGTGACAACAAAATGAGGGACCAGCATAGACTGTGTGAGTGCACAGAGCAGCCCACAAGACTGTGCCTCTCTCTCCAGCAGCTGCTATGGGTGCAAGGGCCTGGGTCAGGCTACAAGATGCATCAGTCAATGCCTGGGCACAATAAAAATCACAACTGCCCAGTCTTCAGCAATGTTTGTCTACGGACTTCCTTCAGTGACACCTGTAGCACATACAGCAGCCCTTAATTCTGCTCTGCAATATGAATGAAAAGACAATTATTTAACAACTGTCTTTTATTATTTTTTAAAAATACATTTCAAACCCATATAGCTTATCCCAGATTCTCTGTAATTTGGAAATGAAGGGCTGCTGCTGCAATGTATTATCTGCCTACAGATTCAGTTAGCACTTTTAAAGCACAGAAGAGAAATAATGCACAAGGAGTCAATAACAGTAATTTGTATCATTAACACTTCCTGCTTTTCTCTGGCTTAAATCTGAAAATCAACTAAAAGATGCTTTTATTTAAGGGTAGTTCTTGTAGAAAGCCGAAAGTTCAAGACCTTCCAAAGCTCTACACCTGTCACTTCACTTTTCCTCTTAACCTTTTCCTTTCCCATCTGCCATACACTGCCTTTCTGCTTGAGCCAAGCAGGAAGCTATAGGCACCTCACTGCAGCACATGAACATTGGATTTACATTATACAAAGGCTTAAAGGAAAGACTTCATCATAATTTACATGTAACTCTTTAACTAATTCATCTAACATTTTAACTAATTCACAGAACATTCCTGCACCTAAAAAGCTACTGACTGTAACATCTATTGTCAGCCTGGTTACCCAGTTCTTTAGCAGTGCTTAGACTCTATGCAGATTAGCACTACACAGAACAGAAAACCAGATGAACTGGGGAAAACCTCAAAGTTACAGTCAGCCTATTTCCCTCTCTGGTAGAAGCCATTGTTCCAAGAAAAAAATGGGGTCTCATCCTTCAGTACAACTGTCCAGCCATCAACAGATTAAGGACTTTCTGAGTAGGAGCTTGCCTTCATATCTCTGTGGTGGACAGCCTTTGCTAGACCCTTCCCCCATGCAGCATTCCATCCTTGCTAAACGTATGTTTGATCTTGGTCTTCAAAATATCTTGTGATGCTGATTTCTTCCATTCAGTTATATCCTGTCCAGAGAAGTGTGTCTTAAAGTGGTTAGTGCTGATGCTTTGATCCTCTGGTTATATTACAAAAGGTGAATAGTTACTCTCCACCATATAATAGTGCTGCTTATATATACAGATCTCATATAGTTTTCTTTTTTTTTTTCCCCAGAGATTATAATAATTTATTTGGTGGATTCTACCTTAAATGAAATAGTCAATCTGATAAAACTTGGAACTAGCCTTGTTCCTGTCTGCATCAAAGTCGAGACAGCAGCTCGTATAGGATAAATATGGGTTTCCTTTGATTAGAGTAATAATTTGCAACCTATATTATCTTGCTGCAGTGAGGCATGATGCAAAAACTGCAGCTTCCTGGAATCCATAGGAGAGGCAGACCATGAAAGGCAGAACTAGGAAGCAATGGGCTTTCCATTCTGTAGCAAATAACACAATTCTGCTTTTCTCTTTTCCCAACTCAAATGAAAATAAAAGGCACACAAAACTTTTCTCATAAAGTGAAAGAAACCAGCAAAAACAGATACTCCAATTGTGTATTTTCTTGACTCAATACAGACATGAAATAAAATCTTAAAAATTCATATTTATCATCACGCTATATTTTATCTAAATGCTTATTCTTAATGAGATAGTCCCAATTCTTTTTTATTCTAATTTAATCAAAATTGATCTTGTTTATATAAATGAACACACCTCAATATCTTCTTTCTTGAACAAAAAGCTAATCTACTGAGTGAAATTACTTCTGTAATGCATTCTATCTGTGAAGAAGCCCCAAAACACACACCTAGGACGAATGCCTTTAATGTCAGGACCCAAAGCACTGTGATCTCCAGATGTTACCAGAATATAGGATGGTCCAGAACCTTGGTGTACATAATGGCTCCCTTTGAACTAACTTTCTGATCCTATAAAATATGTGTAAGAGACTATTTTCTGTTTTCATTATAGACCAAAGCAATGGAGTAAAATTTTTCTACACTATGAGATAGCACTTACCAGGGACATATGGCAGGGGCATGGAGAGTATGATGAG
Source organism: Chloebia gouldiae (assembly GCA_003676055.1). Taxonomy (NCBI): domain Eukaryota; kingdom Metazoa; phylum Chordata; class Aves; order Passeriformes; family Passeridae; genus Chloebia; species Chloebia gouldiae. The sequence goes on along the minus strand of QUSF01000001.1, from coordinate 47,244,481 downwards.
AATTTGTTAAGGGATGTTCACCAATGAGATACTTGAAAACACAACTCAGGATAATGATCAAGAGGTGCAAGCATAAACTACTACACCAAGGAATTAAAAAATCAAATTCAAATAAAAACCTGCTGCAAGTGGAAAGAAGTAACCATGATTTTGGGTTCACAATGAAAAGAAATTAGAGTTAAAGCTCTGACATTTAAGCAGGAATAGGTTAGATAGGAGAAAAACCTTCTTAAGCACCAAGAATAGCAATGGGACAGCAGGCCATCTGGTCTATAATGTTTCCATTACAGTAAATTTTCACGTTCAGCTTAAACAAATGTGAAAGAAATGACAGAGACATTGGCAAGACCATGCTGGCATCAAGAATATTTAGAGATTCTCTAGAAACCTCCTTGCCAGCTCTGTGGTTCTTTGAAATCTCACCTCTGTGGCTTTCTGAAATAGCTGCTGAAAAGACTACAGATCCTATTTTTCTGGCAATTAGCTTGACCCATGGCTTCAGGTAAATTTGGCCTGCAAGGCAGAGGGAAATTCAGGATCACTATTCCAAGTGAACCCTGCAAAGAGCAAGTAGACCCAAAATTTCTGGAGTAACCTTGTTCTATTTTATGAACAAGAGCTGTACATCAGAAAAATGTCTCAGTCCTAAATATTTCACATGAACTGCAATTCATATGTGTGTGGAAAACACTGCTAGAAGTTATTCCTCTAGCAGTTATCCATTTAAGGAATGTAAGGCAAAAAAATTATTGAAAGTCACTTCTGTGATTTCAGTGATAGCTTTGGTTTTTGTTTGTTCACAGGTCTCTGATCAGAGATGGACAACTGAGCACTGTCCTTTCTCAGCCAGCTCCCATCAACTCCCATTGTGCTTTGGTTGCTGTTGCTGTGGGTTTGCATTTGGGAGGAAACAGACAGGCAATCAGGACAATTCTTGTTTAGGTAAAACCACCCTGCTTTAGAAATCTTCATAATAACTTTTGTCCTCAGAGAATTTAGGTTTTTACGTCTCCTATCTCTGATTAACAACTGGAAGTTGTTTTCAATATCTTTCAGGAGGTACTTGTGCACATCCCCAGAGGAATTTGGGATAATTGTAAAATGCCAATGCTCTAAATTCCCATATCTTTGCTTGTAGGATAGAATATCTACCCACTGAGAAATCAAGCTGCTCAACTTCTTTTTCTTCCACTATGCCACATTGATGGTTTTCAACTGCTTCCAATTTTAAATCCATAAACATTTCCTAACACAGATTATCCCAACTGACAACAACTGGATAATCAAGCCCACTGACAACAAACTTGTGCTCTTAGTAGGAGATGAGGTTGTACATTTTTAGGAGTAATCCACAATCCCTCAGGAGTCTGGAGAGCAGAGTCTGAAAATCCCTAGCTCTCTCTACTTCAGCACTCTTTAAAAATAATAGCAACAACTACAAAAATTCTTCTGTCCCAGAAGGTCATTGCTTGTGTTTAATGTAATTAATAGAAATGAACTGCAAAAGGAAAAGCGCCTTTTTTCTGGTGGATTTCCAAGGCCCCACATGGCAATTGAGACAGAGGTCTGTCATAAGCACTGAAAACAGCTGAGAGTTGTGAAAAGACTGGCCCTGATGTATAGTAAATCTTAATTAGGTTTTCTGCCTCTTTGCATGGGGAATTCCAATAAACTGATTCTTTTTTGAGATTCATGCTTTGTCCTTGCAGACATATTTGTTTATGTGGCCCTAAAACACATATATAGGAAGCTTATGCTTCCACCTAGGCTGCTTTTTTCTTTACACTCATTGACAACATTTGCTCAGGTGTTAAATAGCTGCAAGGTCTGATGATTCCAGCAAAAAGAGGGACCAGCTTTATTAGGAAGGTAATGATGAATCCTTCCTCTTCATTGCACCCTATAGTAAGAAGGTAACTCACAAGCAGCCCTTGGGTAACTGCTAACATTAGGGAAACTGAGGAACTATAACTTGTTCAGTGATTACAGCAGATGATGTCAGAGATAGAACAGTAACCCTGTATCTTCTCTCCTATGCAGCCCATGATCCTTTCTTGAGGATTTGCCAATACAAAATACAAATGTATATTCAGTTTCTTTCACACTTAAGTGTTTTTTTGTGGTCTGAATAGACCATGTCTGAATTGACTGAAACTGTTGTATAAAAACACATATAATATCACTGGAAAGGGATTTCTGGGACAAATAAATTGTTATTCAATAAACTCTGCTCTTCAGAAATTCAATAGCACTGTAGGCCCAATCTGTAGAATGAGTTTTGAAGACACTTAGAAAGGTTCCAATTCTGTGGTTTATAAATGTTAACAATGTCCTGGAAAAGCTGCCACTGGAATAATTTTGAACCTGCTCTTTTGAGGAAGATGTCTTTATAAATTGTTTCTGAGTTTTGTACTCATTCAGTTTGGACTACTATCAAAAGCATTCTTCAAAGGTCTCAGACATTTACACCTAAAATGTCACCTGCAAATCAAACTGTGTTGTGTTTGCTGCTTCAGGAAGGAACAAGTTTTCTGATTAATATCTAAAACTCTGTCACTAAAAAGTATTCAGATCCTGAATCAAAATCATGCTTGGTTCAAATCTCCAGTGTGCTCTGCACAGTCAGCTGAGATGTTTCTACAGCCTCCTTTATATGTAAAAGTTCTGGAACTTTGGGGAGAAAACTGCTATTGAAGTGCTATATTATTTGCTATATTAGCTATAATAAGCAATGAAAGAATACTAAGAAAGTAATTTCTGTAGCTTAAAATTAAAAACTCTCAGGTCTCTACATGGCAGCAGAATTGGAAAGACAGGGGAAGAGGTACTGCTCATGGTATAGGAAAATGAAGATAGGGATTACTTAGCCAAATACGGCGAATAAAAATCAGTGTTGCTGGATGCATTGCTTGAGGGAGCTGGCCAATGCCACCGGGAAGTTAATATCTATCATCTAAGAAAGGCTGTGGCAATTAGGGGAAGACCCCAATGATTGAAAAAAGACAAATGTTATGCCTGTTATAAAATCTAAAGCAGCAAGATCCAGAAGCATGTCCAGAGCGGCCACTAGTTGATTGGAGGGATAGAGCACCTCTCCTATCCTTTCACCTCTAAAGGCTGAAAGAATTTGGATTGTTCAGTTTGGAATAGAGAGAAACCTTTAGCCTACAAAAAAGATGGAGTGGGATTTTTTACTAGAGCATGTAGTGACAGGACAAGGGGGAACAGATTCAAACTGAAATAGAGTTAAGTTTAGATTAGATGTTAGGAAGAAACTCTTTATTGTGAGGGTGGTGAGGCACTGGCACAGGTTGCCCAGAAAAATTGTGGATGCCCCATGCCTGGAAGTGTTCAAGGGCTCTGAGCAACCTGACCTAGTAAGAAGTGTCCCTGACCACAGCATAAGGGCTGAAACTAGATGATCTTTGAAGTCCCTTTCAACACAAACCATTCTATAATCCTGTAATGATTCTATGAACTATAACTAGAAAAACTCAGTCCCCAGGAATATTATGGACTGGAGGAGTGGAATAAAAGTGGGTGGCAAACAGCCTGGACAGCTGGGCCCAAAGGGTTGCCATCAACAGTCTGAGGCAGCTGGTTATGAGTGGTGTGACACACAGGGGACCCTGCCTGGTCAGCACCCTTTGCAGCAATGATCCAGACGACAGGGGTGGCCTGTGAAAGGAGCAGCTGTGTGTGCTGGAATGCAGAGTTGCTGCTCAGAGAGCTCAAAATCCAGAATTGGCCTGACATGGACTTCAGAAAACTTGTCAAAGACAAAACCAAAGTCCTGTATTGGAAGAGGACAACCTATGGCCACAGAACTGGAGGGATGTGCATCAGCAGTTCTGCAGAACAGGAGCTGCTGTGCAAGAAGCACCAGCAAAACCTTGTGGCAATGAGGTAATGTAGGGGCCTCTTTGGAAACAGGGCAGCCAACGGGTCCAAGGAAGTGATATTTTCTAAATATTACACTGTTTGGGACTCCAGAACAAGAAAGGTGTGAACAAACTGATCAGAGGAGACATAATCACCCTGGCTAGCTGATCAACTTGTTCTCATCATTCTTTATCATTCCTATATAGCAATTACATCAGCTGTGTTCTGCTGTAGTTTTAAACTTGACTCCAAACCAATGGAAACTTTAAATAGTTGAGGATGAAGCAAGCCCTGAAGAATCCTATTAGAAACACTCATCATATGACTTCATATAGGAAAGTACTTGGAGAGCTGCAAGCCAGACCTTAATACATTTAACCTCTGTCCCTCTCATCAAGAGTAGTATATGTGGTCTTCCTGAAATGCTACTGAATGCTTTATTTTTATTCAGCTTTTAATACTGATGCCATTACAGTTTGTTTTCTAGGAACGAAATCTATGAATGCACAGATATTTCTGCTGTTGTTACCAACAACCATTGTAGGTCATTATACATCTGGTGAGAAGTCTCACAACACTTCCATACTATCAATGTATCTTATTTTTCATACAGTCGAATTTCTAAAGGTAAAAAAATAAACAAATTGTGGAGAGAATCTTATTTTACTTCCTCACTTTTTTCCATTGGCAAACATCTCCAAATTCCATACAGAACTCTGACTAAATTATCTTTTTTTTTAATTATTATTTTTTCTTTCTGTTTACTTCATTATTTGCATAAGCTTCACCAAAGCCAAGGACAGTTCTAGGAATAAGTCTTGACTAACTTGTACTTCCGAAATGCCTATTTAACATGTTAACACTGAACTCTGTGTGTTAATGTAGAACACTTGTTTTTGTAGGATCAACAAATGGCAAATACTTCCATCTGAAAAAGAATATTCCCACCCACAGAAACAGAATTCAGCTTTCCTAATCAGCAAACAATAGAGAATTAAGATGTGTCTCAGAGGCACAGCCAGAAGAAAAACAACCACACCCCACATTCGAATGAGATCCTCAGTTGGATATTTCAATGTTTCTTTTCTGAGACAAAGTATATTCTGATACTAAAAAGGTACACTGGAGAAGCAAATGTGATGTTTTTTGAGATGTTTAGGAATTGCATAAGCTTCCAGGAAGAATCTATTTATTATAAAGGTCTTTTATGCTAATCTATCTCATAGGTTTTTGAAGAGTAAGCATCTAAAAGGAAAGAAGAAATATAAACTTAGTGATATTCAAAGGAAGAAGAGTGACAAAATAAGAGAAAGAAGTACACTAGCCAAAAAGTGCAAGAACCATAAGAATTTTTGATTTTACTTTAAACAACCCAATTTAAATTTTCATTACTAGATTCATTACTAAATTAATTATTAATACTTATATAATATTAGTACAGGGTTGAAAGCACTAGAACAGTTTCACTTCTAGGATCCTAAAAACCAATCAGAATGTCAGTGTTTCAAACTAATTTATTGTAACATTAGTACAAGATTATTTTAAAGTGCCTTGCTGAAGTTTATTAAAAAACAAATTTTAAGAGCCATGGAATACCAGCTACTTAACCCATGTGGTGTAATTCTTGTGACCACCAAGAAAACTTTGCCAAATAAAATGCATCACAGATACTGAAGAGAATACCTAGAAATAAAATAAGAAATTCAGCAATGTGTTTAGAAGTTCAGCAATGTGTGATAGCATTTTGCAATATTTTTGGCTTCACAGTTCAAATTTCCTCTGGGATCAGCAAGTTAATGATAGTTCTATTTTTGTAACTGTAATTAGGATTATCTAAATGTTGTACAAATGAAACACAAGAGTTTATGATGTTCAAAAAGCTAGTCTGAAAGGGGTGAGGCTTAAATGAGAAAGAAGCATTTCATTATGAAAGTGCTTGTAATATTTACCAGCAGATTCACAGATATTTTAAGGCCAGCAAAACCCATTACCATCATACATTCTGAGTAACACACAGAATTTCATCTTCTATCTACTAAATCAAGCCCATCCCTCCGGTTTGAATTACCCTGTACTTTTTGAAGGACATCTAAGTCTTGTTTTACACATTCAAAATGACAGAGAATTCACCAAGTTTGCAACGTTCTTCTAGAGCTTGCTAACGTTATTGGAAGAAGGGGTTTGCTTTCATCCACTTTGACTTTGTTTAGACTCAAATACCCTGAATTGCTAATGAGAAATATAATACAAAAGCCCTCTTAAAACTACCAGGAAAATTTGCATTCAGGCACTGTGCCTAATTGCCTGACTCCATCCCTCTCTCCAGCAGTATTATCCCAGATGCATTTTTGCATGGTCTATGTGAACCAAAAAAGCACTTGCAAAGCTGATGCTTCCTGCTTATGATTAGAAGTAGACAATACTCCATTGTGCCAAAACAAGACTAGCCCAAGCAGAGCAAATGTGGAAGGAATTGTATGTAAAGTATTGTCAAATTTGTCTGGTAGTCTAATAGCACAACATATAAGAAAACATCATAAGTTACAAACTATTCCTTTCATTAAATGATTGTTCACAAAGACTTTATTAACTTTATTAAAAACAGAGAAGGTCATATGAAAGGCTAATATAACTGAGATATTATGTTAAACTACGTGCCTTTTAAGGAATCGACCTTCATAAAAAGTTGCAACATATTAAATTTATTTAATTACTCCAGAGTAATTCCAATTTCAAAAGCCCATTTTATTGGAACAATGACAAATTAGAGAATAGATTAATTATTTTACAGATTAATACACACAGTTCTTTCTGCAATCAAGATTTTAAATGGGTCTAATAGCCTTAGCACTTACAGTAGGTTCCTAAAGTGCCAAGCAATTATAATTGTTCTCTTAGCATACTGGTTTAATTTAATACCACCCAAGTTGCAAATGATTTGGCTTTTGCAGTGGAACATACTCATTCACCATGATGATAAATATGAATTTATGAATGATAAAATAAGATATTTAAAAGGAAAGGAGTGCCCTGGAAAAAGAAGTACCATATTGCTGATTATCAGACAACAGTTCCGGTATATCTCAGACTTACTGAGATCAAGACTGAGGCAAGACATGCATGTACATAATGTACACCTCATTTCTACATACAAATAGTAGTTGTGTTGGCACTGTGCTCAAGGGATGTCCAGAGCAGTAGGAACTCAGCAAATACAAAAATGTAGTATCTATAGAGTACTTAAAATAACCTAAGTGCTTATCATACTGTCCGTAAAGTTTAGTTCTGTGAGTAGTGTCTGGGAGTTTTGTCCAGCTTTTTGCTTCTTGAGGAGACATTTGCCTTGAGTTTGTCACTTTGTCAAATACCTGGAGCCCTACATGTGATTTCCTGTGCTAAACATCTCAAATTGCAAGTGACACAAATGCTACCTAGTAATGTGAAGAAGTTTATTGCATATTGTTCACTCCCTTCCCTCAACTTGTAGGTTTTTGTCAAGTGCAACACCCCTTACCCCTGCAGCATCAAGTCCAAGGCTTTTCAGCATTGGCTTATGAAGCCCTGGACTGTACATCTGATATTTCTTCTGAGTTTATTCTTTTGGAAATAAAGAGAAGCTTAGAAACCAGATCCATAGAGCCTGCCCAAGCCTGTGGGCAGTACAGAACAGGTAATCTGACAGGCAGCATTTCAAGCATTGCAGTGGAGAATCACTTCCAAACAGTGGCACAGCCAAGAATGAACAGAGGTTATTCACTTAAAATTTGGGAAAAGGAGTTTGCTCACTTCTTCATGTCCAGCTGGCAACCTCAAGTCAAGGAGTTTTCCTGTTAAGCTGCTTTCTCAGACATGTCCCTGGATGACACTGAGCAGAGGGGCAGGCTCAGCACCAGCGTGTCAGCAGGCTTGCACCTGAGTCTGGTGCTACGGGGACGATGGGAACAGGGGCAAGAGAGGGCAGCATGCTCCAGAAAAGGGGTAGATTTAACCTCTTACATAATACAAAAGGAAATAATCCCAGTCAAAATCCGGTGTTTCAGGCCAAAATACAGCATATTTTAGATGAAGGTAATAAAAAAGCACTATGAAAATATAAAAATGAGAGAAATTATATATTATAGTCTTTGTCGGAAACATCTGAATGACTAATAGATTGGGTGAGCAATGAATATTTGATTTCTGAAGCAACATTAAAATTAAGTAGACTACTGGTTTATTAATTTCTGGAAGAACAATTCTTCCTTTTATGCAGTGTAACAAAAAATCAAGTCACTGTGGAGACAGAGAAACACAAAAACCATCAAGGTTTAAAGTGTAAAAGTAGTTTCACCTTTAGGCCACTGGATGATTTTTAAAAGAGGATTGAAACCTGCCTTTCGGGAGTTGTTTGATGTCCTGGGTCAGTTTGATCTCAAACACAGCTTAGTTCCTAACAGGGAAGTGTTCCCATCATAAGCCCTGCAGCAACAGATAACCACCCTGGCAAGCAGAAAAGAGCATCCTTGAACCAGCTCTCCTGGAAATAATGGGCCACAAAAGCCATTCCTTTGCAGACATACAAAAGCACCTGTTTTCATCTCCCCAAACACCTAAAGCTGCACTTATGTTTACTGAATTCTGTAATACAAATAAAACCACTTCACCCCCACTTCTCAGATTCTGAAGACTTGCAGGGAAGGCTGATCCAGACCCAGGGCTGTTAACTCAGGAGCTGCTCTCCATCACATCGAAAGCATTTTGGTCATCATCAAGTATCTGTGATCATCAGATACTTGACTTTTTCAACAAGAATATACAAGCACTGGTTTAGCAGGGCTTGCTTAATTGTTTTTTAACCCTTTCAAACACTGAGGAAACCTGTTGTGAAAAAGTATGTTAACAAACCAAATAAATAAAGCCAACCAACCTATCGTCCCACCTATATCTGCAAATTCTAGCCAAACTTACTTTGGGATTTAGTGTTGCAAAGGAATAGCTTTATGTGCCAGTATCTGGATACATCCCTAATAAAAAAAATGGAATTGAACACTTTAAAAGAATTATGAGGAAGATAATTGCATAATTATTAAACGAGCAATCTTAGAATCAATGGTCACCTCAAACTGTAAAACCACATCATAAAATACAACACCACAACTTCCCCCCCCTTTCCCTCTGATTTATGCTTCATGAAAAAGCAAAACAAATGTTATACAAATATTTTCAGTAGCTGAAAACTGGCTATCAGTACAAAACCACAACTACAGACATTCCTCACTGCTGGGCTGAACTGTTCTCAAAACAATCCAATGTAAAGGCCACTGACAAATATTTCTAACATTCTGCAGTCACAAAGAACCAGAGTGCTGTGTTGGATGCAGATCACATTGCTTGTGCTTTAGAGGTATTATTTAGGCTTCAGTCTCTGGTTTGCTAAGGACTCTGAACTCATGGCCTCTCTCATCCTAAAATCTCAGAATAATCACTGGTGTTAGTAGCATTTCATTGCATGTCCATCAAAAATAAACATGCTCAAAATAGCAGAGATTAAGAAGCTACAGTCTCTTTGCCTATCTCAGCTATGAACAGTTCTGAAAAACACATGTAGTGTTCCCCTCTGTGGATCTTTCAGACCAAAAGATGTAGGAGAAAAAGAATATTAATAGCATCTAATAAGGTGAATCCTGGAATCTATTTCACACAGAAAAGGGGAAAACTCAAGAGAAATTATGTTAGAAACCATTCTTATTGTTCAAGAAGTACACCATATTTTCTCTCCCTGTTGCAGAAACAAAGTCACCAAGTATATTTTCAAGAAAATATTTTTAAAAAATTGATGAAGTGTCAACACTTGACTGCTTGTTTAAATTGAACATAATTATAAAAGCTGCTACAGAGTGTTCAATTTGTTTCAATGCTATTATATATCATAAAGGCTCATTCAAGCAGGGAGAATACTGCAGACAAGGCATGAAGATTAGAAGATGTCTTAGACTTCTCCGTGGAACAGCATGAAATACAATCTAAAGCAGCCAAAATTCTTTTAGTGGAGCTAATTTCTTTTCACTGGGGCTTTATGAAGAAAAGAATCAGTGTTTCTTTATGCTGCAAGAACACTTGCTATGTGCTTAACAGGAAGTTAAATGAACCACAGCTACAGATAGAAAAAAAAAATTCCACCATCAATTAATGTGACAACAGGAAAAAAATCAGATTCATTTAAAAACTGAGGTCTTGGTTCTGGTGTATTCATGTTTTCCCAAGGCTGAGCTTATATTCCCAAGGTTTATATTTTTCATAGTTTATGTTTTTTGAGGAGTACAGATGTCCATGGGAGAGGGCTTTTTCCTGCATTGCTCCTGCTGAGTGGCCCAAAGACTAATCAAGAGGACCATGGCACACTGTAGCTGCCTGTGCTCCAGGTGCACCACAGCTGGTAAGAAGTGGTGTGCAAGAGCTCAATACTCACCACCATCACAAGCACCACTCACATTATCAACTGAAAATAAGGCATTTGAATGTTAATTTTTTCTCTCCTCTTCCATAATCTGTCACATTCAGATGGCAAGCACAAGGCAGGTCCCCAAGGACCCCCTGGAATGTTCCCAGCACCTTACCTAGGAAATAATTCTGATACCTTTATATTTTCTAAACATAGGCTGAATGGTGAGTTCTTATATTCCACCTACAACACAGATATGTTGGTCTGAAATTCTGGACTTTTCAACAGGTGCTTCCAGGCTGTGGGGGATGATGCATGGCCACAGCCTCTCAGTAGTGCTTACAGTCTCTCAAATCAACTCAGCACACCACTGTCACAGCTGCATGACATGGTACTGAACTGATTCCACTTCAGCCAGAGAGCAGGACAGCAGCTGAATTCCTAACTGTTTAATAATATCCATTCATCCATACTTCTTGCCCAGTATAGATATTTTGGTTTCAAAATTAGACATCCATACATTTATCGAAGCAGTCAACTTTATGGTATCTCTGTACACCCTAACTGAGTGAGAAGCAAAGGGTTCTGACCATAAATAAGAACAATATATTCTATTATACACTCTCTTCCACAAGGTAAAAAACATCAGTTAATTAAATATTAAGATTCTAAGCATATAGCAGAAGCAAGTAGTAAAACTAGCATGAGAAATATGCCAGCCTACTTCAGCCATAAAACACAGGAAAAAAAGAACCTTAAAATTTAAAACTGATCATAACTTTTTTAATACCACTGTTATGAAACTTTTCTTTCTACTATAGTTCAAGTGGAAATTCACTAAGGCTTCACTCAGGCTGGCCTCTGGTTGGGATTCTTGTGCTCTGAAAGCCTCTGTGCTAGTGTGGGGGTCTCCTGCATGAGGGTACTGCCAGCAGTGGATCTGTCTCACAGCTTACAAGTTTCTTTGCCAACGAGCTGCTCCTCACTTGGAGCCAGATCAATCCTCAAAACAAACCCCTAAACTACTTCAAAATTTTCAGAATTTTACCCCTTTATCCACATCTTAATGACTCATAGCTTAAATGTCACATGTCAGAAACATTGTTTCTCCAATATATAAAACAGAGAGAAAAAGCCCTGAATTTCAAAGTAAAACTAATAATAATTTAAAAATATTTATTCTCTATTGGAGAATTCCCCTCTGCCTTGGTTTACTATTTATAAACTACCAGTCTGGGATTAATTATTATAAATCCTTAAAGCCGAAAAGAAGATTTTAGGCATTTTATTTTACATATAATCTATACCATTATTAAACTGTAGGTCAAATGCACTTTATATCCAATTTCTGTTGGTCAACTTTTAAAATTTATGCATTTTACCTATAGTAAATTTTACTCCCTGGGAGAAAGAATTTCTTAATACTTTGAAAACATCCGACCACCCATCTGAGGCGGCAGGGCTCAGGGGGAGCAGTGTCCCCTGCCAGGCTCCAGGGACACTCACCAGGGACCCCGTCTCTCATCCAGTAAGCAATGTCTGTTCCATCTGCAGTGTCGTAAACATCTGTAGCATTGATGGGCTGCAGCAGAGCCATGATCTCTTTCACGATGTCCCGGGCTTCAGCACTGCCAGAAAAACCCAGTCCAGATGGCTTGAAGGTGCCCTCATCAGACTCCATAACGATATCAAAGTTGGAGATATTTTCCTAAACATGTAAGAAAAGAAGATATTGTGCTGTGGTTGTTATTTTAGCTGTTATCATATACTGGATTCTAGGTGTCATTGTGAGCATATCACAACATATTTGTTTTCAGAAGCAGAGAAATGCTTCCTGTGAAAATGTGTACATAAGCATAAATGAAGGGACCTATCTTTCTGTATGGAAATGGCTGAAACAGTTCAAATAATATTCTGAGGCACCAATATTCTGTAGGACCCACAACATGACTGGTCTGCTGTTCCCAAATACTTGCTTTCAGACTTCTGAAGTGCCACCTAGAAAGGTAAGCCATCACCACCTTATAACAGTTTTCATTTGCATTTAATTTCATCCCTTTCTTCTCAGACTTGAGACTCTGCAATTCTGTTGCAGTGGAGAGGGTATGAGGTCCTTTGGCTTTAAAATCAGAGGCATCCAAAGCCTTCATAGACAGTCTAGTTAAAAGCCAGCTGCTCCCTGTTCAGAAACACATTATTTTCAATATAGCATATAGAAAATTCTACTGATTGGAGGATTGAAATGCCAAGGTTTTCCCCCAGACCTGATGGAAGAATATCTATTTTAAGGAAAATTTGTGCTTCCAAGGTAACTCCTCACAAGAAACATGAAAAGTAAGATTTTGTGTACAAGTAGAGTAATAACATTTGCTTTTAGTGTGTACTTGGAAGATCTTTTAAGCTAAAAGAACAAAAATTAGCAATTTATTTACTTACCATATTTTCTTAGATTCCTCAGTTACAAAGGCCTAATTTGAATTAAATACATAGGGATTTTACATGAATGAAGATCTCATTAAAAAATGAGATCTGGAGAGGCACATAACTTTTTAGAGAGAGTTTATGCTCATGTCAGGCAGAACAAAAGTTATACCTCAGACCGCCTTGAATGTGACTAAGAGAAGCTACTGCAGGTTTTACTCTTACGCCCAGATCTCATGCCTGAATTTCATGGTTGCCATGGGTTATTTATTACAAGAAAATCATTACAAGGGATATGTGATAACAGCAGTTAACAGATCCATGTCACTACCAGCATATATAAGTTTACAATTCAGAAAATAATTATTTTATATTTTTCTGTATATAAACCAAAATATGTACTACAGGTGGCTGTGAATAATTCACGTAAGTGTTCACATGTCCTTTATAGAATTTGCTAAGAACTGTTTAACACTTTCCCAAAACTTTTTTCTTTTGAGTTAAACAATTCTAACAGAGCAGAGATATTTACTTTTAACTTAGAAATATATCCAGTAGTTAAAAAAAATTAATATAAAATCTTTGCATGATAAAGAAACTGTAGATGTTATAATATCTTAAGATAACCAATTTATCCACCCATTTAATTACTGGAAATCAATGTGCAAATAATCAATCTTGTTACCTCATTGGCAATCACCATTTTTAGACAGTGAAAAACACCTTCAGTTTGTGAAAGATTAAATGTAAATAATTAGGCTACATATGGTGCCTAGGCCTATCATCAAATGCTGTGCTGAGGTTATGAGCTTCAACATGAATCATGATTTACAGATGTCTGAATATAGTGGGAGAGAAGCAGGTCAAGAAAAGCACACTGCAAGCTAAAACAGACCAGTGAGGCTCCAATGCCACAGATACAAAAGAATGAATTCTCAAAATGTAAATCTTCTTTATCATATGCCCAAGGAGGAAGACAACACACATTTCAGTGTGCTGCTGAATTTCCAGTGAAAGCTAACTTAAGTATAGTGAGCCCTACATAAATATGATGCTATGGTACTCAGCTTCTTTGGTTGAGTTTCCAAAGCAGGACTTATGTCCATTTTTAGAGTAGCTGAAATGAGGAAAGCAATAAGGCCGGGGGAAGGGCAGTGAAGTGAGAAGAGTAAGCATGGGAATAACAAGGACACCTAAAAGAAATCTCTCTTATCACTCAAAACAACAGAATCCCTAAGTTCAAGAACTTCATAAACTGCTACTATTGCAGAATTACTGTGCTCTTCAGTTGTGTTTTCTCACATAAATGTTTGCATATGTTTTTAATATGAAACTGAGTAAACAAACCACCCACAATACATTATACCATATTGTTGTTTTGTAATAAAGGTATTCAGTTCTGAGAATGTGTTGGAGAGGCATGAAAACAGGACACCCTAGGGAGAGAAACTGACTTAATTGGGGAACAAAAAAGAAACAGGTCACAGCTACTTAAAATACTATGTATCCTTGAGAAAGTTTTTTTCCCTATTTGGTCCACTAGAAGATAGGGTTACTTATAAAACTACTCACCATCAAATTTGAAAGATGAAGTCTTAAAAAAAAGTTAGATTGGTTTCCTTGTTCCCATTTTTGTACATCTACATTGGCATTTCTACTTACACAGAGAGGAACACATGCTGGAAAACATGCTTAAAATATACTGCTTAAAAATAGTGAAGATACTTTGTCATCATTTGCTATCTATGATGCAGGAATAACTGTCGTTAACAAAGTGAGGTGACACCATATATTCCCCTTGACTAATTCAAAGGAACCAACAAACCAGAAAGATTTAAAAAAATAATTGCAGGCTCAGCTGCTTCCTTTAGTCATCCTCCTAGTGAATATACCATCTAAATAAGCATTTTAAACTCAGCATGCAATTTTTTTCAGAAAGAAATCTCATCTGCTGCATCTTGATATTGTGCCACTTCTCTTGGTATGTACCAGAAAATTAAAACTTCTCTGTGTAACCTGCTGCCTAATTCTCTGGACATCAAAAGAGACTTTTATCCTTCGCCTTCTTATGACTCAGTTGCAGAGGAGGTAATCTGTCTTTATTATGTCATCTTTAGCTTTTCAACTGAATTTTTAAATTCAATATTACAATAAATACTGCATGGGAAATTTGGCTTTCTATAGCTTGCTATTCTCATTGAATACACAATTAGGCACAATCCTTACCAATACTTCTCCTATTTTAATTTCTTAATTTTAATTCCTGTTATTTCCGTTTTATTTATAAACCATCTATTTTTATCTCTGCTAAGCAGAACTAAAAATATACATACTTATCTCTAAGGCAAAAACCTGATATCATGATATCACAAAATCACAGAATGGACAAGGTTGGAAGGGAGCACAGAGGATCACCTGGTCCAAGCTCCTTGCTTAAGCAGGGCCATCCCAGAGCATATGGCACAGCAATGTGTCCTGATGGTTCTCGAATATCGCTGGTGAAGGAGACTCCACAGCCTCTCTTGGCAATCCAAGAGGTGCGTTCCACTACACCTGCACAAGTAAAGAAGTTCTCCATATTCAGGTGGAATTTCCTGTGTATCAGTTTCTGTCCATTGCCTCTTGTCCTATTCCTTGGCACCACTGAGAAGAGCCTGGCTCCATCCTCTTGACACCCTCCCTTCAGGTACTTACAGACATTTATGAGATCCTTTCTCAGTTGTCTTCTTACCTTACCTTTTTCACTCTCTGTGTGCTCCAGGAGCTTCACATCTCTCTTGTACTGTGGAGCCCAGAACTGGATGCTGTGTTCCAGTTGTAGCCTCACCAGGTCCGCATAGAAGGGCAGGACCACCTCCCTCAACCTACTGCCAGTGCTCATCCTAGTGCAGCCTGGGATACCTTTGGCCTTCTTAGTCCACTGCCAGCTCATGGACAGCTGCTGTCTATCAGGTCCCTCAGGTCCTTCTCCATGAAGCTCTTTTCCAGCAGGTCGGCTCCCAGCCTGTATTGGTACATGGGGTTATTCCTCCCCCAGTGCAGGACCCTGCATTCACCTTTGTTGAATTTCAGATGGTTCTTCTCTGCCCATCTCTCCAGCCTGTCCAGGCCATTCTGAAGGGCTGCACAGCATCTGGGGAATTGGCTGCTCCTCCCAGCTTTGTGTTGTCAGGGAACTTGCTGAGGATGTCCCTGCCCCTCACCCAAGTTATTGATAAAAAGTTAAACAATACTGGGACCAGTGCTGAACCTTGGGGGGACACCAAGGCCTCCCACCAGTGCCACTGATTACTGTCCCACCCTCTGGGGTCAGTCATTTAGCCTGTAATTACAGTAAACTCTTTCCATTAAGAAAGCAAGCCCTTGTAATATATATGACTGGTACTTCTGTTGGTAGGAAACATCTTTCTTCTAGGCTAGTCACTGGCAATCTCAAGCAGGTATACCGTACCGTAGTTACTTATTCAGTCAAAATTACAATTGTTAATTCTCACCAAATGTTAAACTAGACTGCAACATCTCATGACTAATCCATTGAGTCACAGATGGCAATCCCTCTTACTCACCTTAAGCAGGGACATACCTGAAAGTTTAATGCAGGGAACAGCTATCCTAAAAGCCTTCAGTACTTACTGCTTAAAATAGAGTATTACTTGTCCAACAGCTCATTTACTGGTTTTCTTTTTTGTTCCACTGAGAAGAATCACCACTTTACAGGAAAAATACCGAAGTCTATAATGACAAAGCACTTGACTAATGGTACATTTGTTCCAGTGATAAAGGACATCAGTTAATCTGACATTGTGTTTTCAGCTTTCTGTTATTGATTTACACTTAACTTTAAGAAACAACAGGACTTGTATTCCAGTATTTGTCCCAGAGCAGTCAGGAAACAAGTATAGCATGGCAACCATATTGTAGAACTCACAGGGAACTGGTGGTCATCCCACCTGCAGTACTAAAAAAAGGTTTAAATCGGCATCCAGATTTTTTAGGCTAGCAACTAAGACTACAGGAAAGACAAGAAAAAACCCTGGAAACACCTAAGTGCCTGTGACAACTAGAAAAGAAAAAAAAAGCAAAATAAATAACATCCTCTTAAGTATTCAATAATATATAAACATGATGTAGTATAATTTTGAGTTGCTGTTTAGTATGAAGGTAATTTAATGAAGCAAAACAGGATAAACTGAAACTACAGCAAAAACATCACAACAGCTGTTAGGAAGCAGAGATGCGCCAGCATCAAGGCATAATAAACACCAGCCACAAGCGTGATCATACCATTTACACTCTTTTTGAATGAAGACAGGGAAAATCGGGAACCCTGTGAGTTATTCATTTTTATAAATTATCCCATCATTATATGGGAGAAAGCTGATGTAAAGCTTAAGATTTAGAAGCATAATTTTTCCTAGATGACAAGGAATGAAAAAGGCTCATCCTTTTGTTATAAGACAAAATATTCTTCTGCCACATTTTATGGGAAAGCAGTATGTAAAAAAGTCTACAGGTTTAGGGGTTTGTTCTGTAGGACATTTACAAGTTCTGACCTCTGAGAAGCCAATGGCAAAAGTTCCAGTAACTTCAACAGCCCTGGAGCAATTTGGTAACGTACTTATTAGCACTTCACTCTGTAAAAACATGCTACTGCCACGTCTTGCCTTGTACAATACTGCGACTGTTTCCTCTACGAGGATTTGCCAGAACTCACAGAGATGACCTGGGTTGTAAGTTCACTGGGACAATAGACAAGAGAAAGCACAGAGCTCTGAACATGGCAGAAGGCTAAGTAATGTATGCCTGAAGTCCTGTCTTGGGAGGTTTTTTCTTTGACAAATGGGTATATTAAAGAGAAGTTCTCTTCCTGGAAAATGTTCCATAACTTTAGACCTTTTACTGCTCAAATGTCTATGGTTCTGAATGACCATTCCCACCACTGACCTTTTTTGATAGGATTTAGGTTTTCACTAGAAAATAGGCAACAATGCCAAAATTAAAAATTGTGGTTTACATCTTTAAACCAAAGACGTAAACCACATTACTCTTTCAGGAAGCTAATGAGTATTTCTGCAACTTTCAACAAAAGGTAAGTGAAAACAAATTTGCATCACCTTAGAAATTACCACAGCACATACATAATTTTCTACATCTTTCATAGCTGCAGGGAGTTTTGATAGGAGGAAGCCAACTTTCTTACAATTGAACATCCCAATGGACAAAGGACTTGTGGATGGGTGAATCTGCCTGAAGCATGTGCTGGAAGCAGTGATCCTTAGAAGATTCTCTATCAGAATCTCTACCAGATTCAACTGGCATCTATGCTGAGAGAAAGAGAAGAAAGATGCACAGACAAAGAAGATTGGAAGATGCACACAGAAGATTCGCTTGAGAAAAAGAGAAGAAAGATGCACAGAGAAAAGTTTTTCTAACACTAGACATGTATGAATTTTATCAACATGGAATGAAGATTAGATATCCAGGAGATATGCTGTCATGACTGATTTGGGGCCTTCCGTCATTCAGTCAGTGTAAGGAAAAAACTTGGATTTGTGTTTTAGCAAAATCTGTATTTCTCTGCAGCTTTCACAAGAAAGCTTACTCCTAAATACTAGGGAATTAGGAATTCCCATGGACCTAGAACTGGTGTAAAAGATAATTCTGTAACTATGCAATCTTTACTGTGCTTAATACAATCAGTGGTGCTACTGCCTGTTGTGATACTGGAGAACACAGTGTGATTACTTTCTCTCTGTAGTTTTGCAAATGGACATTTGACTCTTTCTGCATTTCTTTCCCTTTAAAATGAAAGGAATCAACAGGACATCAGTGACCTAAAAAGGCAGCAGTAATTTTACATAATTTTTTATTACAAAAAGTATTGCCTGAGGGAAGTCAAAAGGCTAACGGTCAACACATTTTCCTGGCATAAAAAATCCCCAATAAAGTCCTCTATATGCTTGGTTCAAATCAGACACAAATTCATGTCTTCCATTTCACCAGAATACTTGGTACTTCAGGATATAAAGACTTCTGAAAAATATGGTTTTAAGGAGACAATATTTTCTGGAGAAGAATAATTTCACCTGAAAATATAAATATTTTTTTGATATTTGCTTCTTAAAGAAAGCAACTCATTAGCAAATCACAGTAGAAATCTTGTGTGATCATCAACAAAGTGTGCTTAAACTAGCATGAAATATATTACCGGCATTTCAGAAAGTCCTATTTTCATGCAGACACAATTCAAGCAAAATATCAGATCTTGGTAATAAATACAAAAAATAAAACATAGTAAACACTAGAGATTGATTTTTTTTTTTTAATGTAGTTGAACCTTTACTAAAAAGTTAAAATACTGTATGGTATTTGCACTAGAAACTGAGGTAAGTACTGTAAATATCATTAATATAAGAATACCAACATGCAGAAATATTGAGAATGCCTTCTGTAATGGGGTTTGAATTGAATTAATAACATATTAATGTCTCCAGTGATCACAACCGAGTTACTAAAGTACATTTGAATGTGGCCTAGGATCTCTTAGTCTTCTCATTACAAAATATATTTGCTTTCCCAAGAGATTGTACACAATACTTCTATTCCAAAATAAATATTATCAGTCATTCATAGTCTCATAATTCAGCTGGGTAAATAACTGTAACCTTGTTTCATGGTACACAGACCTTTCACAGAACCTAGTCCAAAGCAATGAAAAGGAGGACAGATACTTCATTACATATATTTCTTTCTCCCTTCATGAAGACAGTGTAAGAGCAAACACACAAAAATTTTAACTCTGGCTGAGGGCACTTAGGTATCATTGGTAAAGGTTGTAGCAGAATCTGCACTGAAGAGTTGCATCATGAGGCCTTCTGGAATTATGTTCCTCTAGTTCTTCAGTTTGACTTGTATGAGAAAGTAGTGTTGTGGTGTTTCATGATTCTGAAGGTATTTACTGTACTGTCTGTACAGAAGAGCCCTCCTCAGCAACTGGGTCACACAATACTAAGCACGGGAAGAAGATTTCAGATATAGTGTCAAGCTCCAAGCTCTGCAGTCTGATTTGAACTTAAATCCTTTAATTTCACTGTTCTTTATCAAGATAAGGATCTTTAACATTAAGGAAAGTCAACTCTTTTTCTAGTCTGGGATTAAATCTAATTATTGGCTGACAGCTAAAGGCAGTGAGCACTTCAACAGATATTTCCTTTGGAAGCAAAGCTGCTGGTATTTCCCCTGAGAGGCTTCTACCCCATGACAAAGACTGAGCAGGTGCTCTGGTGGTGTCTTGGTGGGTGGCAGGTACCCTTGCACTAATGGAGGCACTGAAACTGCTGGAATATACAGTGCTTTCTACTCTTGGAAATGGCTTAGAAAAAACATGGAAAGAAAACAACAGACAAGGACCATGTGATGCTCTCCAGAAAAATATTTGATAAACCAAAAGCCTGGTTGTGTGAGTAATGTATGTGTCTGAACTTCACCTGTCTGCAGTTGGGCAAATATGCTTTTCCTAAGCACATATTTACTGGATGCTATCAGAAACAGGAGACAGCACTAGACTGTCTAGAACACTAGAGCTTTTGATCAACAAATGTGGCAGCTCTTACATTCTCATAAAGCTCTGAACAGCTAATATACCCTATCACTACTTTTAATAATTAGAAATTATAATACTGGGATCTAGAGAAAAACTTGAGTGTTATAAATAATGCTGTTACACAGGGATATGTGTTAATTATTGGCACCATAGTAAAACCACTATGCTGCTATCTCAGTTATTTTTGCAGTAACTTATCCACTTTCTAGCAGTGACAACCTACAATGATGGATGAGGAAGAAGGACCTGAACTTAAATTGAAAGAAATAATAAATAAGTGACAAAAATAAGAGCATCTGTACTTGTCCAGTACTATATTGTCTTCATTTCTTCTCCCTTGCCACATTTCCACTGACACGAGGAGGTAATTTACTATGCCAAGGAAATTCACGTCTGCCTGTGCTGAATTACTGCATTCATATTTCTACTTGTTTGTAGTGAACTAAACTCATAAGTCCAGCTATGTAGATGAGTCATACAGGCTGTGCTGCATTTTACAAGGCATCTTTAAATACCACTCTTATTTAACTTGTACTCATTACCATCCGCAAGCAATGTGTGTGCCATACTATCCTAATTGCCAGAAATTTGAGCAAGTAAATCATTAAAAGGTTAAGTTATTTTTCATGCTAAATTTAATGTACAGTATTAATCAACTTATTCCATTATTATGAGTAATGCAATGTCCTATAGTCAAATCGATTTATAATTATGCCAGATCACATGGCAGGGGGGAAACAAGAACAACAAACAACAGACGGATGTCATTTCTGCTTAAATTCTCCATGTAAATTACAAACTGTTAAGTCAGACAGGGCTTTCTTTGCAGAGCACAACATCCAGATGGAATCTCACCAGCAGAGCAAGAACTGAGACATATCTTTGTCTCAACATTTTAAAAGCAAAGTAACCAAATATTTTGCAAGCAGCATCCAGCCTGCTTTATATTTCCCTATTTGATCCTTAGGTCTGCTTTTTGGTATTATTTCTGAATAGAAATCTTTGAGACAACAGTGAAACAAAGCCATTTTGGCAAAAGACAAGACATGAATGAGACAATTTCATGTGTTGCTGACATCACCACCATAGGATGAATCTTATTGCTCAACATGGACATTTACAGAGGTAAATCTTCAGATACGTTTCTGATGAGTGGTGTGCACAGAGCATCTTTCCAGCTCCTCCAAAATGCAGTTCTGTACATAAGAAGCATCTCTTTCATGTGTTACTTATTCCAGAATATTTTATTCTAGTTTAATCCTGCTGAATATCATAGTACCAGTGGTAAATCCAGAGTGCTTAATATACACTCCATAACTGCAACCTGTTGCCCCCCTGAAGCTGAGAAAGCAAGCTCTTGGGTACCTTTTCCAAAATTAATGACAGAGCTGAGTTATCCCTGTAATTTGGAGATACAAGGAGGTACAACATTATACATGGGTAGTTAAATACACTTCTTAGCAATATGAAACTAGTTAGTGGGAAATATTTGATTGTTCATCAATTAGTCAGAAAACTCTAACTGCTCTAAACCTATGACTGACAACTCTATTGCAGATTCAAGTTGATCTAATTTGGTTCATCATAATGAATTTGATTCAAAGTGAGGTTTCCATTTATTTGTTCTGATAGGTTTTTTAGTATTAAAAATGCCCTTAAAAATTTCTTGCAAGTCTGCTTTCATGCTGTAGTAGAAAAGGTAACTTCCTAGGCACATTTACATTCACCTTGTCTTTCCCTTGGATGTATTAGCCATCGTTAAGAGTTATACTACTTAATTAGGGAGAAGAATAAGATATTACTTCAGGATAGTTATACACGTATAAACTATCCTGTATATTCTATTATACAGGTATAATTATTCAAGCATAATTTTTCTGTGGAAAAAACACCCAAACACACACATATTCCAAAGACTCATCTCCACAACAGTTTTGGCAACTGCACTTTATCTCATGATGTATTTTGAAATAGCAGCTCTTGCCAGGAGAGATAGATGTTCTATTTTTATCCTCACAGCCGTAAGTCATAGAGTTTGTGTGTTCTTTGCATCACCAGAAATCAACATTTTAGGATGTTCCAGGTCCCACAAAATTTACAATTGGTAAGTACATTATAGACTACACACTATCCAGATAAGGTAGAAAATACTTTTCTTTGTATTATTTTATGTTTTACATTGTAAAATATTATGGGAAAATGCAATGAAGCAGAAATACATAAGGCAAACAAAATTTATTTATATTGCAAACATATGTGGACCATTCATCATTCATTCTCAGAAGGTCAGCTATGTTTGAAAGCTATGGCAGATATCATAAAATATCTGTTTCAGAACACTTTTCTGACAAAGTATCTTAGTTCAAGCGGAACACACACATGTGTGGTTGCATGGCTTATTGTTAAATGTAAAATTTAGGATTAAACCCATAAAATATACTTGCAGGCAGAACTGAAATCACCGGTTTTGCTGAGCTATTAAGCTGAACATCTTGCCAAAATAGTTGTTAAGTCATAAGACCGGGGAGAAAAGTGCTGGCAAGAAAATGGTGAAAAGACATATTTACCTTGTGCAACTGATAGTATTGCTTGGCACCTACTCCTCCTTGCTCTTCTCCTGTCCATAGCACCAAGCGCAGTGTCCTTTTTGGACGAAGTCCTAAAACACAGGTTTTAATATTATTTTTAGTATTAAATACAGATATATTTTGAGCATTTTTTGCATTGGTCTCCAGCCTCTAATAGATGAAAAGCCTTCATGTCCACAAACAAACACAACCTATACCTAGCGTGGGTTTTTCTGTGAAAGACTGGGGTGTGGTGAAAGAGCCCCCATGAGGAAGAAGTGAGCAGGTGAGGTGCTGCTCCCAGTTGCAGTAGCACAATAGAAGTACATTTCAGGGATTCGTCATGGTTAATTTATTACAATTAATTGAAAACTAGCTGCTGGATTTTTATGAGAAATGTTTATCCATTTCCAGAGCTGAGGGGCTATGTAATATTATTTTGTTTTTTATCAGATAAATGAAAAGCAGTAATCTGTAATTTGGAATCTGAAAGAGTCAGCTGCTAAATGTACGCATGACTTTCTAAAACAAGGTGAACGTTTTCTATTTTGTTATGGTAGCTCAATCAGAAAGATAAGTTCTCAGATAAATTTTGAAGCCATTTTTGCCATGCCAGAGCTGATCAGAGAGAAGTTGCTTCCCTCTATTTATTTGGTTGTTTCTATTCATAAATTAATACATTGAGAGAAACTCGAGAGCATGGAAGAGCAAACAGATAAAGAAAAAACTGTTCTCTGTGCAGTGGAATGGTAATTATGTTAGAGAAAAAAAATAAAGAAAAAACATGAGGAGATTATCACAAGTGATGAAGTACCATACACACTATTGTGCTGAAGAAAAATATTATCAGTATCACTGTTAAAACTTATTTCCTAACTGCCAATAGACTTGACCTTCATTAATTTTTTTTCATTTGACACAATGAATGTGATATGAATATTTCTTCTCGAAACTACATGGTAGCAATCCTCAGAACTGAAGGCAGAATATAGAAGAAATACCTCAAATCTGAATAAAAGAGCTTGGATTTTTCAATATTTCATAAAGAAGTGCAAACAAGTTTAAAGGTGTGTTTTCTGAATGTTGATCTGTTGACTGTAAACAGAAAGGTTGTCAAACTTCATTACTTTACAGACAGCCTCTTCACACCTCCCAGTGGATTCCCTGCTCTCCTAAATCACAACAGTTAAGGATTAACCTCCTTTGCTTTTCAAATTAGTCAGATGGCTTATGAGGTAAAATTGAGATAATAAAATAGCTCTCAGTTTGAAGTCAGAAAGATTTAAGCTCAAAATAACCCAAAATGTGTTAGCAACTCGGTTAGAAGAGGTAGCTGTAAAAGAAAGTGCTCGTATAAACCATAGAGGCCAGTGCTGTAGTATGGTTCCAGCAGCACTGCAGTTTAAGTGGAAAAAGGAAGTTTATTTGTCATATCACCAAATGCAAAGTGAAGGCCAATCTCCAGCCCACCCCACCAAGCTGGTGAGTGTAGCTTTGGTAGGAAATGCTTAAGACAGGGAAGCAGCATCGTCTGGCACCTCCCAGGCAAAAATCAAGCAGCTTTAGTCTGCCACTGCTGCCCTAAGGAGGACTTGGGCCACTGATCAGGGGGTCCTCATGGCTGGCTCAGATGGGCTGTAAGCTCAGCTCCTGCTCTCCAGGGGCTGGGATGATCTCAGCTCACTTGTGGAAAAGACATTTGAGATTCTTATGGCCCCCTCCCTGCCCATCATTGCACCTGTCCATTGAAGCTGGGAAAATAAAATAGCCCTGCTTAGCTTTGGTCTTTCCAGGCTGGGATGTGGTGTATTAGCTCTTCCCATCTCATGGATTCCTGTCAGCAAATTCATTTGTGTGTTCTACTGGAATTAAATGGGCAACTTTAAAAAAATAAAAATACATAAGCTATGGAGGCAGTTATTTTAAATACAAACAAAGTCTACAGAAGAAAATTTAATTTCCTCATTATCTTAATCTGAAAGCGATAAGCATTTATCTACCTGTTATTAAAAACAGAGCTAATCTGACCAAAGAACAGCAAACAAATCCAGTACCCAGAAGTAAAATTGCTAAGAATATTCTCAATGCATGTTTTTATTAGAAAAAAAATGAAGTGCTGTATTCAAGTTACAAAAGTTTTTCAAAGTAAGTTTAACTACTTTGGTTTGCTTCTTAAAAACTACTGGTTCCTAAGCAAGGTATCACCTTCACAAAATCAGAAGTCTTTCATACCACAGCCCAAATATGTATTGAAAAGACACAATAAAATAACAATTGGGCTAGAAGACTATGTTTTATGATGGGTGGGTAGGCAATTTTAAAATGAAGGAAAACAGTTACACAAATAAAATTGTACCTCTTTCCTTGTTATCTGAATAAATGACTTATTACATAGTATTAAAAATTAAGAGACTATCAGAAGAAAAAAACCTACAGAAGAATTTCCAAATCTGCAATATTTTGGAAAAATGTATTATCTTTTTTTTTACTCCCTTCTAGCTTGCCCTTAACCAAAATAAAATCATAGTTTACCACAAAGGTGCATTTTGGTGATCAGATTCTATATCCTTATGGTTTATCTCAAGCATAAAAGATACTATGGGCATGTGGAATCACAATAAAGAATGACATAAAACCATCAATATGGTCGATCTGTGACTAAGGATACATCTGTAGCAAGCACAGCAGGACACCTACTCTCTTACACTCCCTCTGTGCTGGAGTGGCTGCTGTCCTTTCCTTCTCCTTGGGTACCACAAGGACTTCTGTCATACCAACGTGCAAGTCTTATTGACTCTTTTTTTCTGTTTGTTTTAAATCATCATA
Source organism: Chloebia gouldiae (assembly GCA_003676055.1). Classification (NCBI taxonomy): domain Eukaryota; kingdom Metazoa; phylum Chordata; class Aves; order Passeriformes; family Passeridae; genus Chloebia; species Chloebia gouldiae. The sequence continues at coordinate 47,218,761 of QUSF01000001.1, read as the reverse complement.
GATTGCTCACATTTACAGGTAACAGTAGCAACACCTGAATTTTAAGTCCTACATGTCTTGCTCCTTGCTCATGCTTGACAGAATTGAGACATTCCCACACAGCAAAACTGAAATGTAACATTTTGTACATGTAGAGACAAACTATAATGGCCTGTCACATGTAAAGCAAAAAAAACCAACCAAACACAAACCCACTTCATTCTCAATATAGCCCACAAGTCAGGAAGGAGAACTTGAATAATCTTTTTAAAATCAAAATAGAGATCAGTACTATAAATGCAAAATTTCATTCAGTAACTATTTTCCTACTTTGTAGACATAAATCCTTACTGATGGGGAGGATCACAAAGATAAAATATTTTCTAAGAAGACAGCATATAGATGGCTAACAGGCTTCTTCAGTGTCATTTTAACACTGACCAGCTTACAAAAACATAAAAAGCATTCCACCTTTGTAAAAATAGATATTTTCCCTGCAAATCAAGGCACTGGAATCACACACAATCAAATCAAATAGGTGTTCAACTTATATGAGGCATACAAGCAAACTGCAAATGGATTTGAGTAGATTAACAGGTGTTAAGGTTTAACCTCAGATCACCCCTCAGAGCTGCACCAATGGGACAAGGGAGAAAATCAGGAGGATAAAAGCTAAAAAACTCATGTGTTGAGATAAAGACAATTTAATAAGGAAAGCAAAAGCTGTATATACAAGCAAAACAAAATAAGAAAGTAATGCATTCCTAAGACCCTGCATAAATGGCCTAGAAAAGCCTTGATCTGGGCATAAAGAATAAATTGCACTGCCAATAGAGGGAGGTGATTCTGCCCCTCTACTTCCCCTGGTGAGGCCCCACCTGGAGTTCTGCATCCAGCTCTGAAGTCCTCGGCACAGAGTAGACATGGGCATGTTTTAGTGGGTCCAGGGGAGGGTCACAAAGTTGACCAGAAGGATGGAACTTCTCTCCTATGAGGAAAGGCTGAGACTAGAGAAAGCTCCAGGGAGACCTTAGAGGAGCCTTCCAGTAACTGAAAAGCATCAACAAAAAATGGGGACAGACGTTTTAGCAGGGCCTGTGGCAATAGTGACAAAGAGAAATTGTTTTAAACTAAAGGAGGATAGATTCAGATTAGACCTAAGGAAGATGCTTTTTACAGTGAGGACAGTGAAACTCTGTCACAGGTTGACCAGAGAAATTGTAGATGTCCTATGCCTGGAGAAATTCAAGGTCAGATGCAGCAGGGCTCTAACAACTTGATCAAGTTGAAGCAGATCCTGCTCATTACAGGGGGTTGGACTAAATGACCTTTTAGTGATGTTTTTCAATCCAAACTATTCTCTATATTCTCTTACTTCTAATACTCCCTAAGCCTCTAATGTACTTGCTTTAGGAGCTACTAGGGAGAAGTATATACAGATATATCATCCTCGAGCATTTTCCTCTGCTGCACTGGACATACATAAGCTATGGCCTTTTCTGCATTTTTACCCTGTGGCTTGGAGTTTCTTTAAAAGGTATTAACACAAAAATATTTATAAGTATTTATAAAACAAAATCAAGATACATAATGATGTTGCTGACATTCTTTAAATTCTTATTACACTCCCTACCTTTTTCAAGCTTGGAACTGATTAGACGTAGGGGATTTACTGAGTGTCATTAGTTGAGATATTTCTATCATGCCTGCACTTCTCATAAAATACCTGGAATTTCCATTTCTGCCACAGCATAAAATAAAAATAAAACCAGTACTCTACATTTTGCTAAAGAAAATAAGAACTCACCATCAAAAATAGTGGTATAATCTGCTAATACCTGATTTATGTATCCTGTGGTATAAGCAAGGAAGAGAAAAAGCTGTTACTGCTAGCAACATGTTTCCCTGCCTAATTTCAAAGAATATACATAAAGAAATAAACTGTAATCAATAGGATGATAATAATAACACAGTTAATCGAAGACTTTTCCTCTGAAGACCTAGAAGAAATCTCCATTCTAAACCAGAAGGACTTTGGCTTTCACTCTTGTTAGAAACACAGCCCTCTACAGTTTAAGCAATTGATGTCACTACTTGTGCATAAAAGTGCCTGTGTACTCATTTATTTAAGAATAAATTGTTTTTGTTAATTGATTGACAAATAATGATCTCACAGAGAAAATCATAGAATCATAGAATGGTTTGGGTTGGAAGGGACCTTAGAGATCATTTAGTTCTAACATCCTGGCCATGGGCAGGGACATTTCACTAGGTCCCTTTGCTCAGAGCTCCATCCAGCCTGGCCTTAAACACTTACAGAGACGGGGCAATAGCAACTTCTCTGTGCAACCTGTGTCAGTGCCTCACCACCTTCACCACCTCATCCAAGGAATTTGGATTCCTTCCAAATATCTAATCTAAACCTCCTCTCTAAGTTTGAAGCCATTGCCCCTTTCCTTGTCACTACATGCTCTTCTAAATAGACTCTCCTCATCTTTCTTGTGCACTTCCCTCAGGTATTGAAGGCCCCAATCAGGTCATCCCTAATCCTTCTCTTCTCCAGGCTGAACAATTGCAATTCCCTCAGCTTTTCCTCATAAGAGAGGGGCTCTGTTGTAATCATCTTCATGGCCCTCCTCTGCAGTCACCCCAGCAGGTCCACATGGTTCTCATCCTGGGGTCCTCGGAGCTGGATGCAGCATAGGTGGGGTCTCACACGGGGAGACCAGAGAGGCAGAATCCCCTCTCTCACCCTGCTGGCCACGTGGTTTTAGATGCAGCCCAGGATATATTTGGATTTCTGGACTATAAGTGCACATTGCCAGGTCATGTCCACCGTCTCACCAATCAGTGCCCTCAAGTTCTTCTTTGTAGAGCTTCAAAGTTAAAAGCTTCCAAAAACAAGGCAAAGAACAGCTGAAAAAATCCTTTTAGAACTACTTAAACCTTGATTATAACATATTTCTAATTCTCTAGTGAGGCTCAAATTAGACATTGGAAATAGCTTCTAGCTTTGGAAATTGTCTTTCTTTTCTTCTTAAACCAGTCTAATGCAGTGCAATCTCCTTGATTTTTGTCTGTTGATAGCTTCTTTTTGTGGCACTGAGGACAAAGCATTGCAAAAAAATAGCACTGGAAAGCAAGTAAACCTCAGAGAATTGAAAGTTTGGAGTAAAGAGAGATGAAGTCTGGAGTAGAAGAGATGAAGCATTGCAGGAAGAAGACAGAAAATGGTCAGATCTGGGGCTGGGGAAGGGGAAAGCAAAGTGGAGTAATGAGCCAAGCCGGATTCTGCAGCTCAGTCTCTCCTGGGGCTGTCAGCTTGCTCAGAAACATGTTTTGGGGGTTGAGAGGAAAAGACTGCCACTGGCACAGACTGTGAGCAGCTGTTTGGACAGGCCCTTCAAAGAGGGCACAGGGGCAAGGCAGTGTCCAAGGTGAGCCAGCCTAGGGAGAGAACTGATTTGCAGAGCACCGGCAGCCTTAACAGCAGTGAAGCAAAACACTGAGATTACACAAGCAATTTTCTTTTCCTGTTTTTAGGGAGGCTGATGATCTTATGACAGAAGGGCAGATTTGCAGAAGAGTGGAGAAGGGAGATGTGAAAGTTTTTAGATAGATTTGTTTTTAAAAAGCAATGCAATATCCAAGAGGAAATGTCAAGGAAGGAGCTGGGTATACAAGACTGGAGGGGAAATCTGTGAATGATCTGCAAGTCTAGTAACTAAAAATAACATGGATTAAGCCTTTTGACTGGGGATGCGAGGGAGAGAAAAGAGAAGCAAAGCCCAGAGCTTGGTGCTTATGGGTTGCAAGTCAGGCAGCAACAGTGCCAGAAAGAGGGTTTCTCTGTGGACACCCTCCTGCCACCTGCCAGCACAGCTGAGGGGCACTTCAGATGCCAAATGTGCTCTTCTGCACATGGGATTTTAAATGCAGAATTGTTTTGTGTAGTGTCATGAAGCCATTACAAGTCATGTACCAAAAAAAAAAAAAAAAAAAAAAAAAAGAGGGAAAAAAAAAAAAAAAGGGAAAGACAAGGAGATACAAACTTGCCTGTGTAAAAAAGGCAAGTGCAAAGTCAGCAGACAACTCCTCCACCCCATGCTTGCTCTGGTACTATAAGTGTGTTCTTCAAGTCCCCCAAAAGGAGTAAGATACTGTCCACCTTTAAAACATACTGTATTCCTCTTCAGGAATATATTCTTCCTTAAAGATATTTGTGATCTCATCAAATTGTGGAGCAGAAAAGGCAGTGTGGGACCCACTCCCACACTCTCTGGGATTACAAATATCAGACATGGTTTGTTCTTAATGAGAGGTGGGTCTGTATTCTGCCTCAGCTGCCCTGCTCTTTGGATTACAAAAACAAATCTGTTAGGCTATTCTGAGAGCTGATGAGTCAGAAAATTAAGCAGACACACTTCTGTCTCCATACTGAAAATTTATACCTTAAAAAAAAGGACAGTAAGAACAAGATGCCCCTTACTTCATTTGGGAAGGATTTCAGCACTTCACCATGTCAACCATGTTAGAGACTTGAAAAACAAAACCAATAACACACAACAGCTAGCATTGTTATGTTTCTAAGATTTTTATAGATAATCAAAGCTCAGATTTTTTCTTGAATTTTCTGGGTAAATTAAAGCTTGCAGAGAAGCAGCAGTCCACAAGACAGAGAACAAAATTGCTATGGAGGGCTGTATATCTAAATTTACCACCAGATTAGCAACCTTTTATGTTTGCAGTTGCCCCTCTGCTATGTCAACACAGTATGAAAATTGAAGATTTAAGTATTGCTAAATACGCACTCAACCAAATGTTAAAATGAAGGAATAAATGCATTTGTAGTGTAACAGCATATGCAGATATTTCATACTAAGAAGATTTAATAGAATTGAAAATGTGAAGGTCAGAATAAAACACTCAGCCTTGGGAAAGTGAAAAGAATGTAAGAACAAGAAGTTAATGTCAGGCATATTTGATTAAAGAAAAAAACCCAGGAACTGTAAAAGTATTCATTTAATTATGTTTCACAACATATCTCCTAGACAGCAAACAATTACACCACCACAAGAAATTCAGAAAACTGTTTAACAAAATATTTTGCAAGCACCTTAAAATTGCATTTATATGACTTCAATTAAACTAGCAGAAAAGGAATTACTCTGGTGATCATATTTTTAATAAAACATATCTTTAGTCCTCCTATATTAGCCTGGATAAAGTGAATTTGGACTCAAGAAATGTAACTTCACACAAAGACTACAGTGAACTGTACAAAAATCTGTCTAATGATTTTCCAGTTGCATTAGTCATGGTTGTAATTCAGATGAGAACCTTACAATTTCAATTAAAAAAAATTTAAGGGGGGAAAACTGTCTAATCAACTCCTTATGAGTAATAATAACTCAGTAACTTAAATTTCTTACATGCATTGTTTTAAAAACATTTCTGTAGTTTTCTGTGTCTTTTTCCTATAAGCAGTATTTTGGTTGTGCCAGATCCATGTCTACAGGAAAGCTGATTTATGAAGCCCCAGTTCATCTTAATGCTGGCAAATAGGCAAAGAAGAGAAATGGCACCTATCATCTATCACCATACATTTCTCCCTTTTTCATGTTTCATCATCGTCTAGGAATGCAGGAAAGCTGTGTAAAAGGTGTGATGACTAGGATTACATTTTGTCAACAATCATTCTTCCTTCATCAAGCTACTCTAGCAGCTATCTGGCTTTATCACCATCCTACCCTGGCTGTGAAAGAGCAAAATGTTCCCTGTTCATCTACTTGACCGATGCTATTCCCTGGCTCTGGCAGCTCCCCATAGAAGTGTTTTCTTACATGGAAGAACAGGGCACTCAGAAGCACTCTGAGGCACAGTCCAAGCAGACACTTCCTGGTCGGAGGCAGCATCCAGACATGACTGAACGTGGCTCAGTGCACAACACAGCAGCACGAGCAGGGAACTGTGCACTCTGCATCACAGCCCACCACTGTGGTGGTCTTGGAGCGTAGCCTTTCTGGAGTCTGCACCGGCTACGTTGGAAGCAGGGCTTCAGACAGCACTCACTACAACTCCTTACACTGGCTGCAGTTAAAGTAATTGAAGAGAAAAAGTTTGTCATCTGACAAATTCAAAGCTCAGCCATTGACTTCTGAAATGTCCCCACACTGAGCAGTAGCTCGTGGACAGGTAGGCACCTCTGGGCTTGGCAGGGCACCAAGAGCTGGCGAGCAATGAAGCAGGAGAGACCCAAACACAGCCAGGAAAAGGTAGAAAACACATTTCTTGAACAAGGAAAGAGAGCTTGTGGGTTAATGTTGCTGAAAGAAACCTGGGATGTGAACAAAGAACCTGTTGACTGATTCCTCCTGTGCTCGCAGAGATGGGACAGAAAATACACTAGACTGTAGTGTCAAGTAACATACCTGATCAGTTTCTATTCTCAACAGGAAAAAATGGATTCCAGATGTTTTAATGAAGAAAAAGGCATAACAATTATAATTTTTGAAGTTTTTGAGAAGAAATTCATCTATCAAAATCAACTTGATTTCTAACATCAGTAGGCTCCCTAATGCTGTTAGGAGATTTAAAATACTATGTTTGGAAACCTGACACTGCCATAAAACCAGCTTCTAAAGATCTTTATTATTGTCATTATTCAGTCCCTTCAAGCTTCCTTTAGGGAGGGAAGGCCCATATTTCGAGCACTAGAGTGTGAGGTGGCTTTGGCAGGGCTGGAGGAGGGCAGAACACCTGCAGCCTCAGCCAAGCAATGTGGGAGCACAGCTGGATTAGGAGCAAAGAGGCAGCACTGGATAAAGCTCTGAAACCATTGGATACATACTAGCTGCTTCCTTCTCAAATACCCTGTACACAAGCATGACTCCTGAGCAAGAAGAGCTTCAGACTTGAAATGAGGACAAATATCTCCTTCACAGAAACTGACAACCAATACCCAAAGCAGGATAAGTTCTGCAAACTGTCCAACCAAAGACAATATATGGCAGGAAAACAAATTTTGTGGGATTTTATGGTGATGTTCTATGTGTAGGTGATTATTTAATTTTTAATCTCACCTGGAAAAGCAACTTCTTTTGTAAACCTTGTGTGAGAGAGGGACGTGAGAAGCTGTGTTTCAAACAACAGCATTTTGGCACTAACTGGACCAGCATGAAAATGCTGAGGCAAATGACATTGGCCAGATACAGATATGCTCTTTTCTGCACATAAACTAACAAACTAACAAAAGTTTAAAATTATAAATGGAACCTGAAAACAAGTTGGGTTTGAGATTTCTAGGCTGTAATTAGCAACACAGCTGTTGTTCCATAAAAGTAGAAAACTGCAATTTGCTTGAGTGCTGTCTCTCCTACAGCTTCCAAAGGCCCTCATCACACTACATTACACTTCATGCAACACCCCATGGATTCTCTCAGCTTAATGATGGGAACCTGTTAGCCTTTCCTCTCTAAAACACCTCCAGTGTCTTCCCATCATCTCCTAATTACTCCAAATAATGCCCTCAATACTGCCATGGAGATACTTGCAATCTATCACACAGAGTTTGCAGACAAATTAAAAGGAAGAGACTGGTGATTACCACAATGCTACATGTGTTCTGGTGACCAGGTGTTGGCCATCTTTAAGAAAGCAATAAAAGTGCCTTCTTCCTGCCTATCCTCTGGTGAGACAAAAATGCACTTGCCCATCTCCCCTCAGTCACCAATTTGAAGAGTATATCAGAACTTCCTTTTCTAAATATTTTTATGCCTCCATCAAAATTAATTAAAATAGATCAAAAGATTAAAGCCTGCAGAGGGCTGGGCAGGGCAGCTGCTGCCAGACATTGCAGAAGAGAGACTGCACATTGCACAAGTTTACTGCCACAGAAACTCTGCCTGCAAGTGTAGAAGGGTAATTTCTTAAGCATCAGAAATCCTCAGCTAATCACAGCAGCCTTGGCTTCCCTGAAGGGAAGGGAGTTTACCAGTTCAGACCAGCTCACAAACTGCCTCAGTATCTCCAAAAGCGTCTTTATTCCCAGTAAAAGGAATGAGTAATAACTAGCTTAAATGTTCATGTTTCTTCACATAAAGAATTTTCGTGGAAACATTTCCAGTTCTTCCTCTTTTAAGCACATCAGCCATGAAGCAGCTTGCCACAGATCTTGCCTACCAGTGACATATGTAAGCTTCAAGAATTTAATTCATGCTTTTCTATCCTTTGTACTTCATTAAACTTAATTATTAAGGGTGGAAACATCGATAGTCAATATGACCATTAGTTAGTGATTTTCTCTGAGATTAGCTACCAGCAAAGCAGGCAGCCATGAGAGTTTAGCTGATACAGAGAACTTGATATGGATGCACTAAGGAAAATGTTTCTTTTTACTCTGGTCAGGAGATGTCTGCAGCCAGCATGGGCACCAACAGGTGCACAAGCTGGTACTGACGTTTACTAATGCTCTGGGGTTGTTTCGAGAGTGAAATTGCAGCTGCCCAGAAAACATAGCATAATTCACCTTGTTGAAATGTAGACATCTAGAAGTTGAAATTTGCTCTGAATTTGTTGCCTGTGCTTTCTCCCTGAAGAAGGATGAGAGGGAATGGCACCACCAGCAGGTACCCCCTTCGCATCATCCCACTGTGGAAGACGAGCAGAGAGATATTACAGCTATTAGAAGCAAAAGTATTCAGACTGAAACGTTCCACTTGTCAGCTCTTCTATTTTCCAGAGTTAACTGAACGGTCATAACTTTAAACAGTGTTCAAAAACTATAGCAGATCACAGTCAGCCCTGTGCTTTTAAGGAACTACTCTTCTGAAATGTATACATAGGAATTTATGTCAATAAAATACTTTCATTCCACTCTCTGCTAATATAAAGCAAAACAGTTTCAGTTCATTCTCACTTTCATGTAGTTGCCTTTCCGTCAAAAAGAAACAAAATTCATATGAAGTCAAAATCGAAATGGAAATTTAAAAAATGCTACCAAATGTTTGAAATTTTGAAGACTATGTAAAACTACTTCAGATTGTGCTGGACTGGTACATGTCCTTGTAGGGAGTGTGTAATTATTATGGTGTCTGAAAAGCTAGAAAACCCAAAAGCCAAACAAAACCAAAAGAAAAAAATATACCAATATGGCACAGAAATTGCCACCTCAATTTAAAAAAATTAAATCTAACACTGAAGAGTCTGGAAATATGAGGAAGTATAAAGGCCAATGCATTAAGTAACTGATTTACTTAGAAATAAAAGCAAGAACTATTAAAAAATTTACTTGAGACAAGAAAAAAAATTGTATTTCTTAAAATAAAATTTTACCATCTTAAACAATAATTTTAATGATTTTTCAATTAATTTCATGTATTTGGTCCTAAGCCAATAGCTATTAAATGGTTTTGGGAGGAGGCAATGTTGAAAGTCTGGAATTGCATTTAAACTATAATATTCTTCAAGTATTACATGAAATGTTCAGAATCCAAATTAACAGCCATAATTTATGTCTTGTCAATAAGCCATGTCCAAAGGTCACAGTGACATCACGATAAAATGCTATTAGACCATCACTGAAAACCCTGCTTTAATAGTGTAATAGTATTTTGCTTTCATTAACACAAAGCGCCATGGTAGAAGTACTGGAGTCATTTCTCACAAAAATATAAGTTAATATTCTATAAATCATATTTCAGAATGCTCATTTCAGCTTGAGGATCACATCACCACACCTGTAAGATCAGTTATACTCTGGTAAATGCTGACAGTTTTATGGCTACACAATGCACCATGGCTTTAAGGCTCCCTGGACACAGTAAAAATTTCTACAAATGCATAGAGTCAACTGAGTTGTCTTATCTTCATTTCAAATGTATTTGGTGGACTAGTGTGAGACTAAATTTATCAGGGTCCAAAAGAATATCAAAGTCTCCACAGTGCAAAACACAATGCTCATTCAAAACAATCTATGGAAGTGATTTTAAATAAAAGTCATTCATTTGTTTCTCACACAATCTTCACATCTTTTTATTTTGCTGACCTTTTTTTTCCTTTTTTTTTCTTATGTCAGGTTTTAAATGCATAAGATATTAAATCTGCATTAACAAATCTCCTATGGAGGCCAGTTTGTGAAAGGCATATGGCCCTTAGTTACCTCCAGCTATGAAGATCCAGAAGCCCTCTCCCAACCCTGTGTTCCTGCAGAACACTGGCACAAAGAGAAGAGCAGAACACATCAGCTGCCCAGAACAGAGGGCATCAGCAAAGGCTCCAGCACCTCCCAGCTGAGAGAACAGCACTTCACCACAGGTTGCACAGCAAACACACAGGCTACTACCAGAGGCAATCAAATATTTAAACAAGAAGAAAGTGATGCATTTCAGTCACGCGTGAAGGGAAACCCAGTGAATAAAAATTATACAATGCCACCATGAACTTGCCCTTAAGAAGCACACAACAGTTTATTTTGAATGGAATAGAGTACCAAACACAGCAGAATAACTTTCTTTTCCTTGAGGGTGGAGGAAACACAGCCAATTCTTCCAAGCATCAAAAAAAAAAAAATTAAAAAACACTTAAAGGAGTGTTTGGATTCTTAGTAGAAGAAGCCTAACTAGTTTGCTTTTAAAAGACCAAAAATTGAAACAGACACACTTAGTTTTAGCTACAGATTGATAATCCAGTCATTCCAAAACGGGGAAATTGAGAGATTAGAGGTTCAAACAATGCAAAATAAAGGAATAGGAACTCACAGGGATGTCTGATGTTCATGACTGCAGTATTCAAGCAGCTAATCACATGACAGAGCTTGTCTACAAAGAGCTCTTCAAGAAAGACTGAGATTGTTGAAGTGCAAAAATCCTTTCACTGGGATGCAGGTAAAGATAGTTTATTGTTTAAAGGCTGCCAGGGCAAGAGCAGAGCTGATTTTAATTTCTAATTAATATGTTGGGCATTCCTCTTGACCACAGGTTACATTTGTGAAAAAAAGGGAATAAGGAAGAAAAATCTATTCCATTTGTTGAAGGAGGAAAAGCATCATTGGATATCAATTCAACAATCTAAAAACTCTGTTTTAAACTAGTTTTGAGGGGTATAGTGACAAAATGAATATTTGTGCTCAGAGACATGGATAAAATAGAAAATCTAGTTTAGACATCATACATAATGTCCTGGAAATGTAATGCATTAAAATATTTTAAAATGAAATATTTACCCAGATCCTTAATGAGTGATAATGCTTCCCATGATATGAATGCTCCACCACCATCATCCATAGCTCCCTGCCCAACGTCCCAGCTGTCCAGATGCCCACTGACCAATACAACCTGGAAAAGTAGTTATGAGAAAACATATCTACATGAAAACAATGAATCAAAAAATTCTGTTTAGCATTTAAGCATTTTACTAGTTTTGTCACAAAGTTGGCATTTTAGTGGAGAACGGGTGGAAATAAATATTTCAAATAAAATTAAACATTGTTCTCTAGTTGCTGAATATTAATCTGGGATTCTACTACTTTAAACCACTGTCTAAGTGAAACTAGATAAGCTGTGAAAAATGTTTAAATGAAAGGTTTTATCTCGTACATTATGAAAGTACATACTTTCCAGAGATGCAGGACTACTACACTGCTGACTAGTGAAATCTTCTTTCATATTCCATCTGTTTAAACCCTTAGGCATGAAATTTGATTAATCCTATTTTTGGGTGCATAAGGGAAAAATATGAACTTATACTGAAGCATTCCCAGAGGTTTTTTTTTTATTATGTATCTATGGTACTTATCACAGAGGACCTCTAATTTATTACAGGATCCCCTATGTGCTACAACAATGACAAGATATTTTATACTTCATTAGTCATAAGGACATTTTAAAGCATGGTAGCAAGTCGCAGATGGGTTTTCTGCAAAGAAAGTTTTATGACTATAGCAGAAAATAGTAGCATGGGCATCTCCAGAAACATCTATTTGCAGATCTGAACCCTTCAAATGTTGACAAATAGCATCAGACAAATACCACAAGTGTGACAGTTCCCCAGCTAGGCCTTGAGCTGAAGGGCTGATGGATCTATGATTACAAGGGAAAGGTCAAGGAGGGACAAAAAGTCTGAGCCAACAGGCAGTGTGGTAAAATGGTGCAACAACACAAAACCAAAAACAGGATGTGTTCAACCTATGACAAGTCAGAGAAAGGAAAAACTGAAGGAGTCCCTGGTGCATCCACCTGTGTTATGTTCAGAACTGGCCATACACAAAGGGATGCTTCCTACTCTCTGGTTAGCTGATGTCAAACAAGTCTCAAAGTTGTGGGATCCAGAAAAATGTAAAAAAATTAATTATTTCAGCCACCTTCTTCTCCCTAAGGGATAAGGATCTCCTGGCATATTATCTCATCTACCATTCATCACTGGACAACTAGTCTAGCACTGTAAATGAGAACATAATGCGTTTTTCCTGTTACAACTCCTGGAGGGCAAGAGTCTAGGCTGTAATGTATGCAGTAAATATTGCAAGGAAGTAACTTGGAGCACAAACATGAGATCTCTATTTTCTTCTTCATGTCAGAGTATGTTTTCACTGGCTATTAAAATTAATGGACTATCATGGCAAGATAAAAAATATCAAGTACTATTTATACATCCATGTTTTTTCATCTAACTAAGCACAAACTCAGGTAACATAACTGAAATACCCATAGTATTAAACAAAGGCCATGAGAAAGTAATAATCATACCCATTGAACTGCCATGGGTCCAACCAGAATGTACCAAATCTCTTTAAATTTAGAAAATAGACTGTGAGATCTTTATAAATGTGAGTGTTACAAGAAACAGAACATTCATGCCTTAGAAGCAGAAAAAGCTTGTGATCAAAATGTTAAGAACAGCTTACTCTTTCCTTCTCACGTCTCAACTCCCTTTTCTGGTTATCCAGCATTAACATGTGTTTGCTTCTCAGCACAGACTCATTCTCTTGGTAGAAAATAGACATGCTGCAATCTTTATTCCAAAACGTCTCCTCCCTCAAAAGTGTTTAAACTTGGATGGATGGCCCCTCTGTTAAAGCCTCAGAATTTCTCAGGACTGTTCCTGTGATTCTGTGAATTAATGTCATGACCCTCAAAGGGCCAACACAAAAGATTGCAAACAGCAGGTTTTCCAGGGACACTGCCCTGCAGTAGAAGTACTTAATAGCAACAAGGCTTCATCCGAGAAAAGTTCATCTGAGAAAAGCAATACCAGCTTTGGAGGTAGAAATGCTCCTGAAATGAGAGCAGAGAAGAGAAATGCTCACTGTACAGTTCTTTTTGCTTTCTTCTAAGGGAGAACTATGCACATGTTCACACTTGCTCGTAGTGAGGGCAATGGATGAATGAATTCTGCTCTGTGTTCATTCCTGAACATGCAACCCCACTGCAACCTGCCTATGCAGGAGAGAGCTCAAACACCACCACTTTGCAGCCAGCTGATGCAGACTCAATACAGTCCACTCAATAAGGAATCCACAAATAATAATAACTTTAAGTTTTTGAAAAAGAACAAAAAAGGCTCTGAGTGAAAACCCAACTGTCTATGGTATAAAGGATATCTCTCTCCGCTTCAAAATCACCATGTGGTTTCTTTGTTCTTAAAGCAAAAACTGGTTTTAAGAAAATGACTATTTTGTCTCCTGGGAAACAGAGCTTCAGGATTAAATGAATTATTTAGAACAAGTTTGTAAACTCACTGAGAGACAACCAAGTTTACAATAGGAGGCCTTTTCTTTAGCAGTGAAAGAATACATCACTAATGCTGTTCCCTGGGAGCAATCTCAACAGTGTCTGAGAGGGAATTACTACTAATTTCTGTGGAACAACGCATATTGCAACAGCAGGAAATTCTGAATCAGAAGAAGGTGGTGTAATCTCATTTGGGGTTACAGACTCCAATTGTAAAGCTTCTTCACCAACTTCAGAACATTACACCAAAACAGATCAAGGTTCAAGTGGATTGAGAAAGTCAGTTAATTTTATGGATGAACTTCAACTTAAATTTACTGAAGCTGTTGCCAAGAGCAATTACATAAATACAACGATTGTACCTCGATGTGAAAGTTTCTTCAAAACAGTTGTTTATTTCAAACTATCGTGTTTTTGTAACAGCTGCTGAAATGAAAGTTTCACTGATGATGCTGATAGCCATTGACATTCTTAAAATAAGACACAGTTTTAAAACAACAAAACCCACTCTGTTTATCTTGATCTTCAAGTAGATGGAATGCGTCTCAGCAATGAATGGAAATATTTCTGAAATTCAGTCTAAACCACTATATTCGTTAAAGTAATATTATAAAATAATAGCATAACACTCTGTATAGATGGGCTAATAACAAAGACAGTGAAAGCTATCCAGGATGTATGATTTTGCATTTTTCACATTGTTTCAAAACTGTTATATGATTCTAAACTCCAAATCTACACAGCCACTAATAATCTATACAAAGCAACCCTATAGAAATGCCAGAAGAACAAAAGCACTGCAAAGCCATGCTTGTAAGTATCTGTAAGTAAAAGTATTTGTTTTAAATATGCAGAGAAACCACAAGCAACTGTACAGGACAGTACAAATACAGCAATACATATTTGCCAAATTGATTAAAAATAAATTTGGAATAAAACAGCTTGCATGTAACCTGGCAACTTAAGATTCATCTTTCTTATTCTATTTCCTTCTGCATCAGCATGATGATCTCTATAGGATGTCTTTAGGTCATATGCAGCATTTCAATTAAGCATACTGAAATATTAAAAAAAAATTCTAAACACAAGCAAATTAGGAAGAGGAACCATATTCACATACATGTACATATGTCATCCTTTTCTAAGCAGGATGGTTTATGCCACTAAAAAATAATCTCCCATACCATATGTAGTCACACAAGCCAATTGCATTTGTCATGCAGCTTCATAAAATGCAAGTGAACTACCTTCTGCTTGACTAAAAAGAATTTCAAGAAATGCCTATCCCATTTTTAGTTAAAAGGAAAGGCTTCTTTCTATGCAACCTTAGAGATCATAAATATTGAACATTAGGAAAGAACTATAAGCAACATTTTCAATCACTTAATTTAATCTAGAATAACATTTCTATTTTTTTAAAACCACCATACAGAGTTATTTCATGTGCCTGAGACAGATGTATATCAGGTAATGCAAGAGTAATGGAAGAGTAATGAAGTCATCATTCATCTTTGCCCTTCATGGATGAAGAAGGCTTCATGGATGAAGAAGGCTTCATGGATGGAGGTTTGGGTTCACAGAATAGGATCTTTGTTTATAGTAATCTGCCTATCAACACATTTCTCTATGCAAAACACTGAGAAGTATTTTTCTTTACATCTTCCTCCAGCAGACAGTGAAGATAAGGAGCATCTTAATGCGCAAGAGGACAGAAAACTTAAACAAGCATCACACACACAAAGAATCACAGAACCACAGAATCATGGAATCACAGAACCAATTAGTTTGGAAAAGACCTTGGAGATCCTCAAGTCCAACCTACAACCAAATTCAACCTTGTCAATAAGACCATGGCACTAAATGCCACATACACTTTCTTAGGCACCTCCAGGGACAGTGACTCCACAACTCCCTAGAGAAGCCCATTCCAATGTCCAGAAGAACTTTTTCCTAATGTCCAACCTAAATATCCTGCTGTGCAGGTTAAGACTGTGTTATCTTGATGTTGCTGGTTGCCTGGGAGAAGGGACTAAGCCTTACCTGCCTACACCCTCCTTTCAGGCAGTTGTAGAGAACGAGGTCTCCCTTGAGCCTCCCTTCCTCTAGGCTAAACAACCCCAGGTCCCTCAGCCAGCTCATCATGGCACTTGTGCTCCAGACCCTTCACCAGCCTTGTTGCTCTTCTCTGGACATTCTCCAGCACCTCAACATCCTTCCTAAACTGAGGGGGCCAGAACTGGACACAGCACTCAAGGTGTGGCCTCACCAGTGCCCAGTTCAGGGGAAGAGTGACCTCCCTGCTCCTGCTGGCCACACCATTGCTGGTACAGGCCAGGATGCCCTTGGCTGCCTTGGCTGCCTGGGCACACAGTGGCTCATGCTCAGCCTGTTGTCAATCAGTACCCCCAGGTTCCTTCCTGCCTGGCCCCTGTCCAGCCACTCTGTCCCCAGCTGGTAGTGCTGCATGGGGTATGACCAAGAACTAAACAGGATATTAGAACCAGATCAAGCAGCTTTAGTCACGACACATTCAAACCCCAAGCATCTGTATGCCAAAACACCAATCTTAAACAATGAAGTCCTCTAGGCTGTAACTCGAGTTCTTCTCAACTCTTCATGTACATTTTCAGTTAAATAATGCTCCAAGTTACTTGTTTCCTCAGGCAACAAAGTTTTACAGTGTTCTCATCCAGTTCACAATTACCTGGAAACTCATGAGAAACATTTCCATTCAAATTTTTGTGGTTCAGTTTCTCCAGTTTGCTTCCAAGTAAATCCATCTGAAATTCTAAGTACCAAAACAAGGTCTTACATTATTTAACTGGATATTTTCCTTGCATGAACCCCCTGCCAGTGCAGGGGTATTTGTGCAATACTTACCTTAAACATATAAAGAGCATATAAAATTGATTTGTGTTTGGACCAAAATCAGAGGATAACAGAAGTCACATTAGGATTAGGATCTCCTATTTAATCCAATTTAAAAATTGCCTATAATTTCTCTCCTTCCCCAGATACTCATTACTCATTTTTATTCTCACAAACATTCTCTCACTTCATGATTTCCTATTCTCTCTAGTCCCAACCAAATTAATGGCACCAAATAAACTATGACTAAAAAACTCTTAATCTCAGCTTCTCAGACAGAGGAACCCAGCCCCAAATTCAGGCCTGTGCTCCTAAGCATAAGGGAGTACATTTTTAGTAATTTACACATTTGGATAGCATTACAGCTATGAACAGCCAGATGGCTTCCATTTATAAGGACTTAGTGATTTTCTTCATTTCATTGTGTTAACAGCATGAGAATAAAGGAAAAAAGAAAGGCAGCATATCATGTACCTAACTAGTGGGCAAATAAAACAGCTGGCAGGACTACATTAAAGCCTATCATGCTTAACTTGCTTTCAAAACCATGATTAAATAAAGTCTTCATATACACAGATTTGCAAATATAGAGTAGTAAATATGGCATGGCAATTTTCAGATGTATTAGTATCATCCACAGTAGTAGCTTCCAAATGTATTTGGGAAAATAGCAACACCAAGTAACATGCATTTCTACTCCTTACCCACACAGCAAAGCTGGCACCAGTATTCGCAGCATCCTTCCTTAAAGCACTCCTTAATCTATATACTAATATTAATCTATATATTAATATCTTAATCTATATATTTCCTTTCCCCCTTCTTATGGTGGGAAAGGAAATATATAAATTTTTTGCCCTGACTCATTCTCTTCCCACTCCACCTCAAACCTTTCTCTCTTCAACTCACACAGCAAAACAAATGTAAATTACAAGTTCTCAACTCTTCCTACTTGATATTTTGTGTCCAGGCAAACCAACATTCCTCAAGTTTTAAAATATTTATAATAGTTATTTAATTTGTATCATGCAGCAAGATTCTGTAAATCAGTCCCTTGACTTTTCCACCAAAAGCCCTCCGAAAGCTAAACAATCTGAATCCATAATCCTGTGTGCTGTAGCACCACATCCTGACTGCAGCAAACACATCACACATCATCTTCCATTCTGGAATCCAACCCAGATCTTCCAACAGCAGGACAAATACTCGATGAAAACTTCTCAAGCACTGCATTATAAAGATAGCTATTTAAACAGTTCTTGCTGGGATGCTGAGTTTTGTATACACTATCATTATTCAAACTCAGCATTTCAGCATTTCAACATTTGAGGAAGACAGGATAACAAAGCTGAGTACCCATCAACAACACAGAGAATTGAGTACTGTAACACAGTACATATGGCATGAGATTAGAGATAAACTAACATGCAAGGTAAGATACACACATAATACATAAATTTGAATATAAACTCTCCTGTATTTTAAGATGTGTGGGGCATTGCTACCAGAAGAAAAATACCAGTAATGCTTCAACACAACCCTACTCTATTGTTTTTAATTTTATTAATTCAACAGCTAAATTCAAGCATGGAACTGTATCAGAGATATTCAGTTGTAAAAAAACCATATTTGATTAAAACTCTTTATGACAGTCTACTCTGGCCATTCCCCAAATATTTGTTTCGGGAAACAAAGATTTGTGTGTTTTTGTACTTGCCTTTAAGAAAACACTAACTGCCCCCAGTTAAACTGCAATTAGATTAAATCATGCCCTACATGAAAATCAGGAACATTACCACATTTAGTGGATCTTATTTAAGGATAGTTCTTCAAATTAGTTTTTAGCTTTGGTGTCTAAATAATATGACTCCACTGTACAGCTTCTTTTATTAGATTTTACACACATTAGGAATGGTTTTTAAATAATCAGTCTAGCTGTCTCAACTAATTTGCAGTCCAAAAGATATAGCGAAGTTCAGAAGGAAAAAAAATGATTAAAACAACAACTGTCTTTTCTACTTAATATGCAGTGAATTAAGTCTTAACTTCCAGGCTTCTGATTAAATGACAGATCTGCACATGAAACAGAAGTGACTCACTTAGTCACACAAGAATTCAACCCTATTATTGCTAAAAATCTGATTAACCTTCAAAGAGCCCCTGTGTCATAACACACAGTAAACTCTTTAAAGTTGAGTCTCTGCTTTGTAGAAGTGATTGAAACTAAAGTGTTCTTGGAAAGTACTGCAATCAAACCTTCCTGTTTGAAGTGAATCTCAAAACTACAGAGTAGTTAATAACTACTAGTAGTAAATGAGCTGCTATCATTTATAGTATGTATGTCAGTGAAGAAGAAAATTAGTCTGAAAATAAATTATAACTGATTAGGGAATTGTAGTAGAGGTAACAAGACATATAAACTATAAGACCATTCAAAAGATAGCCAATTATTGAAATGACTACCATTTTCATATTAAATGTTGGATTTTAAGACTTAACATTTCCATATTTAAGTCATCCAGCATATTTTATTTCCTATTTCCTGAGCTGTAACATTTCAGAAATAATACCACTTTTCATAGCACTCTATTTTGAAAATAAGGATTTTAAATTACATGTATCAACTCACTTCTAGAGGTTTTAACAGGAAAAATCGTAACAGTAACTGCCTCTAAACAAAAGTAGGTATCACTGAAACATCACTTACCCTTTTATAAAGAAGATGTTGTAGCTGCTTTTTTCTAGTTCAAATATCAGCAAAGAATCTCTGCAATACCCCTGTAGGAAAGCTAAAATGGCATCTGAATTGATGTGAAGAGATAAGCTCTTTTTTCTACACTTATCAAAGGAAGACTTCCCTTACACATATAGTAGATAATTTGTATAATCTAGTGTATATGTATTTATATATTTTTCACTTTAAGGATATAAAGGATTCCATATTATTACAGATGTATCAACATCCCGAAATGTTCTATCTTTGAAATTCTTTTTTACAAAGATCAAAACTAATCTCAGCTAAAATAAACACTAATGTCCAATGCTACTTCTTTTGCTGAAGCATTTAAGAAGCCT
The DNA here is from genome assembly GCA_003676055.1 of Chloebia gouldiae. Classification (NCBI taxonomy): domain Eukaryota; kingdom Metazoa; phylum Chordata; class Aves; order Passeriformes; family Passeridae; genus Chloebia; species Chloebia gouldiae. The sequence goes on along the minus strand of QUSF01000001.1, from coordinate 47,199,112 downwards.
ACTTGTACACAGTGATACTAGGCATTACTAGCAAGCTTCCCTTTTTAAAACTGTAAAAATAGTAGATTTTTCTCCAGAAAAAATTACAAATATTGTTTCCTCTCAAGAACACTACAGGACTCCTGAATAAGTTATGAACAAGGAAGAACTGATTGGGAATTCAGTGAATGTCTGCAGTAAACATAAGATGGTGGGGCTCAGGATCCTGAGAAGAAGGAGTAAGGCAAATGGCAGGATGTGAGCTCTGGTCTTGGGGAAAGTAGTGTTTAGCCTGTTCAAGGACCTGTTTGTAAGAATCCTATGGGAGACAGAGCTGGAGGGAAAAAGGAGTCCAGGAGAGCTGGCTGGTTTTCAAAGATCATGCTGGGGACCATCTGGAAAGCAGCTTGGCAGAGAAAGTAGATCAGGGTCCTGGTGGACAACTAACTGACCATGAGCCAGCAGTGCCATAAACAAGGCCAATGGCACCAAGCTGCGTCAGGCAGAGTGCTGCTTGCAGGCTAAGGAGGGTGATCCTTCCCCACCACTCAGCACTGCAGAGACACATCTTACACATTTTTGAGACACATCTGTGTGCTGTGTCCAGCTAGGAGCTCCCCAGAACAAGAAAGACATGACTATACTGGATCACAGATGTGATGGAGGTGTCACCAAAACTGCATGAAAAACAAAAACTCTCCAACATCTTTTCAGTGTTAGAGAATTAAGGCATTACTTTCTGGCCAGGATGCTGTTCTGGCTAAGATGTGCAATAGAAATAATTTCATCCACACATTGCTTGGGTTGTGCAGTGAAAATTATTCTATCACACATGGTTCTTTACTAGATTTTTCACACATTTATACATACAAACCCAAAGCAATTCTTTGATTCAGTGTTCATTGGTCCCAAATTACACTGTTCTTAATATATGGGTTCCTATTATTGATCCCTTTGCCTTTGATGATAATTTGGTCCTCATTCTTTGGTTCTTTTATAAATTTTTTCCCAGACCAAGGGTCTCCAACACACCAGGGTAATCTTTGTTAAGGTTCACTTATTTCTTGTGCATCTTCGGGCAACTACCAGTCCATTGAGGTGTTAAGCTCATCAGGCACAACCCTGAGAAGGGAGTCTTTTGAAAAGAAACTTCAATACCCTTCACCCTGGGCAAAGAAGAACAAACCCCTGACTAAAGTTAGTTAAAAAAAATAAATTTAAATTTTATAATTTCCAACAAAGGGGACAGAGAGCTGGGATTGGAGAAGAGAAGGCTTCAGGATCTCATCTAAGGATATAAATTCTTCATGGCAGATGTAAAGAAGAAGGAGACAGACTTTTAGTAGTGCCCACTTATAGAACAGGAGGCACCATGCCGAAACTGAAATAGAAGAAATTCCACTTAAAAATAAGAAAAAAGCATTTTTGCTACAAGGGTTGTAGAACATCGAAACCTCTGTCCAGAGAGTCTGTGGGGTCTCTGTCCTTGAAGATATACAAGACTCAAGCCCTACACAACCAGCTTCAGCTGACATGGCTTTGAGCACAGGGTCACGCTATGTGATCTCCAGAGGTCACTTTTTGTAATTATGACACTGATTCCAGAAAGACTAATTCACATTTTCTTCTGGATCTAGATATAATCCACATTTCTTTTGGCTCAGAAAATTTCATTAGAAATACAAAAAGCAGAACACAACTTGGAAATCAATTCTACCAAAGTCCAGTATGGCCTTCAAGATCCAGATATATAAAGTAAAACTGTAATCTTCAATATAGTATTTCACCAGCACAAGACAACAGACCTCTTTTCTACTTAGGGTAGTGAAAATCACTGTAAAAATTAAAGTTGGTATGAAATCCATTTTATTAAATAATTTGCAATTAATTTCTAAAAGTTTTATGAACTGATGAATGAATCCACAGAAACAGAACATTATCTGGCTTGCAACATAAAAGAAAATATCTTACACTGACCATAAAAATAATTACTTTATATATGGTATGAAACATGTCTTCAAAGTATCAACATAATGTTCAAATTACAAGTCTTCTTTCACCAATGGTAGTCCCTTCAGTTTCTTTTTGTTTCTGATCATTAAAACAGCACTTCTACTGAAACTTGTGGACTTTATTTCTCATTTCTACATTCAAATTAGTTAATTATATTGTATTGATCTCTTCCTCAGTAAAATGGAACTAAGCAACTGTTTATTATTATTTATTCTTATATTTATGACAGCTTCCATGGAAAATACTAAGAAATAGAGACTTGAAACCCCTGCCTTATGTAGAAATTATTGGAACTGTATGTCTTCACACAAGCAAGAGTTCAGTCCACAATTTTTAGTACCTACAAAAGTCACATTCACAAAGACACAGCTAAGCACTTGCAAGTAACACTAGCAGATTTCCCTACTCAATTCCATTAGTGTATCTCAAAAAAACCCGAGTTTTGATACAAAACACAGCACATCCTACATGTTTATCTGTCCCTAATTTCTTTGTTTATATAGTCTTGCGAAACGTAAAGTATGTTTGACACAAGTTTTCACCAAGATAGCGAAGAGGGTGATTTTCAAACTCAAACAATGTCTGCAAAAGACCAGATGAGACAACTGTTGTCAGAATGATTTCCAGGGTGGAATTTCTGCTCTAAGTTAAAAGCAATTTGCTTTATTGGAAGCAGTAACTCAAAGGCTCTGGAATGCATTTGGAGTGCAGGGGACTTTGGTAAACCTGGTGCAAAGTATAGATGTGGCCAAGCAGGAAAAAAGAGTGATAATATGCACTCCAAGATGTTTGGCTTACTCCAAGGCTGAAGGACAGTTCAAGTGCATGAGTTGCCTGGGCTCTGTATGTCTGCTGCCCATTAGCATCTTTTAATGCTTGCACAGATGTGTCCAGAGAAGGGCAACAGAGCTGCTGAAGGGTCTGGAGCAGAAGTCTTATGAGGAGCAGCTGAGGGAAATAGGGTAGTTTAGCCTGGAGAAAAGGCAGCTCTGGGGAAACATTATCAGTCTCTACAACTACCTGAAAAGAGGTTGTAGCCAGGTGGAGGTTGGCCTCCTCTCCCAGGCAGTAGTAATAGGACAAGAAAAACAGCCTCACCTCATGCCAGGGGACATTCAGATTGGATAGTAAGAAAATTTTATTCACCAAAGGGTTATCAAGCACTGAATCAGGTTGTCCAGGGAACTGGTAGAATCAGCATCCATGGAGGTTTTAAAAGGAATGTAGATGTGCCTAGGGACATCTACATGGTTCAGTGGTGGACTCAGCAGTACCAGGTAAATTGTTGGACTCAAAGATCCTAAAAGCTTTTCCAACCTAAATGATCATATGATTTGATAATTCTATGCCAGATACAAACCAATGCTTTCCCAACACAGACTGGAAAGCAGATGGTTAACTTAGAGACCTGCAGAAATGTGAAAAAGAAGTCAACCGCACTAAGAGAAAGGGAAGAGATACACAGGTTCTTTGTTCTGCTCTTTTCCAAAATCACAGTGTGATTACCACAGATGGGGGACAACAACATGGAAGTTATCTCACTTGGAATTGGTTCAGCATATGTGAAATATTTGAGTATTCATTAGAAGGAATACGTAGAGTGATTACAGCATTTCTCCAGAAAGTGGGAAAGCTGTCCTCATGGTCACACTCTGGAATCAAACTGAGCCATGCTTTGTACATGGACTCCACCTCCCTCCTCTCTGTCAGGTGCCTAAGGAATGGCTGCAGGTTGGTATCATCTCTGACATTTTCAGAGGCACAAATTTCTTCATGTCCTCTATAGCATGAGCTTGTGAACTTTTTGGGCTTGTGAATTTTTTTTTCCCATGTCCAGCTACAGAGAGGAAATCAGAAAGAAGAACATCCAAAACACCAGCTAGATCCAGGTTATACAGACAGGTTTGTGTGATATGGGTTTCCATCTATTTGGACTTAACATCAAATTTATGTCCCTAGGCCACCTAAAATCTGTCAGTACTAACTAATACTCCTGTCACGTCACCTTAGATTTAAATCCCTGACCTTCATCTGAAAGGTGGTGTGTCTCACTGCCAATGTCACCTCCCTCTAGTTTCTCTTCCTATGTTGCAAGCTGAAATTACTTATTTATCTAACTATCCCTGCACTCCCCAATTTCACACATGACAGAGGAATGTGTGCTTACAGAAATTCTGACATCTACATAGCACTGGTAGTTAACCAGATGGCAAGCAGCACAGACTGCTATTAGACATTAGTATATTCTCTAAGATAAGTATCAAAAAGACTCTACATTCAGTCAGTCTCCACAACCCTGACACTGAATGCAATAAAATAGATTTTTAATGAAACCTTTTGTCATACTAAAATTATTACTGCTGTTCTATTTGTACTTCATATCTCCTTGTGTTGGAATGAATTTAATTTCTTCTTCAGGCACAGTTCTCAGAGGCTCCTATTCTAATTTTATTTGGTTTTGTGTCTCTAACATTCAAAATTAAACTCAGTGGTTATCACAGTAGTACACAAAACTGATTATATGTCCTGAATTAATAAGCTTGAAAGGCATGTTTAGTTAAGATTTTATCAGGGCTGTACCTGTTAAATATTTTAATAGTTGAATGTTAAAAGAAACTTATTCTATCCTTTAAATAAACTGGCAAGATTGAACGGAGAGAAATAGAGACACAAAGAACAAGACTCTCCTAATGCATCCACTCCAGTTCTTGTTATCAGACATAACTGCATGAAAAATCTGGTTAGTATTTTTTATTATTTGAGTGCATTCAGCGATTTTTATTCGTACATATTAGTGTTAATAACACAACAATTTCAGAATGACAGGAATCTTTAGCTATCTCTGAACTTTTCTCCTCCCACTGATGTCTTACATAGTTTACTACTCACTTTCCAAGCCATTCTTGGATGCTTCATATCTGTTGAAAGAAAAAAATATGCTTGAATGCTAGGCAGAATTTCTTAAGGTCCATCACATTCTTCTCAAGAGACTGAAGTCTTCAGGAGACAGTTCAGTTTTTAACCACATAAGCCAGGGAGACCAAAGGGAATGAAAGCCACCAAATTGTTCAAAGGTGAGGACATTTCAATTATGGCTTTTAAAAAATGTCGATTCCAAGGTAAGGTCGGAACAGCAATGAAACTTAAACATTTATTTAATTGATCTTCAAGAGTAAGTAAAAGTGTTCACCTGGATTTTGCATTCTACAAATGAAACAAAATTCAAATTATCTTGATCTATTACTAGGAATTAAAAATGAAAAATGATTCTGCTAGCGGGTGCTATTCCCGCCATAGTGAAATACGCATCAAATATCCTCTTGGAAAAAGCTACTCCAAAAAACAGGTCCTCTGCAATGCCTATATGCCCAAAACACATAAGTTGCATGATAATTTTCTGAAGCTACCTGCATTCACAAAACTCAGTCTGTAGCTGCAGATCTCACTCAAGTAATTAACTTTTACTCTTCCCAGCCACAGGACATTCAATATTAATCTATCCTAATTACACCATTGTAATTGTAGCAGAGCCTACATAAGGAAGATAGACACAGAATTGAAACATTTCCAGGACTTTGCCTACAAACGTTGCAATTTAACAACCAACCTTACACTTCCTATTCCACAACTGATTCAGTTTTTATACATGTTCCAATAAACATGCTTTAAAAAAAAAAAGATTACTAATATTTACTTTTTTTATAAATACACAAGGAAAGAAGTTAGTAGAAATGGGAAAGAAGTCAAATGAGGTAAAGAGAAAGCTGCAGATAAAAAGTTTCCATGATTCTGCAGAAAGGGTTGACTCTGATTCAAGTATGTCAAAAGAACATGACTTGTTGCCAGTATCATCAAAACAGCATAGGTTTGAGGTGAAGAGATTGATATAAACTGCTCCCTGGGAACAGATATTGGCTGGTGTTATTGCAACATATTCTTTGTTCTGTGCATATCACCAGTGAAAGTACAAATGAGTACACACATGAACATCTACAAAAAAAAGTGTGCTAGATTGCCACAACAATGATCTCTACTGAGCTACAGCAGATTCTTGTACTAAGGACACAATATCTTCAAATTGTCCCAAGGAAACACTGAGAAATAAAACCAGGATGGAAAATCAGGCTATAAATATGTTACAGAAAAACTTTTAAGTGGTAATGAAAGACCTGAGTTTCCTCTGGAAAGAACAACAAAGCACAATAAAAGCTCAAGGTACACTGAACAAAAACTGTACTGGCAAAGGGTGGGTATTAAACAGACTTTTCATGTAATAACAAAAGTTGCACTAGAGAATGCCAAAGAGTTTAGATCACCAGGTTATCTTGGCAACATCACACACCATCCTTACCATAGCTGCCATTACAGCATCTGGATACCTTCATTTGCTAGCTCTCCAGACTATCTTGATCATCAGTTGCACCTGTAGGTACACACTGGTTTCCAAAAGCCCAAGTACCTGGTTGTAACTGAAATTTCCCTCCCATCTTCCCCAGTCCAAATTTTTAAACTTCAGGGTGGAATCTGGACCCCAGCACAGCTAACAGGTGTGAGGGGTCAGTCTTCTTCAGTGGATCACTTTGGCTACCAAGCAAATCAAAAGAGATCTCATTTATCTTCTAAAGAGGTTTCTTTCCTCTCCCATACTCATCTCAGGCTGAATCAGAGTAACTTTGTCTGAAAGACAGGAAAATGAATAATCAAATAAAGGACAGAGTGGAGAGGGCAGCTTAAATTAGCAATCTGAGAGAGTGAAAATGCAGAACTTCTCTAACATTCATGCAAAAATTTTCCATCACTCAATTTCAGTCTTTTCTCCTGCCTCTCCAGTATTCAGCTCAAATTTCTTCTCAGTTTATCCAACCAAAGAGCCTATTTATTGACAACCTGACCACCATGGATGACACAGAGAAGAAAACCAGAAAACACTTCATAAAGCACTGTTCATATTTAGAACTTCGTAACAGGCCATACATCTTCAGGTATGACGTGTGTGTAGTCTGATCAGAAAATGTAACATTTCAATTATCCTTAAATGTCCCACAAGTTATTAAATCTTTATAGATCATGAAAGACTCAAATCAACAACAACTTATATATAAAATGAGATGCACATGTTTTTCAAGATGAGAAAGTGCATGCGGATACAAAATACAATAGAGTGTTACAAGATGAAAGTTCATTTCGCATGACATTTGTAGCGAATTTCTTTTCCAAAGTAACATTTTGGAACCCAGAGTTCTATGAAAACCAGAGAACTAAATTTTTCCTATACTTGAGGGTAAATATTGATGGTGGTATAATCTAGGCAAATGTGATAAAGTAAAAAGAATTCAGCCTCAATGATTTTGCATTTTGTTTTTGCAGTGTTTGCCTTCCGCCTAAATCCAGGGGACACAACTATACACAACTTTTCATAAAAACACAATTTACTAGAAGTTAAATCATATTTCTTGACTCCAGACTACTATTATAAATTTTAAAGTATTTTTTTCATGTCAATCAAACATAGCAAGAAAACTGTTTTTCCATTGGCCTCAATAGAAGGGAAATTACTAAGTGTATTACTATCACATCAGGAGTATTTAACAGTGACCATATAACCACTGGTTGAAATTCTAGTGAACATATACCTGTATTTTGTTTAGAGATAGGAACAAAAGACCTTTTGAACACAAATGTTTTTAATACAGACAACACATGATGGAAAAGACATTTAAAGGAATTAATATGTGAGCCAATTCTCCCTTTCATGTACTCTGCAGAGTCTGGACTATATTCTGAGGGATGGAGGGAGTGGTTATGTGTGGTTTTGCTGGAGTTTTTTTTGTTTGGTTGGGGGAGGGCTGTTTGTTTTGTTTGCTTTGGTTTGGTTTTAGGTTGTTGTTTTTTTTGTTTTTTTTTGTGGGTTTTTTGTTGTTGTTATTGTTTTTGTTATTGTTTTTGTTTTTGTTTTTTAAACCTACAGCCAAGGACTATTTAACTTCACTTAGTTTCTCAGAATTCATCCGAAAACCTCAACAGCTTCCATGGTGTTTCTTGACACATCCAGCACCCCTACGTTTTCCCTTATTCATCCTATGACAGCATAAAATTGCTTGCTGATTAAATAGCACTGTTTGCATGTTACACTAGTTTGATGCAGTATGGAGTTTGACCTTTTCCCAAAAAGCTCTTCCCTCTCAAAATGCAGATGCTTACCACAATAGACTGCAAGTTTTGCCAGAGAAACATGAGTCTCTACGGAGAATAATTTCAAGCAATATTCTGTAGGTAGGAAGTCGGTAAACAAAGAACATGGTCTCATGTTTGGTTTTTTTCTGCAAGGGTCACATTCTATTAACTCTGTTGCAATTTTTTTTTATTATTGTTCGTATATACTTAAAAAAAATTACTATTTTCAGTGTCAGGGGTTTTGGAAGTGCATCCATTATAAATGAAAGTACTAGTTGGTTTTATTAGTTGAAACATGTTAAACACAGGCACAAAGAAACCACTGTGTATGCCTGGTGATTTGATTGGAAGTTCCTCCTCTCTCAGTGCTTGCTGGAAGTAAACATCTGACATTGAGCACTAGCCACACACCTAAACTGTGTGATGGATGGCATGCTAAATAACATCTCCTGCAGGAAAAAAAAACCAAAAAAAGTTCCCCCCCCCAAAAAAAAAAGCAAATTTTGACAGATTTTTAAAAATAAACAAATAAAAGCATAAAGGCAGCAGAGGACAGTGCTAACAGATTACAAAAATAAAACTTGAGCAAAAGATGTACAATAACCTCAAGCATTTTTCTTTTGACTAGCATAGCTGAAGGTGGGAGCCCCTTAAATTTTATGAAAGGAAAATTATGAAACAACTAGTGTATAATGCACTCAGGACATCAGTGCAAGTAATAACCTTCATATCAACAGAGCAGGAAAGCAGAGAAGCAGACAACTTTTTTTACTCATGGCTTTTACAGAAGGGAGATACAAGGAAAGTCTGACCCTGTGTGAAAGCCTTTGAAGCTGCATATAAGCCTTCTCTACAGCAACAATTCTTCTTTACAGAAACAATTTGTTGTGTCTTGTCTAAACACTTACAGCTAATGCACTTTAAATATAGTTTTGATTAGTCTGGCTGCATCCTTCTGAAACAAGCAATATTTATAGTATATATTATTTCTTTTGGTTTATATAATGTGTTCCATGTATTCATTTCCCATGTAAATAGCCAGCAATTAGGACCAATGTCTAGCAAATGTCCTCAAATTTTCAGTACTCTTATGATGTAACAATTCTTAGCAGAAAGTCAATTAATCTCTTTTCCATGAGAGGCTTAGATGTGAATATAACCAGATCTGCCGTGATCCCAAAGTGTCTTTAAAAGAATTTTGTTGTAGCTTTCACATAATTAGCAAAATGTACCATTTTGGATAAGTCACTGTTAACATCACCCTAAAGGCAAAATGCTTTGTCCTGTTAGATTTTACTACACCATGAAGCATTTGGAGGAGCTCTAAAAGCAGGTCCCAAAAATATATATTGGGAAAAGTTGGATTATTTCAGAAGGTGGAAGTAATCATCTCCAGAGAACTGCTGTAAACAGTCCAGGCTAGTTTCAATTTCCATCAAAACAGAAGTGATCAAAGGATTGGATGAGCAAGAGAAAAACATACTAAACTACACATTTTGAATACCAAAGCAGTATCAAAAATGTACAAGGCTGCAAATGCAAGGCCAGCAGAAGTTCAGCCAGTTCCAAAGTGTCTTACAAAGACAACTGCAACCACTCTGCTCCCAACAGCTGTGTAACTTCTGCCACTGCCACCTTTGGCTCATTCACTATCTGCTATGTAAATGGACAATTATCAAATGTAAATCATAACAATCATATGCATGCTGCATATGCAGATATTTTAAAAAGTAATTTGTTTATTTTTCATGCTTTTCTCCCAAACTTTCCAGGCCATGGAAACAATGATACATTAAATAAATGAAAACATCTCTTATTAGTTCTGACATGCTTCTGTCATGTTCACTAAGTGGAGATAAACCTAAACCACTGGCAGTAAGAAAAAGAGAAAAATCAGCATTGAGAACAAGCAACAGTTCCCAACATCAAGCCTGATTTAATAATGGCAGCCCACAATTCTGTTTGGACTGGGCATGTCTTAAAGCCTCTCCAGTAACAAGACAGCTGAGCAAAGGTGATTTTTTCATACATTGGAATTTGTTCTGCCTTTAAAGTAGAATTTAATTTAATAAGCTAGTGGAACTAACAAAAACAGACTAAAAACTAGAGGTAGAAGAGATGGAATATGACAGCAAAGTTTTCTCTTTGTCAGTATTTTGCAGCATTTGAAACATTTAAACATAAACCAAGCAAACCCAGGGAGTTAAGTGATCAGCCATTCTGTAGACAGCTAAATGTTATGATCAGGAATCTTTTCATGATATTCCATGTAATAGTCCCTGCTTAGATTATCCCTAGCAATTATTCTTGTTATGTGCAGTCATTTTTCTTCTTCTCCCTCCAACCCGCTTACAGAAATAATTATTCTACAGTCATTTTTCCCTGTCATTCCCTATCCTATGCCTACATTTTGTGCTCTTTCCACTGAATTCCTTTAAAGTGATAAATACTATTCCTTTGCAGGACTGAAAATTGGAAGCTAAAGATGGATTTCCAGATAAAGTCCAATCTAAGATACAAAAAATGGCAACAAATCCTTGCAATTTCATTATGTGGTGGTGTGGCAGCTCAAGTCAATTCGATGTCAGAAAACCTCTGTATTAGTCTGAAGAAAGTAGTGACAGAAAAGAACTACCTGTTCTTGAAAATGTTAGTAATAGAAATGTCTGAAAAAATAATTCATTTGGAGAATTTAAATCTATATGCAACCATCAAGAACAAACTATCTGAAGAGGAGTAGATGAGAAGCACATGAGAAAGCCAGCTGGCCGACACCTCTAGGACCCAGAGCAGACTGCAAGTAATGCTGGCTCTTAGAATAGCCTTCCATTTCACAAGAGCTGAATAGTTAGAGATTGTCAAATATATTATCTGACATTTCTCATTTCTCTCTCTGTCAGGATTTTAAAAATGGGGTCTTCTGTCTCTTACCATCCTGTGAAGTCATTCTTGTTTTAATTCCCTGTACACATACCATGATTCACATCTCCCTCTCTCCCTTTCATTACCTCCCCTTTGTAACCTCCTTTTTTCTGACAATCCTAATTCCACAGTTAAACATGACAGAGTAAAGGATTTCTCTTTCTACTGCCCAACCATGTCACTCCCCATGCCTCAAAATCCTCTTAGTGAGTTTAATCCCTCAGCTTCCCCCACTTTGTCAAACAGCTTTCTGTACTTGCTCTGAACTCCTGTAACTTTTATTTTAAAATCTGTTTTAAAAACGTCTAAACTTTTTACAAAGCAGTATTTTAATTGCTCCCTATGTGTCATCCACTTCTTGAATCACTAGTTTCAGTGGTAAAATCTTTGGTAGGGTAACTATCCTATTATTCTGTTCAAGTGTCCTGAAAAGCTGGAATACTGTGGACACAATTACAGCTATCTGCATCAGCAAAATCAGAAGGGCAATCATATTCTTTACTCTGGATGAGAACAAAGCTCAGTCTCCTTTTCTTATTACTGGACTGTAAATTTGGCAAGTACCAAATATTCCCACAGGGGGTAACTTCATAACTGTATCTGGATTTCAAGATTAAGAAAATGCACCCTAGACTTTTCAGTGTCTATGAAATTAGACCCTAGTACCACCACAAATGGTACCTTGTCAGCAACATCAACTAAAATTAAAAAAAAAAAAAATAAACCCATTTAATGCATTTCTCTAGAACATCTAACCAGCTTCAGACTACCAGTTCTTATTGCAAGGTGCTCAGTGACCTGAACCTAAAAACTGACAAGGATAACAAAATGCTGCAGGCAGTGCTGTGTCACAGCTGCAGCTGCTGTGGCAGAGGAAAGAACAGAACAGTCAAGGTCACAGGTGGTGTCACCACCAATATTCAGTGTGGTGAAACACACTGTATTGGTTAAAATGCAACTAATTTCTGACTCCTTAAATAAGATTAAATTTGCACAAGGTAACAGGACCACTTTCAGAAAAAATACTTTCTCCAATAGAATGAGTCCAAGTGCCTGACCCAGCTAATGCAAAGAGGTCCTGGTTGTCACATTTGATTTTGAAGTAGCAATGAGTATAAAGCTTTTTTGTTATTTGTTGCTGTAACTAACACACTATAAACATTTATCATAATGAACAGGCAAATAAAGTGGCAGTGTCACCTATGAGCTCTGTTCAAAGCATTTTCTGTTCCAAAAAAAATTTGCATAAGCTAAAAAATATTCACTGCCAAGTGAATTTCCAAAATATACAGTTTTGAATGAGAGAGAGAACACAGTAATTTCACATAGATACATTTATATCTTGTGTGTAGAGTCAGAGCTGGCATCCATCATATCTTTAACTTGCAGATTCTTCCCACCCTCTCCTTCAGGCCTGCTGCTGGATAAATATAAAATTTTCAAGTGTTCTCTCAAGAACATTTTACCCCATTTAATATAGCTATGGCAAGTGTTTAAACCTACTTTGAATCCTGCAGGACTCACAGTATTAATATTTTCCAGCTATAAACTCTGTAATTTAGCTGAATGCAATTCCTTAATATTGCTTAGCTCTGTTTCCATTTCATCACGTGTACAACTGATCTGTTATTAATGATAAAATTATAAAGACATCTATCTGCTTTATCTCCTGAAATCTCTTTAGCAAAGATTTTACAGTGGCAGTTCCTCATAAATTTCACTTGCCATTATATAGCCTATTTAACTAGTTCAATTGAGTGTTTCTTAAGTTCATAATCAAAGAATTAATGACTTGGAGCTCAACAGTGAGAATTCTGAGCTGGTGGCATTTCCTGTATCAGTCCAATTTTTAACAACTTTCACAAGGTTGAACAATAGTTCAATCCTGTTTTCTTCCCTTAAGTCTCCTTAAGTAGCTTTACAAACACAACCTGCTAAAGAAAGGTTGGAGATGAGGTGAAGTTTCCTCATCCTCAGTGGATATTTGTAAGGATATTTGCTAATAATTCTGAAGTAAAGTTATATTCCACCACAGCTCCTTTCAGATACTGAGAAAACTGAAAAACAAGATAAGGGTTTTTTTTTCCCCTAAAATGATTGTGCTTTGCCCACTTTATATCATGGCATCTACATTTCTGTCACTTTGTTTTAATTCTTTATAAACAATTTGTAGAAGCCGAGCAGTTCCCATGATCAGATTTTTAGATATAAGTATGATCTTTTGCTCTCTGCTTAAGCCCTTTATTATACAAACTGTAATCTTCTCACCCAATTTTTAAAGCATGATTATTGTTCATTATAAGACTTAACAGAAAGAAGCCAGTATGGTTCAGATGATAAAGTTTCTGCATGGAGGGCACAATGAAAGCTAAACCAGATTCTTCTGCTTGTTGTTTGCTTATAAAAATATCACACTTAATTAAGGGGCTTTTAAAAAATTTCTGACTGAGCAGATTATTGGCAAAAACAAATAAGGCACCAGTCAAAACAAATAATCCCTTTGATTTACTCCTCTGACGGCTCTAACTGGTTGAGTATAACTCATTCTTGAAAGAATTTTGCTCCCCAGATCCCACACTGTGAGTGGCTTTCAGCCCTGTTAACAAAGTGAAGTGGTCTCTGGTTTTCACAGGGAGGCTCAGTGATGTGGAGAACTTTGGCAGGGCTACAAAGGCTCAGCAGAATGGAGGCAGTCTAAACAGATACGGCTGTTTGGTTTCTGTGCCGGAACTGCTGAGCACAGAAGTGAACTGTGTGAACTATGAACCCGGCTCGCTCGCTCCAAGTACCACCAAAAGCACAGCTCATGATAAAGTCTGCTTTCTACTGACAAAAACATGCTCAAAACCCCCTTTAAACAACAAGCCTGTATAAATGTTAAGCATTCTGTACATACAAAAGAGCTTAGCTGAGATGGCTAAAAGCCTAGAGGAAACCTGATAAGCACAAAGGACACAAACCAAGTTAGGAAAATAAAACACAGGATGCCTCGTGTTCTGCCTGGAAAATATGGCAGAACTGATATTCTAGCCTCAGCACTCCTAAGGAGAATCTTGAAACACTTGACCTACACCCTTGTCAGAGAAACTTTACACTTTAATTCTGGAAGGAAAAATAAATAAGGATGCTTTAAAAACCATTGTGATGTTCCAGGTGTAAGACTGCCGTGTTGCTTCCTCAGCATCTACCTCAGTTTTCCCAACTTCATGGAAATACTGCCAATACCACGGGCTTCTAGGAAATAAAACTAGTGCAGACTGGGTATAACTACAGTGGTGCAACTGGGTCTTGAGCAACTGCACTCGGCTTCATTCTCCCCACTGCTCAGCTTCACAGGGTGCAGGTTCCACTTCACTAAGTTGGTGTTACAGATTTGCTGTCACAGCAAAACAGGGTAGGCAGGAGCATACTACAACCATTCCAATAATAAAACCTCATTGAAAAAGAAAGAAGGGGATATATTTCTCCAGCACAATCCCTTGTGGCATCTTAATAAATATAGTGCTCCACATTATTTGAATTCTATATGATACCCCAAGTGTTTCCCATCTAACCTACAGTAAAATTATTTTTTCTATTAAAAAAAGGGGGCATTAGCTAGTCAAGTTCTGAAAGCACTGTTCAAAATATTTATTTTCTCTGTAAAAATCTTTTTTGTTGTTGCATGACTTTTTATTTATTTGGATGCAGCTAATTATTCACTCCAAGATACTAAACCAGTCATTCATTAATCATTCCATCTAGTCTAGGAACTGCTGGACAAAACACACTCAGTAGAAGTCACAAACTCTTTTATCCTTGAGAAATCTTCCTTGGATACACAGCAATCCATTTACAGTATGTAGAAATTAGTGAAAGAATTATGACAATTTCTTTTATCTTCAGAAGAGTTATAGTTTCTGAGTGCAGCATCACTGGGAAGCTCTTCCACATACACTGTCAAACAAGACAATACATCAAATTCACCAAATCTACTTTCAGTTACAGGATTTTCATTCTTGTAAGACATAGCAAAAAGCTGAAAACAGTGTCACATGTTTCAAAAGACATGTCTATACAGTTAAATATTGAGAATATGTTAAATTAATGCAGACTTAAGCTGAAAAGTACACTTACATGGCATGGGCTACCACTGAGACAGCAAATGGAGCAAAAATATGCCCTAAGAAAGAGCAAGTGAACCTGCTGGATTTGGTCAATGCATTTTATCCTTCAAACAGCTTTTCGAATAAATAGCTGTAAGTCTTAATCAAAATGGAGTTTCTATGTAAAATTTCAGATATTATATATAATTTTAAAAAATCTCTACTAAGAAGCTCAGATGGATTATAATTTCAAGGAAAAGTGAGTTGCTCTTACATTATTGTTTTAAAAGTATGTGCTCTGGTCCATTCCCAGGTCTGACAACATTCACTAAGTATCTTCCTGATTAAATTGCCAAGAACAATGTAACTCCATACCCAAGTATGTCAGATATATATTATTTGTGCACCGTCACACCCAGAAACAAAGCATCTTACACAGCATAAATTTCTTCCAAAGTTTTCCAAGTCTTCTAGGAATAAGCAGGTTTTAGTGGATAAAAATATTCATATTGCAGTGCAGAACATTTATTTCCAGCCAAAGATTTTTCTCAAAGTATGCAAGTCAGGCTGTACAACAAAACTTTCAGCAAAAAAGAGGATTCAACATATGCTTTTTTTTTAAATAGAAATAAATTTAGAAGACATTTTCCTTGGTATCTAAGATCCCCCTCATGATTGTGCCAACATATTCTCATGAATGTAAAAATAGAAATCTGAGTCCTCTTTTCCCTTTTCCTGAGACTAAGTAAAGAAATAACTTCATTCACTCATATGACTGCTTGGTTGAGACAAGGATGATGCCAGCAGAAGGGAAAGTTAAAATCCTATTAATTGAAGGATATGAAGGATATGAAGTCTGATTTTTTTTTTCCCTTGGGAACATCTACTTCATCATCTACATTCATTTCTTCTGGTAGTTGTCTCCTACTGGCAGACAATCCAATTGTAGAGATTTTGACCAGTAAATTTAAAAAGGGACACTGGAGTCATGTAGAGCATTAAAGTAGCAACAGCAGATCTTGACTCTCTTCAGCAGAAAACTACTGAAGTCAGCTGTACAATGAGATGGGAGCTTAGCACACAGGCTGCTCCTATTTGGTATTTGCTGAATCTTTGAAAAGCTGTTTAACTTCCAGCAAAA
This sequence comes from Chloebia gouldiae, assembly GCA_003676055.1. Classification (NCBI taxonomy): domain Eukaryota; kingdom Metazoa; phylum Chordata; class Aves; order Passeriformes; family Passeridae; genus Chloebia; species Chloebia gouldiae. Next base: position 47,182,798 of record QUSF01000001.1, on the reverse strand, counting down.
GAAAGGGAGAAAGAAAAAAAAATATACAAATGAACATGAGTCATGGAGCTGGCCTACTTTATCTTTGAGCAAACTAAGCTTAAGCCTGTGTTTACTAGCATCATGAATATTTGGGCATCTGCAAGGACTATGAAATCCAAGAGAATCCCCAGGCAAAGGAATTACTTCATCCAAGAGCAGAACTTGCATTCTTGGACTGGCGACATGGGTTTATCTTTCTTGAGTGGTCCTGTGTGTGAGCCCTTGCAGGGAGGGCTGCTCTGGGCTGTTTCCCACCATGGACATATATTTCTCTACATGAGGAAGTTCAAATGCCAGACTACAACCCAGTGTAGCTGTGATGGGTTGACACAGTAGTCATATAATATTTATCCTAAAATCTATTTCAAACAGACAAAACCATGCATGGGAATGTCTTCTAAAAAGTTTTGTTTATTTTTTTTTCTGAAGAAACAGTGTTTACAGTTGGACGTGGTGCTGTATCTCTATAGCAGAGAAAGTGAGGTCATAGAAGGTTGCCTTTCTCTGGAACAAAAGGTCAATGAATGCCTCATTTCCTGAGCAATTTATTTCTACAGGCTTGGACCAATTTTTAGAAGTAACATCTCTTACAGCAGCTTTGTCAGAAGGTGGTCCATCATACAAGAAAAGAATACCTACTGACTGTCAAGTTTTCATTACATGTTTTTAGGTAGTATAGGCCCATAAAATTCAAGAGCAGTAAAGAAGGATCAAGATCTCAAACACAACCATATAAAATTTACCAGTATATTTACCAATTTACCATATCTTCAGTAGAAGACAGAAGTACCAGGTTTGTGGGTTTCTCAGCATGTCTTTTTGTCCCATTAGAACTCTCCTCTGCCAAGTTCACCTTCATCTACCTGTTCCTCATTTCTGAACTGATCATTTAACACCAGACCAATGAAATCTTGGCCCTATTACAGTTGAAATCCATGATGAGGAAGAAGGAAAATGTAGACTTGTCTCATTGACATGTTATTGGTGCCTGAGTTTATGTTTTCTTAATAGTTCACTCCATAATTCTCTGAGGTTGCTGAAAAGTAGGAAGAGAGAGCTGAACAACAGGAGTTCATCACCACTCATGGGGACTGCTTCAAGGACTAGAAGCATTTTGATAGAAAGCTCAGGAAGCCATGAATGTTGTCTCTTTTTTAACCATTAACTTCGAAACACAGCATCTTATCTTCTGACCTGGACACTGACCATGCCAATTCTAGAAGGCTAAATTCCACCAGACAAGCTTACAGCAGCCTTTGAGTAGTACCTCCATGGTTTTGCTCCTGAATGAGATATTCAGACAGAATAGCAGTTGGCACATTCAGTTTCTTTGGAGCTCCTTTAATGCATAAATACCCAAAAGCAGAAACTTTTTTCTTAATACTTCTTTCCCCCATTTCCTTTCAAGGCATAAATTGGAAGTGGGTAGGAGAAGCAATCCTTTGTAGCTCACCTTGAACTCAGAGAGCAGTTAACATCTGTAATCAAAATAAACGTGTCTCACTCAAATGTACTGTATGGATTACATTAAGTGGTCAACTGCAGATGAAAAATCTCTTCAGCAACATCCAGTGAAAGCTCCCAGCCTCCAAGTGCCTTTCCCCAGGACCCAGCCTTGCAAAGTCGGCACTCCCCAGGCCAAACCAGCTGGGGGAGTTGGGGAAAACACGTTCACCACGTGTGCAGGCACTCAGCAGAGGAGCAGCAGAGCAGGGACACAAAGCATCACAAAGATGAATGAGAGCAAGAAACAGAACGGGTGTTTCAGCACACCTCTTCATTCAAAAATGTGCTCATGGCCCACAAAATGACCCCATTCATGGCTGAGCTGAGCCAAAACGCCACAAGGGTCACAGTCTTGTGACCTGCACAACACTTCCTTCCTCTTCCCAAAACTGCAGCCTGCCCACCAGCTGACTCATTTTGTCAGCCATCAGTAAGGTTTCCATCATTTGGTACTTTTCAGGCCACAGTGTGAGAATCTGGCTGTAGCACACAGCTAAACAATTCCTGCATTTAATTTCAAACAAATGGGAGAAGGACGACAGACAATCCACACCACTTCAAAAAGGGACTGCAGTAAGCCAGATGGTGTGGATTATATCTTGGGGAAGGCTGCTGGTTTATAATGATAAGATGTGAGGAAAGAGAGGTAGAAATCTGGCATCCCACCAATGCAATGCAGTGCAATATCTGCTATGTGGGTAGTGTTTTAGTGGTAAAAGTTGTAACTCAAGGTCCAAGACTGAAGCAGGAGATCACATAATGATATCCTGAATTCACATTTGCTTCAGATTTGTAAATTTGTGATAGTTGAATTACCTACAAAGTGGTTTCATTATGCACAATTAAATATTTTGTGTCATTTATTATGCCTGTGAAAAAAGTGATGTAGAATTATTTCATTCCTTTGTTCACAGTTTGAGTCAATTTTGTTATTTATGATACCATTTTTCCTTTTTATTCTTTTCAAAAAGCATTAAAACAAAGAGTGAAAAGATCCCTTTTCTAAGGTTCAAAGAAGATTGTCAAAAACATTTTATATGTATCACATTTTAAAATATTGATCTTATTTATTAATACACACATTCAATCAATTCCAATTTCAACTGCAGAACAAAATCCTTAAGCATGCATGTTTGTTAAACCTGTGCCAGAAGTAATTTTATTTTCTTCTAGAGCAAAGGTTTAATAAACACTGGAGAGAAAATGAAGAGAGCTCTGAAAAAATGGCAGTTCTTCACTGGACTGTCTAGAGAACCTTAGATAAATGGAGGTTTCTTAATTACTAATTCAGTAGGCCAGTTTTAGAGCAATTGCACATTATGCTAATTGCTTCAGAAAAATAACTTCTGTGAATTATCATCTGTCAGAGTTTCTATCTGCACTTGGTTCATCAATGAAAAAGGAGACAAAGATGTCTTTTATTCCACACCACAAGAGAAGCATGGTTTGAATTACATGATAGAAAAGACACAACATTATCTAAGTCACTACAGTCATATCCCAAGTCAGTGTTGCATCCATAAAGCAACATGCTGTATTTATTGAACACAGCACAGATAATCCTTTGATCTCTGGTTCTGCTTGTTTCAACAGCCCAGTTTTAAATTGGTATTAGCAATTATGATTCATATTACAATCAAATATGTGGTTTCAGATAAGGGAAAAGAAAAAAAAATCAGTTCTCTGCTTCAAAGATTCAACAATAAATTATAAAGTGCTCAAAGAAGCAAAATGAAGTTATTGAAACCATACTAGTATCATTTTGTACCAGCCTGAGAGAAGAAATCTTTATCTATTCCTAAAAAATATATATTTAAATGCAAATGCAATTATAAACAAAGAAGATCTGTTCAAACCACTAAGATTGTATTTATAGCAATTTATACCATTTATATCCCACTAGATTTTAACAGCTAAAATTACTGCAAGATAGCTGCTTGTTCTTCAACATTTTAGTGGCTTTCAGAGATCATCTTAATTAAATGCCTTAAAAGATCCTCAGTTAAGCAGGGGAAGGTTTGGTTGAAATTTTCTTTTTGTTTTACCTTTAAACATACACAGACTTCCCCAGTTAAAGAAAAGTTTCTTATTAGAAAGCAAAGATAAGAAGTCTCTGTGCTTTTCAACACAAACTTGGATTCCTTTACCCTTTACCAACATTGAATTTGTAAACAAATTATTTAATTTGGCAGACATGCAAATTCTGTATTTTCCCAACTATGTATTACTGTCTGGATCTTAAATAACTAAGATTTGTGCTTTGTAATGTTGCAGAATTCGATGCTGAAAGGTCACTAAAAGATTTTTAAATGGGCTACATAGATAATTGGAAAACAAAGCCATATCTTTCATGCAGAGGCTTTTGAAACAAACAGCAGCAGTTACATCATGCCCAACCAGATGCTCTCTTAGGAACTTATGCACTCATGAAAGATTGTCTAGATGCCTCCACTTGTCTCTGTACAAACATGTTCTTCAAGTGTGACTCTTCAATTCCCTTTTCAAGTGTGACTCTTCAATTCCCCAAGTTGTGAATGCATCTAAAATATGCTTTCTTACTGGCAGGGCAGAACCTTCCAAGGAAAAACTGGATATAATCTCTTCATATAATTTGTGCCATGCCTGCTAAATTGCAAGTACATTAGAACTGCTTTCAGTGAATAGAGGCAAGTATCTTGTATGAGGCACTTTGCTGGGCAAATTGTACATTACATTTCTGCTTCCTAAAGATAAACAGATCCCATTTCATCCTGATGAGTATGAGTGATTCCTATGAATTTGCCAGGAGTATTCTGAATTGCTGTTTTCTTTTTCAGAGTACTTAGAACTTTCATGTTTCTGACCCTGGCAACATCTGTAATCACATTCTCTCACCATGGTCCAGTCACCAGCAGATTCAAAAGGTCACAATGAAGTGTGACTGTGAATTTAGCTCAAGTTGTTCTTACTTCACTGAAAACCCTGTTAGAGATTAAAGAAAATTGAAGTAATTTGAGTCCTAACCATTGGAGCATTCTGAAAGCATTCTCAAGCATTCTGAAAGGCTTGCTGGGTATTTTGAAGGAGCAACAAGGGCTGTTATGTTGATCCCTAGAAGGACATTGTGTGCATAATGAAGTCCACAGACAAAAGAATATAAAGTTTATGTATTTTCATTTAATCTAGAATATTATCTTTACCAATTTTGTTGAAATTTAATCCATCTATCAAAGACATCATGTTTATATTTCTTTATACTTAGTTGCATCTCTTTCCTGAAACTAATAATTTAAATTAGTCTAGGCAATTTTAACTTAAACTGCCAGATTCATCAATGAAAGACTAAATGTGTCATACTTAGTGGATAAGGGTGCAATCCAATTATTTTGTTGAACTTATTTGAAGGCTGGAAAGTCTAATTAGCAAAAGAACATCAGACTTGGGTTTGCTATAAATAGGGTTATTAACTATAGCCTATTTATATGCACAGCTGCAGTCTTCCAGGAGGACCCACAGAACAACTTGCAGAACGTGTTAAGAGATGGTCAAATAAAGTATCATTTGAACATTAATTCCAGCTAAGTAAAAGATCCCTGGAGGACTTTAACATATAAACTAAGGTCAGTAGACTTCAGGCAGAAGTGGAGAATATAAATCCAAGAGTTCAGGTCCACAATGCCAAGAAACAAAGTCATACAAGCAGAACAGACCACGAGCTGTATTATCTGCTTGTAAGATAAGACAGAGAGGAACATACTTGACGACAGTTTTTCTTCCTTCAAAAAGAATAATGTGACCTCAGGTCCTCTTCCTGATTATTTGAAAGGTGAAAGAAGAGGATGGAGGACATCACATTTCAGACCTGAGTAATTTTCTCTTGGCAAGAAGCTGGGATACTGAGATTTCCCATTTGGAATGGTAGAATGTGCTCTACTCTGCCGAGCAGCATGCCACAGAAGGCAGTGTCCTAAAACTAGCTTGTGTGTATATATATATATATACATACATCTTACAGCAACAAATTCTTTTACAGTGAAAGATTGTTATTTCATGAAATACCTTCTTACATAAGCAGCATATTAAACTTGGCACACAAAGAGGATGAGAAAAATCTTTGTCCAGCTGATATCACTGAAAGTAAAAACAAAGCACAATGATCATAAGCCCAGGTACACACTAAAATATAAAGCCCAAAATTACAGAAGTAGTGCAACAACATTAACATAATTCCTCACATTAAAATATTTAAAATACACTGGGAATTCTACCTCTATTTCCTTATATGCATGCTAGGGAAAAAAAGCCCACTGATGTGGTGCAATATAGTTTTCAGACTGTTTCATCTTACATCATGATATTATTCCATTCACCCTTTACCTGATAATACCTGATTAAATGAGTTAGAACACAGGGGGTTTTTTCTGAATAATTTATACCAGAACATTGTAAACTGTTTTTCAGACTAATATTTCATAGTGATGGTTGTAAATTCAAACATTGTGAAAGAATTCAGATGTCAAGGCATTATGTAACTACCAGAAGAACACATATTTTAGTATATTTTTGTTCAAATCTGTAAATTAGTCTATGGGACAAATGACTGATTAAAAACTTATGTGAAAAGCCAATGCAGACTGTGAGGAACATGCTTTTCAGCATGTATAAAGAAGCAAATCTACAAAGTCTGTAGTACAAAATACATTTTCTATTAAAGACCCTGTAATGTCCTTTTTTTCCTTTGCAACTTCAGTAAAATAAAAGGGATCTCAGTTCTAAACACATAAATCAGTTTACATTTGTGACAAACATTGAAAAGTCAAGAGGATTTTTGTCCAAAATTCCATTTACCTGTTACAATGAATTAGAATGATATTTGTGTAAAATGAAATTCTAGATAACTTACATATTATATCATTATATACTGGTATAAGTACTGACAACAATTGAGAAACTTTATGAACAAAACTCATTCTTTGATTTAAGATCTATGCCTGCCAGACTCACAAGATCTTTAACATTTTCATAACAAGCATTTTAGACAAGTTTTACTGGTATTATGTGTTTCATAGGGTATTTTGCTTTGCCAAACCATAGTAAATATGTTTGTACCATTGCAACTACATTTACAATAAAGCTAGAGTGGCAAAGTTCAAGACCTTTAAGCTCTCAGAAGCCTGGAGGCCCTCTTCTAGACCAAAGTATAAACTACATGACAATAGAAAAAGAATTTTTAAAAGCTTTTAAAAAGAAAATGAATGAATTATAGTAACATTTTAAGCATGTACTTTGTTTGTAAACCAAGGTCTTGAGCACAGTTCCATTAAAGACCACTCCAACTGTGTCAGCTTATTGTTTACACCACCCCACCCCAGACCCAGATCTCACGAAGCAGCAATGTGATGCCTAAAACCTTACAAGTCTACCCACAATTCAGGAGATGGTTCCATGTTTTACCAGCTCTCTCTGTTCACCAAAACTATGAATTCTGCTACATACTCCACTACATCCTTGAGTAACCATCTAAGCTGCTGCAATCACACAGTTCTTAGAGTAATAACTCTGCTGTCGGTATCTCAATGTGATTAGCAGACCAAGTTCTTTCCCCCTTTCACCTCAGTCTCAACCTGACCATTTTTAACTTCACTTCTTTTAGCATTTCTCTTTTCATTCAATCAACAGTGTCAGCTCTGTCCACTAGGTAAAAATCTCACAGTCAGATCTTCCACCTTGGCCCTACATGTGGGAATCTGAATCTGTGTTGAAGAGCCCTCAATATCCAATCCACATACTCTTAGACAAGCAGTTTTGCATTAAACTTGCATGGAAAATATGTATTTTTTTAACATGACATTCATGAAAAGACAAGGTCTTGGTAGCCCTCCTGTTGTACAAGGTTAAGCATATAGTCTGCAGCTAACAAATACAAACATACAAGTACAGGTATTTGAAAACCCCTGTAGAGAACAGTTGTTTCAAGACTAACTGTTGACACTTGGCACTAGTCTTTCTGGCATCTACTTATTCATAATGAAAAGAAAAATATTGTTTCTTTCCTCCTTCCTCCTCAATAGTGTGGTGTTTCTTACTTGATGCCTCAGGCAAGTTTTACATCTGCCAAACCCAGGACTACCCTTTAGACGTTCTTGCATATCAGAATGCAAGAAAGATGAAGTATAATTTTAGAAGATAACTTTTACAATGCGGAGGAAAAGAGCTTTCACAATCATTTGTAAATCCTATGTGTATTTGTAAATTATTACTAAAATAAAATCCCACAGTAATTCTTTAAACTGCTGTGTGGGAGTAGAGACAAAAGAACGGATAGAAAGGAAAAATATTACAGCGTATCTGTTTATATTCACACCATCAAAAGGACTACAAAACTGCATGCTGTGATGAATTTGCTGGCCAACAGAACAATCATTTTAAAGGTTACTTTTTAATTTCTAGGGTCAGAATTTAGTTGGTTACAGTTTAGGATGTAAAGGATTTAAAACACAACGAAACACTCTGAAAAGTAGTGCCCAGAGCAAAGATCCAGCAAGTAGCTTTGGGCAGAAACCAGTCTAGATTCAAATAAAGAAAGGAGCTGGGGTGGGCAGCCAGCTGTCGTGTACAGGTGATATCTATGACCACGCTCAGGTGGAGGGCAGGAAGCTCAGCGGCTAAACTTACATCAGGAGAATAAAAATGGAACATATATAGCAGGGTGATGGCATCATTCAGTTCTTCCAAACTCCACTTGACTCTATTGAGGAAGGTCACCTAGATGTCCTCATCCCTTGTCACTGTCACCCTCCTGGTGCTGCAGTGGCCTGGGACATTACCAGTTTTATGTCAGTGAGTTGAGACTCTGAAGGTGCTGCTCTCTGTGGAGCAGGCATTGGTGGTTACTAAAGTTAATACGTTTTTCCTTCATATTGCAAAGATTTATATGCAGTGACAGCAACTATGCCTCAGCTGGCAAGAGGAGAACCCTTTCCAAGAGTTGCTGGTTTGCCCAGACCTAGCAGAGCACATCCCTTAGTCCTCCTCTGGTACCACCAAGCTGGGACACAGAGCAGCTTCAGGTGCCTTCAAGATCAGCAGAGACTGGTACCACCCTGACCATCTTCCCCACTATCACCTGCCCACACAGAGACATGGTCTGGTTATTTGGAAAAGACATGAACTTCTTAAAGGTCACAATACACTGGTGAACCTGAACTGATTCTTTCAAGAAAAATTGTATCAGGAAAATAATTTTCAAAAATATCTAAGTTGTTTTGAATCTTTCTTCCACATATAAACACTCACTTGTTCCACCAGTATTTCAGGCACTCAGCTCTAAGTAATACAATATTTCAACACTTGCCTCTAAACAACATCAACCCCACATGTACAAATGAAATTTGAGTTGTAGTTATTGCATAGCCAGATACTGCAGTTTCTAAAAACACTATTACATAAGGGTACAGCAGCCATTTAATCAGTAGGGAAACTATTGCCAAATTTTCCCTAGCAGAATCAAATGCTTTCAGTCAGCTCTTGGGTTTTAAATAGGTGATTCAAGTTTTAGAATATTTGCCATGCTTTACACCACAAAATCCAGCATATACTTTAGTCTTAAAATCTGATAGGCCTTCTGGTAGTTAAAATAACTAAATAAACAAACCAACAAATAAATAAAATGATCATGTTACAAAGAAAAAATTTCCTCCATATCAGTTTCATATTAATTTGACTGGTTTCATCATGAAAATACTTATGTTTTAGAACAAATGACAGCAATATTGCCACTCCCACAAGGCATAGAATAAAAGACAGCTTCCAATTAATAGTATGAAAGCCAGTTATTAATAAAACATACACACACTGAGGTACTACCTATTTCAGCAAATATCAACAAAAACACTTCAAAGAAAATACATTTCCTAACAATGCCAATGCTCTTTCTTCACCCTTTCTCTTCTTTCTTTTTTACCATTTGTTTTTCTACTTCTCTTGCCCATCAGTTCACTGTCATGAAGTAATGGGCTGGCACTCTCAAAGCTTTCAAAACCAAATCTCTATAATAATCTTCTAATTCTTTCAAATTCACTTAATTTGTAGCAGCAACAGGGATCAGCTTACAGTCACAGGAGAGAGGCTCACAGAATTGTATTTAGAAACCCTTCAACATTTTGGAATGAATAGCAAAACAATCCACATGGAGAAAATGTGATAATGGAGCCATAACATGATGGCATCAGGCTCTTAAAATATTTCTCCTCAAAGCTCAATTGTATGCATGATTTACTTTGAGCATAGGGATATCTGGAAGCCACATCAAAGACCTAATGGATAGACATTTTGTTAACATATGTAGAACTGATGCCAAGCCATAAAACAACACTGCACTGAGTATTACACATCTTCAGAAAAGTCTGGTTGTTTTGTGTTGATTTTTTTTTCTTGAGGTTGGGATGGATTTTTGGTCTACAAATTATTTCTTCCGTTATGTGCATGAATGCCTAACAGGCTCAGAAGCCTGGACAATTTTTATGTTCTCTTGTTCCCTGGATCTTTGCCCAGTATCACAAAATCTGAGACAGGGCTGATCTTTGAAACTGGGAAAGGAAGAAGAAAGAAGAAATAAATAAGCATCTATGTCCTTTGCAGAATAGGTTCTGTTACATCAATCACAGACTGGTAAAGAACCTCACAATCTATGCTACTACATTAGCATCTCTGTTTCTTAGGTCGCCCTAGAACTGCTACTTTCAAAGTGCTGATCAAACTTGGATCTAAGCCACAGTGAATTCTTCAATGGTCTTTCATGCCCTTGGTGTTCAAAATGGAGACAATTTTCAAATTGTACATACTGCAGATATAGCATTCCAAAAAACCAGGAGGCCAAAAAGCTTTGTAGAGTGAATTTCTGGAACAGCTTTCCAGGATTCTGAAAAGGCCACTTATAAGCTCCTCTGTTTCTGCTCTAAAGTATTTATCCTGGATCACAGAGTAATGAGCAGCCATTAAATTTATGTACTTTGTCGGGCACTTAGGAAACAGTTTTTCCATCACTTAGTAACTGTAGGATAAGTAAAATAGCACTGCACACCAAGAAATACACAGTACAAAAAGACACTGAAAGTCAAGATTGTAGAAGAGTTATAACTTTATCCACTTTGATACCTTTTCAGTTAATCACATATTTTGTGGTTCCATGTTTGGCACATTTGGTACATTGAAGCCAGATTAACAACAAACAGCTGCTATTTATAGCATTTCCCCAGAGATGGGAATGGTTGCTGCTGCACTTTAAGACCAATCATGTTACATCTGTATTAAAATGAGAAGACAAACATGTTTTACTGCCAACTCTGCCTGAATTTCAAATGAAAACCACATTAGTAAACTTGTGAATTTCTCAGTCAGTCAGTCTCCAGTGTCAGCTTACATAGTTTAAATAAAACATCTCACCAGCACACAATACAGCACAAAAGGATGCTAGCTGCATGGGCCTAGGTGCAAAACAGTTCTCAAATACTCCTCCAAGACAAAAGGCAGGAATGGACTGCAAATGTCACTAACCTGTAATAGCCTGGACCTCAGCAGGTTCTGCTACCATACCTTTGTCATTTCAAAAACTCTTTGGCTCAGTTGTCAGCAGTCATACAGGCTTAAATATGTTAAGTCCCACAGCTCACAAGTTTTCTACCCTCACTGCTGTCCTAAGCTCAGAAATTGCCAGGACATCAAGTCATAGCATGTTTGGTCCCACTGTTTCCCATCTGTTTATATGAAGAGAAGATGGATCTTGAATTCTTTGTCTTATAGGGACAGGCTCACCTCCTTTAGGCACCTACAGGTTAATCAGAACTCAGCAGGCACTAAACAAGGACCTCAAATCTCAGAGGATGGTGGATGTCTCTGCTCTGACCATGCACAATCTGATCACCTGCTCTGACATAGGAAGAGACTTGTCTGGAGTGAACAGTCCTTTCCTAACTTAGAAGGAATGATACAATTATAAACAGAACAGAGACACTGGTGAGACATGAAAAAATCCATTTCCTTTTTCTGTTCAGATGCTTTCTATACCACCTGCAAACTTACTACTGCAAAGTTGCAGCTTGCAGTAGGTTTCCCCATGTATTTTTTCTAGCTAGAACAATTGCTTACTGCCTACTGGCCAGCCAAACAGAAAGGAGAAAGCAGGAAGGAAACCTGAAGTATCAGTGGGTTAATTTTTCAAAATTAGTTGCACACAGGGTACAGAGATGTCTCAAACAGACACAGGACATCTGCGCTCACATCATCACCTTTGATGATGAATGCACCTCTGAGAGCTTGATGCTTCAAAAAGCAGTAATAACCCTTCTTTTACTGCTTTAGGTTACTTGGAAATTCAAATGTGTTGAAGTTAAGCATAGGTACCTAAAATAAGGTTCACAACTCAAACAATACTGTGTAGCCATTTTGATGATTTCAACATTTCTTGTGGCAGCAATGACTTTCAGAATGCTAAGTCTAAAATACAGGATAGCTTTAGGAGAGTATATAAAAATATGTCAACTACTATTTTTCTGTTTTCCTTAAAATTTTTCTAGTTTTACCCCCCAAACCCCAATTGCTATATGCAAGAATACACATAAAGCATTTGGAGAAATGATTGAAAAAGGAGAAATAGCACTGGATATGATGCAAAAGTGGTCAAATTAAAAAAAAATAACAAAACACAACAAAAAAAAACCAAAGCAAAACAAAAAATAACCCCCCAAAAACTCCAACCAGGTATGAAAATATTAAGGTATTTTATCCTTTAACATATTTTAATAATAATAATTAATACTGTTTGTAATATAAACTTGTCAGATATACTATTTCAGTTAATGGTGATTTTTAATAAATATGTTGAAATCTCATGGAATGAGTCAATGAATTATTTCTAAATCAAGTAGTATATTAAATCCTGGTCAATATATAGATGAACACAAGTATACTTAAATGTGTAGTTACATCTTGAGCTGAATCACTTTTCACCAGACTTCACACACTTTCTTCAGTGTTCTACAGCAACCCTCATTTTCAACTACATTTCAGGGGTTTAAATTATAATTTGCAGCAATACCTGTGACCAGTTATGCTTCACTGGTTTCAAACTAATTTTAAATTGTTTTGCTTTAGACCTTTGTAGGAGCAATACCACCCACGATTTCTATCCCAGAGTCGAGATCCAGATTTGGGTTTGTTTCAATTCAAAACTTATACTGAAATTTTGGCCCATGGAAATGGCATCTTTCTGTTCCCATGGATTTGTACTGCATTTTGAAACACTTTGGCATAGAGGGCCTTGTAAGGGTTTGGATCTGCAATGTATTTTATTGCCTAAATAGTGAGATGGTTCCCATTTTTACCAGAGTAACGCAATGGAATGAGCATGGTGAAGAACCCATTAAGGCTCGAACAGGAACTGAGTACTAAAAAACCTAAACATTAACTTGTTTTATTTTCCTGTTTCTTGGTTACATTTCCAAAGTGTGTCCACTACCACTCCCATTATCATCAGCAGGGGGCTTGTAAATAAGCCTTTACTCAGTGTTTAAAAAAAATGAGCTTGTCAGTGGAAGTAGTGAAGAGATCCCAATCCACTTCATTACTTAAAGAAACAGAGCAGGACAGCAAAGAGAAAATCAAGTCCAGGCAAGCACTTTAACATATCTTTGAAGTCTACATTTGAACACTTCATAATTGAAATGTCAAATTTTGAAGTACACCAAATATAATTCAGGAAAGACAGCCAATTAACTAGTTAGAAACATTGTTAAAAATGCAGATGACATAAAATTAAATTAAATGCACCCTAATTATAAAGCTGGAACATTTAACTTGGTAAATATGTGTTTCATGAAGCTAGACTCACAGGTGATGTTATGTAAACCAATCAACCATCAGGGTAGTTTCTCTTTCCCTGCCCAGCGATCAAGCTGCTGAAACTGTACACTCACTGAGGACCTTTGACACCACAAGCCAGAGCTACTGAACTGTCATCTCAGAAAAGATAAAATCTCTTAAATGCATAAAATCTCTTGCCTGGTTTAAAGGTCAGAGATAGACATTCTTCTTCTCCATTGAAGCCATAAAAAGTACAGTGTTTAAAAAAGCATAGTGGCTCAGTAGGTACTCTAGCAGCAATTTCTAGTGCTGCTGTAACTGAGGTTGCATCAACATTTTCACAATAAAACATACTGCCAGAAAGGTAATTCCATGTTTTAGGCTGACACAGAAGACTTTGTACCAGGCACAAATCCTTCAGCACCAAAAGTTTGGTTTGTATCCTTTTTAGCTAGGAAGTTGGAAGAAAGGAGAAAGCAAGAAGAAAAGTCTTACAAATGGAAGACAACAATGTAGAATTATAAAATGTTCAAACAGAATTTGTGGTGCAGACAATTTATTCCTATCATACATACCTGCTAAACCTAGCCATGAAACCTGTTACCTGTAAAAGATTGAAAAGCTAAGATGTCTAAAATATAGAAGAGCATGAGAATTAAGGTTACTTGTTTTAGCCCTTTCTTCAAAAGGGCTGGTTTGGCTTTTTGATAGTTTCATCCATATTTTTAAAGAAAAAAAAATGAGGGGTTTTTTGTATATTTTCACCTACCTGCTCTGGGTACTTTCTTCCAACTATCTCTGCCACAGTATTAAATGACAGAGAGTCTGGATAAGTCTTAGCTCCCATCCTCAGGTGCACAACAATCTTAGTGCCACGGAGAGACATTCGTGACATCATTTCAGCATCTTCCACAGTGATGCAAGCAGTGGGAATTTGGGGTACATCAGGCTGGTAACTCTGCCCCCCAGTATGTGGACTGTTAAAAAAAACCAACAAAACACAGTGTTAACAACTCAGCTCTGTATTTTTTTTAGCATTACTATAGAATTATTAAAAAGAATGACCATCATGACCATCCCTGCCACACTCTCAAAAGGGACATAGCTACAATTTTAATAAACCTTTTGACAAAATACATCAAGTGTTTTTACTCTAATCAAAATATCTGTTACTATTATGTATGTCTAGAATTCTATTCATTGTCAGTTCTATTTAAGTCATTGCCATGCTTTGATATCACACTCCATTCACTGTTTTACCACAAACAAAAGCAATGAAAAGTCTAAATGAACAGGTTGCCTTAAGTGGTTTTTTTTTTCCTGTAGCAAGTAATGAAGTTAAAATTGACTATTAAATTTTTATGTTCTTTTCCAAATAACAGAATTGCAGAACAGATGAGGTTGGCAGGAACCTCTGGAGATCATCTGGACCAACCACCCTACTTGAGCAGGCCACCCAAAACCAGATGCCCAGAACCATGCATGATGCATGAAGATCTTCACCTGTGAGCCTTCTCACAGCAGCAGACACACTTTTCTATACATTTAAATGAACAATAAAATTTTTAAATTCGGTTATTTTTAAGTCTTCTAAACTGGAAAAAAAAAACCCCAATTAAATTCTGGAGGATATATGTTAAGGAGGAAATTAGAAACCTACTTTGTAAGGTTATATATTAGGTGAAATGGGAGAGATTATTCAGTTCTATTCACTGAGAAGAATAATCCTTTCTCAACAATAACAAGTCATATTGTAATCAATAACATAACCTGCAGAGTAGATATGTATAAATATTTATTTCACAAGGAAATACTAAAAACTAGTTACAGAGATCTTACAGGAGCTTCTTCAGAGAGCTGCCTATTAAGTGACAATAGTTCAGGAAATTGCTCCTGGTTGTTTACAGCTGAACCTCAAGCAAAAGCCAGCGTCTCTTTCCATCAGCTTTGCAGGTCAGGTGACCCATGGCTCACCTTTGAAATAATATTTAACCTGAAACTCGACATTTCCTGTGCTATGTAATACTCCCTGAGTGGGATAAACTCATGTAGACATATAAGTTCAGACCTTTTTTCTTTTTTTGTAAGAAAAAAAAGGCACCCCTCATCCCCACTTTTAAACTGAGATAATTTGCTGCATATGTTTAATATTTCTTTGAGTGTTTGGGAACAAATCCAGCATGTTAACCAAAAGACTTTCCAAACAATGTAAAATAAACAAACTGGAAAAAAAAAAAGAGAGATGACAGTTTCATCTACTAATGCTAAAAAAACCCCAAACTCTGCATTCAACAACTGAGCAGAAACTGTTTGTTTCTGGTCATTTTAAATTAATGTTTTTGCCTGTATCTTCTGGCAAGTTTATGTCTTAGCACTAACATGCTCAATTGCCGTAATTCAAGTTTCATCACTGATTTACAGGTCCTTGTTTTTTCTCAGATGCTCAACAAAAGAAACCCCTAAAACTGTATATGTTTCTCCAATTTAAGCAGCAAGCACATTTATTGCAGATGCTCCATCCTGATGTTCCACAATTGTGGATAAGGCTTCTGACAACTCACTTTGATCCACAGATGCTTACACACCTCAAGTGAAGAAATATTTGCAGATACAAAATTTACCCAGCTAGCCCAAGAAATAAACCTTGAAAATAAACCTTGAAGTTACCTGGAAGTGCCATTTGTATTCTTAAACTGCCACTGTGCCAAGATTACAAAGGTAAACCCTACTTCCCAAATTAGCCATATTGGCACGGGCTGGCAGAGCCAGCAACAACTCAGATGACACCAGGATCTGACAGGAATGGACGACTGCCCAAATTATTTCTACAAAAAGGGAAATGGACTCAAAGCATGACCAGTACAAAGACACAAAGCAATACACCAGTACTGTAGATTCCTAATGCTGCAAAATAAACTCACATAGAGAACATTTGTGGCAGACACTAAGCATCCTGGGATGCACCTGATTAAAGTTTACATGCATGCAAAACATTCTATGTGTTAAGTATATAATCTACATAATACATTGCTCAATAAAGTGACAAAGAGTACATAAAAAAAATCTAAGTAAAGTAAATTAAGTGCCTTTTAAGTAGAGATAACCAAGAACTGGAAGGGCTACTGACAATATGTCAAGACCTGAGCAAGAACTAACAAAAAAGAAATTACTAGCAGACTCTGTGTAACAGATGGAGAGAAGCATTACTGCGTTTGGCTTAAAACAGGGCAAACAGGATGTAGTTTGGTAAAATCAAGAGAAAGAATTTTTTTTGGTGTGCACAGAAGGGCTGGGAAGCAGGTGGGATGACAAGAAAGTTTTTTTTTTTCATTGACTCTGAACAAACATGATTTTGGGACTATTATTTCAAAGAAGAAGGATCTTATTTAAAAAAATAATAAACTCTCTTGCATTTACCATTCCTTGCACTTTGAAAAGAAAATAAAAGGAAAGCACCACATAACACCAGCTATAGAGATCATAAAGAACCCTGTCTCTGAATCAGCTTTCAACTTAAAAACATTGGTACCTACAGGTAAGCAAGATGCACCTGTGGCATTTCCCACTAACACCTGGGAGTGATGTTAGCGTCTGCTTCAAACACACACTCTCTGAAAAATGCTGTTATCCAACAAACTCTAAATTAATTCTGCTAAACTTTAAGGGTAGTTAGGCTATTTAATATATGATACCCCAGTTCAACACCATAATTTGGTGTTCAGAAGAGATGGTAAGTAGTTCTCCCATTATTTTTTATTTACTTAACAAAAGCACCTGTTTTGATTTTGGATCTACTGAATCACCTCTCATCCATATTTAAACTATTAATTGAAAGCATATTAGTATTACTACAAACTCAGAGTCATTTGGTCCTGACATTCTTGATTAACAGCTGACAAAATGCAGATAAAGTGGTAGAGTTTTGCTTTTGATAAACCCCTAGATTTCACATCTTGGAAAGTATTTAAGAGAAGTGTCATAGTATGAAAAAAAGCAGAGAAAAAGCTCAAAAAAAACCCCACATTTTCTCTGTTGAAAGTAATTGTCAAATGGCTAGTAAGAAACAGATGTGGCTTGTATCTTACACTAAAGTGTAAAGGGAGAATAAAAAATTCAAAAAGTTTCTCTTCTGAGTAAAACAATCAAATGTGGAGAAACTAAAAAATGTGGATGAAAAGATGTGCTGCTGGTGTCAGGTCAGTACTAATACTTCTTACTGTGGTAGCTGACCTCGCATACTCCATTACTTTGTTCCTGCACTTCCAACCCTTATCTTTAAGATAAGCTAAAATGCCCAGGGAAAAGTAAATTGTGTAAGAACCAGTGCTTCAAGCTAAACTGGATGCTCTGATAGAAAACAGATCTCAAGTTGAAGCCTTAGAAAATGATAGCAATCTCCTAAGGGGAGAAGTAAGCATGACAATACAAGAACTCTAACATGGCTAAAAGGAAAAAGAACCCAACCAATCGAAACTTGATTATACAAAAGCTTATAAAGATTTATTTCAGCCATAATGTGTATGCACATACTCCCAGTGCACCATTCTTCACATTAACATAGAAAAGACATCTTTTGGAGGTGGGAAATACAAAATCAATGTTGTCTAAGAATTGCCAGTGTTGTCTAAGTTCGCTCATTCAGACAAACACATTGCAAGACTCTAATTACATATGTGACCACTAATTTTCTACAGGACCCATGTAAAATTCACTGCATGAGCCACATGTAAACCAAAAATTCATATCAGATCAACTAGTTGATTAATATTGAGTTAAATAATAAAATACATTCCTGGGCAGAGCCATGACTACATTAATCACTAGCTATACCCACAGCAAGATCACAGCCTTAATTTGGTAACAGGCTCACATCTTCCACATACTTTTGGTTTTTTCACTTGTATATTCTACATATCACAGAAAATCCCCTCATCACATACAAAGCTTTACACTTTAAAGGGAATGATGGAACATACTGCAGCAAAACAGGAGGAAAACTACAGATCTTGCTCTTGCAGTTACCTACAGAGAGGAGCTATTCAGGAGTGCCTCATTCCTGTAACATTCTCTGCATCACAAGCAGCATGGCAAAGCCTGAACTCCACACAAGTAAATGCCCTTTTCCAGCACCACAAACTCCTTTAAAAACAGAAGTTGCCCTTGTGTGCACTCCAACTGTGCATGTTCTTCCAAGATTCTTACCATTATCTGGATAGAGAGGCCAACTGTAATTGCAATTAGTCAAAACGTCAGAAGTATTGTTAATCTTCTCAGAAGAATTAGGTCGATAAAAATAAAATCAAGACTATTTCCCATTTACAACCACTTGGCAAAACATAAAAGAAATAAATTCAGCCTAATTTTGTGTTTCTGTCATCATCTGTCCCAAGACTCACTTGCTTTGTTTGCTTCTTATATTAGATTTGTTGGTTCACAGTAAGTTGAAAAGATATCAAGACTGTCAAATTCAAAACCAAATAGGAATATGCACTGAAAATTTTAAGAAACTGCAGAGTAAAAATACTATACAAATATGGAATTAAATAGTATAAATAAATTACAGATTGTAACGGAGTTTAAGAAAGGCTCCAGAAGCTACTTGTCTTACCAAGGAAAGTTCCCTTTGAAGAAAAACACAGCATTATTCTCTTACCATGTGGACTCCAATTAAATTAACATTTAGAAAACTGCATTTAGTGACTGCTGGGCACTCAATAAAATTAGGCTTTACCAAACAAGCATAATAGCTTTGCCATAATTACATATGTCCTAGGTTAGAGAATATAACTTACACATACATGTTTGTATTTCACTATAATATTCAGTAACATAAGTACCAAGAGAATTCCCCAATAAGTACAGAATCTTTAAAAAATAGCATGGATTAGATATGGTTTGCCAAACAAGAAGCAGAAAACAACTCTGAATAGTAAAATGATCAAATAAAGGTCGATGCATTCTACCCTGGGACTATCCAACTGCTGGGAAAGTAGAACAGCTTTCCAAGAATCTGTAGAAAATGAAAGTTGGTATCAGCTGCTCTTCAACTGAAAAAGAAACTTGCTGTATCTTACAGACATGAGGATGATTCTTTAGCAGCTGACATCTTGAGGGAACTATTTAAGTCATACACCTGTTTGGCTTCCTTCTGCTCAGTACGAATCACCAAGCTCTGTCCTTCTGTGTTTACATCCCTGCCTTGTGAGAATGCAGCTGCCTGCTGCATGCTACAATAGGTACATTAGGAGAGGGCTCTTGGAATGAACACCACTAGCAACTCAAATGGCCAGCAGCTGCAAGGATTCTGACTCCATAGGCTTTGTGATTTTTTTTTTTTGTTTAGTTCCTCCTAGCTTCTCAGCCTTGGGCACAAGTCTTATTTATATCTTCAGTGACCCCCTCAATCACCAGGGACCAATGCGCACAGAGAACAAATTCTAAAAACCTCACTGAGAACAGATGTTATATTTTACACCTACAGGAAGGATATAAATAAATCCAAACAAACAAGCAAACAAACAGAAAAGAAATCAAGACTCAAAACAACAACCTCCCGTCATTTTCTTTATTTGGAAAGCAGCAAATCTGATGAAGAAGCATCACAAGGCTAGCAATACAAAAGCAAACGAAGAGCTAGAATACTGCTCTTCACACCATCTCCATTTAATGATGTTTTCATAATTATAATTACCTATTACATCAAAATTATTAAGCACAAAGAGGTGTGAAGAGGCATTAGAGCTTTCAGGGTACCATATCAGTCCTTCAAAGTCTCTGATTCATTAGAGATAGAGAGTAGCAGAGAGGGTCAAGCTCTCCCACACACAGGCATAAACATACACAGCAGAAACATGAGTCAGCCCTGGCACTGAACAGAATACACCATGGGGTATGCTCCCTCCTCCTTTCCAAGGATGGTCATGGTAAAGGATAACACACAGCCAACACTCAGCTGAAGGAAAAGGGTAGGAATAGAGGATATTTGATTTACCACCATAAAACTTCTCACTTTTAATCAGCTGACCCCTGAGGTAACTAGAGGTGAGCAAGGTCTGAAAGGAGGCAGAAGTCAGTCTCGGATTCACAGAAGAGGATGTGGACGGTGCTCTTCTTCTTTCCTTCCTTCTTTGAGCAACCCACCATTCAGAGCAGTATGTTCTTTGGATACCGTCCTCCATAAAAACCAAATCAATCTTAAACTCATATATATTTAGGAATGTCTCCCTTCAATAAGCTGTGGTAATGCAAACAAAACCTCATGGAGATATACTTCTAAAGTGTAAAAAATAAGTTAAAGTGTAAAAAATAAGATGAGTATCAACAGGAATACAAAGGTAGTCAAGGAAAAAACAATAGGTAGAAATGGCAGTGACAGAGGGTAAACATGTTTCTCAAGTCAGCAGGAAACAAAATGTCTTAGTACCCAAGGCAACTATGTGGATGGATTAAAGAGGTGAACTTTTAAAAATAAAAAACTAGATAGTAGAATAACATAGTTATTATCATCTCAGATAGCATGGAATAAAATTTCAAGAGTAAAATAGAAGTGAGAGAATGAAGAAATCTAATTACCTTTCCTTCTGTTTGTAAGTACAAGCTTTTCCACTGAAATACTTCCATTAACCTCAACAGAAGGGGTGGGACAACAAGGGAGAAGAGTTTAAAACCTAACTGGATATGAAAAGAAAAAAAAAAAAAAAAGCCATTGCAAGACACTTTTCCAGGTGAGCCAAAATATTTTCTGAAGAAAACTGAAACTCTGAACTATCTTCACTACATAAATACCTCTTTCACTCCCACACTTCTAATTACTATAGAATGCTAAACATCTTTTTGATGTTCTGTTAAACAATTCAACACTTTTACCATTCAAATAAAAAGAATAAAAAATATGCTAGTAAAAATAATACAGAGGGGGATACCACTTCTTTTTTCTCTTAACTGAGAAATTTTAGTAGTGTCACTTGAAAGGGACTGCTTTAACTACACCTGATCATTACATTTGCTTGTTACCTAGTTCACACATTATACAGTTCGACTTATGCAATGTAAAATGCACTATAAATGCCTAAGTGATAAGAAAACATTATCTAATAGTGTATTACATTTATTTGATAAACTCATTCTCCAATAAATGGTATATTTTTATTTCCAAAATTCAGGCAAGTCTTGCCTGCCACCTCAAACTTACAGACAGTCTGAATTTTTCATCTTTGAATATGAAATCCACTGTAAGCAGAAAAGTTCTTTTTAGGAAGAGATTGTATTTTAAAAGTTCATTACAGTATTTTAACTCTGGTGAACTACAACTAAATATTGAGCAGCCCCACAAAATGTCATGCCAAGTGTGAGTGTTCTTTCCCCAGCTGTATTTTTTGATGGTGGCAGATTCTTCAAAAAGCTTCATAATTTACATCAGATGATATAAAAATTGTCCCAATTGTGCTTCCTCTTAACAGCTCCTTTCCTGGCAATTAGTTGTGTCTGGGAAATGAAGACTGTCAGGCTTAAAAAAAAAAAATCCAGTACAAACCATGGTTGAGAGAATGACTCTCAAGTTTTGGGGATCTTGCTGTGCTACAGGTTTCTTTGGGAGCATGCAGGAAGAACACCTGGCACACAGCAGTGTTCATAAGGAAATTAATGTAGGGGTTTTCTGGGAAAGCTGTTCAGTCTGAGAATTGAAGTAATTTGCCTTCCCTAAAAGGAAAAGAGAAATTGCTGACAAAATGCAACACTTTCTCACTGGATTTTTTTTGCTATCAGGTTTGTTGTGCTCTC
Organism: Chloebia gouldiae; assembly: GCA_003676055.1. Taxonomy (NCBI): domain Eukaryota; kingdom Metazoa; phylum Chordata; class Aves; order Passeriformes; family Passeridae; genus Chloebia; species Chloebia gouldiae. The sequence goes on along the minus strand of QUSF01000001.1, from coordinate 47,160,652 downwards.
CAACATAGGCCATATAGTCATATTGTTTTGCATAATGTTTGACAGTTTTTCCTCTTCCTATTTAATCCTGGAGATACAGCAATTCCCTCATCATCTTCTGAATGGGAGAGAATTCCACTTTTGCAATTTATGGGTTTCTTTAATATCTAATAAAGAGTGCCTATGAGAGTCTGTGCTGGAATAGCAACTATCTGGAACAATATAATTTTCTCTCATTTTCATTACTTGATCCATTTTGCTCAGGAAAATGTTGTAAAAAAGGTCACAGGCTGGAGGCTGGTACAATAATGATCATCATTTTTATAGCCTGTACATAAATTAAAATATGCAAATGATTTTGGATCTGAACCAAGAGATACAGGCACACAGCCAGTCAGATCAGATGAATTGTTAAGGTGACATGGGTTTAGGGACATGATGAGATTCCATACTACCTTAAAAGTGACAGCTGTGAAAATGCCAGAGCTCTCCAAGTCCACTCCTGGTAGCTCCAGGAGAAGAGAATTACCACACAGGACCACAAGCTTCCCCACTTCCTCCTCACCCATGTGTCCAGGGTCTCAGTTGTGTTCAGGCAGCCTCCATGAGGGAGGCATGCAGCAAGTCACCTGCACTCAGCCTTGTGTACATCTCACAGCCTTAGGGCTCAATACAGGAAAACACTGAAGATCACTTAGTGCAACACTGCAAGACAGTAACAGAATAAAAAGTGGGAATTTTCTTCCCAGTGTTCAGGTACTAAGTAGTTATTATTCCCCCACCCCTGTGCAAGAAAATTATCTTCCTAATTGTGATTGACTGTTAACACTGAGACCATGTATGTAACTTCATGAATAATATAAATAGAAAATCTTTAAAAAAACTATACCTACTTTGAAAGAAGTGCATAGTACAATTTTTAGAAGAAGAACTGTGTTTTACAAGCTAATAGACACAGGCTGAATTACCTTGCAACTGTCAAACTAAAATTTCTTCCTCTAAAATACTCTATACTACACTTCTGTGTAAGCAGAGTGGAGTTACTTAAATTATTTACTGGAAATTGTACTGGTTTCAAATCTAACTTGTCTATAAACAGATAGGGAATTTTACAGAACAAATTGAAATGTGTGCAATTCATAACTATTTATCAAAAACAATTGTTCTGTAAGTGCAGCCCAAAGATCACCTGCAGTTTACAAAGCCTTTGTACACCCAGCTCTCAAAGTGGGCTTTTAATAATTTCATCTACATGAAGCTAAAGTTTCACTGGCCTGCAGCTGAATCTTGTGATGTAGCCCATACACTGATTAATACCAGTATTAGCAAAATTCCTGTTTTAAGGACAGTGCTTGATTGCTGATCTAACCACAGAACTCTTCACCTGCAATGAACAGCTGATGGTTGATGTGACCCAGGATACACTGCAAATCACAGGGTAGCACATCTTACTGCCAGAGCTATGAAACTGTTTAGCAGCTTTGCTGCAAAAATGCTGCTAAAACAACTTCTCCTTGGAAGTTCATGATTTGTCAAACATCTGTGGGAAATAGACCTGTCTAGGACCATCCTTATGAAGCCATGACAGTTGGACTGTCCAGATCACAAGCTCTGCTCCCTGTTAACTTTCATAATGGCCTGAAAAACTCATTTGGAGGTGGAAATCACAATTCATTTGTAGCTAAAATTTCTGCCCCAAACATATTTGAACTAAAACTAAACAAAACTAAAAGCTTCAGATACCTTATGAGAGAGATCCTAGCAGACTGGATGGAACTCTCCTTTCCTTTCTCAGGAAATTTCCATGGACATGGACAAACATCACCAACAAGTTTAATGCTTTCCAATGGTGTTCTCCAGTTCCCTGTCATCTTACTGCAATTGCCTGGATTCTGGCATCCTTTCACTAACTCTTAAGCCAGTCCCATAAATAAAGTCAGAATGTTGAAGTAATAAAAAATACCACTCTATATGGGAAGGGTTAAAGGAATACATCACCAATTGTCACTCAGAAGTACCATACAAAGATTTACATGACTGAAACCTAATTTTAGACACTGAAAAACAGTTACACTTCTAAAAACATAAGCGCAGCTGCACTTGTTATTCCAAGTAGCTCTGCTAAAGTTTTCTCATGGGTCTGTCTATTCACATTGCATTTCTGATGAGACTGAAATGTTAGCATTCTCTCAGACACTGCAGCACACCATTTCTGTTTTCCTAGATTGTCAGCATTATAGACTAAGTAAAAGAAGAGGGGAAAAAATCCCTGCAGTTTTGTGGAGTTCCAGCCTTGGATGGTCTCTCAGATGAACTCGACTGCCCATGGACAGTGCTGAGTCCCTTCTCAAGGTCTTTGAGCTCGAGCACAAACATTCATTCCTCTAATGCCCTTTATGGAGATACAGAGTATGTACTCAAGTTGCCCGGTCCCTTCACATAATTTCTGTCACTCCAGTGTCCCCCCAACAGCAACTGCAACCTTCTCAAAACTCCAAACTGGGAGCTCGGAAAATTGTTCCTTCCTTCTATAGAGACTGCAGATAGAGATACTCAGAGGGAGACACAAACTGTCCTGAAAGAAGGATCACAAACTGCTTCCTGAGGAGGTGCAGGCAATATATAGATTACAGAAGAACAACTAAAACTTCCTTACATCTCTCCTGAGAATTCACTCTTTCCAAAACTCAGATTTCTGGCAAAATCACATTTGAATCCCAGAACCTGATTTTTAAAGTTCATGTTGTCCTTGAGGATGTGAAACTGTTAGTAAGAAAAAACCTTTTACTTTTTTTAAATTCCAGCTCCTTCATGCTCTTTTCAGTGGGTTTAACTCTCTCCTGGTAAATTAATACTGAATTGAACTCAATTCCTTTGAATTACAGTAAAAAAAATTATTTTTAAATGTTTACATTTGAAAATATGATATTCCTACATAATGAAGTGTATTCTCTGTCATTCACCTCCTGCCAGCGCCTTCCCACAGACTTGAATCTCAATCTAACACAATTCAACAATCAACCTCATAAAAACCCCCATGGTTATACAATGGATCATTTATCAGCAGCAGTCACCTGTGACGTGGTAATAGGACCGTTACTTGGTTTTGGCACGTGCAAAATTGTTGCAGAATCTACTACTGACTACTTAAACACAGTTTAGAAGAGTTGACTTATTGTTGTCCTCTTTACAGTAAACAGTGTACAAATGCTATCCTAAATTAACATTCAAGAAATATTAATATTGTTTATAAACAGGGAAAGAGAGATAATACTGTGACCTGCTCAAGATACCATAAGGCACAAGGCAGAGTGATGAATGGAACCTCAGAACACCTGGGCTTAATTGATTCACTTGATTACTCTTCCTTGTCTGACAAAAGTATCCTTTTGTTCTTCAGTGCACAAATGTTTAGAATCAATCTGGATTTTTCAGAGCTAAACAGTACATAGTTTCAATGTTTCTTGTTGAGGTGTTTTTGTGTGCTTCACAGTCACAAGCAACTTAACATGAAGAAATCCAAATAGAAATATGTCAGAAATGATGTGGTTCTTTCTGTTCTTTATTCTTAGAAGAAAAGTTCTTCTTTTACATTCATAATGGATTGAAAAGCCATGAAGTGCAGTCAAAGCTTAATCCTACTTAATAATAATAATAATTAACAGAAGCAGATAAAAGACAACCCCTCTCTGTTTCACAGGGTATTTGCAGTATTCACATTAGACAGCCAAGGCAGAAGTACTGTGGATAGTGACCAGGAAATAAAGGCAAGGTGAAACAGTTTAGCAGAAGTTACAGACTACTCACCTAACCAGCTAAAGGAAACAATCTATAAGTACCAAACAAAAGCCAGATTTAAAAGGCAAAGTTGGAAGAGAACAAAGTTACAGCTTTAGGTTTGTACCATCATCCTAAATATAGAAAGAAAAGGAGAGAAAGCATAAGATGCCTGAAGGAGTGGACAACAGGCAAGTAATCAAAGCTGGTATCACTGGCAGAGCAGAGACAGGAGCTGAAACCTCTCATTTAATAAACCAAATGGAGAAGGATTTCCACCATTTAGCTGTACCCTGGAGGCAATACAAAAGCATTAGTATTTGATGCAACAAGATGAACACAATAAGAGAAACGCAGGTGACTGATTGGATTTGAAGGGGATAACAAATCTGGAGAAAAGTATTAAAGGAATTGAAATGGTTATACTTCTGAGGCACAAGACATTGCTTCTACAGGGAAGAACCCATTATTACTTTTGACCATCAACACCAGCCTACATATAGAAAACAATTCTAAACAACAGCTGTGGAACAATTGGCTCTGACCTAAAAACACAAGTCAAAATTTGTGTGCCATAAACAAAGGCTTTCATCACACAAATAGGTGTAGCTAATCATACTTAAATGTCTGACATACACTGCAGTAAAGATAACAGCAGGGTGAAGCCATCCTATAGGAAGAGAACATCTAATGAAAGAACATAGAAATACCCTACCATATGGACAAGCCACAAGTAAGACTGTGGGAAGTGGAAGAAATAGCAGAAAGAAGAGGCCACCTGCCCTCTGAAAAACAGTGCAAGCATTCTTGTAAAGAGAAATCATAATATGTTGGAATAAACCATACACATTTGATCACATGTTTAAGCAAACAAGGCAAAACAAAATGAGGAATTAGCATTTTCAAATCCTCTGCCTGGGGTGTTGACCAGAGAGATTTACTGTGTTAACAGTTGACGAGCAATCAAATATATTTTAAAATTGGCAACTATATTTGGTTCTTGTTTGTTTGCTTTACGTAAGTAAAAAAGCTATACATCAAAGTAAGAATTTATGTTGTATACATGCATATAAATCCAGCCAAAGTCCCTGCAAAAACCTGTGTTCACTTTTGGAAATCAGCAGTAAATCTTGAAAAGACTGAAAGAGTACTTCAGGGGCTTTAGAGCAGATACAACATGTTACTAAATAAATATATATATATATATTACCATTGAAATGGTTTTGCAATAGGTAGATAAATTTTAGTGACATCATCAAATTAAGAATTCATAAAAAGTATATTGAGTAATACAGGAGGTAGAAACAATACTCAGTGGGAAACAGGAACTGGAAAACCATGAAAAAAATTGAAAAAGACATGAAAAAAATAAAATTGGATAGGCAGGTGAATCTATACAATAGACCTCTGTACAAACTGTTTCAGCATTGTCTGAACTAAAATTTTAAAAGTGGGGTGCTGTGTACTTTGAATATAATCCTAGAATACATGAAGAAATGGAGGCTTTACTCTTTTTTTTTTTTTTTCCCCTCCAATGAAAAAAGAGAATATTAGGCTAGGGCACCCCTAACACCAATTCTGTAGCATTCTCGCACAAACATTCTGGCACTAGTTAATCTTTTCCAGTTGTCCAGGGCCAAATGCTCATGTGTTCTGGATATGAACACTCCAGATAAAGTCCACAGTCACTGCACTTTTACAAAAGAAACATGGAGAATTACAGAGAAACAAAATAAGAGTCCACATACTTCTCAGATCTTATCAGCAGCTGAAAATAAATACACAGTGAGAAACACATTCACTGGCACTGTATAAGTTGGATCCCTCTCTGTAATCTTTATCTGCCTTTGTGTTGTCAGGTTTTCCTTCAATCCTCCACAAATATGGTCACTGCAGACTAGTGAGACCCTTGTTGCTGTAATCAAGAAAACCAGCTATTGTAAGGACATTAAAACAAACCTGAAATGATAGATCAAGACATTATAATCATGTCAGAGTGTTCTGAACTTACTAACAGGTTTTCATAGGCACCACAACTCATACAGACTCAGAAGAGGTTGGCAGCACTGAAGAAAGATGGAGCTGATTAGGGAGAAACAGGAAATCATGGAAAATGGCTGAAGTTCCTGGTGCTCAACTGACAACAAGCACAGCTGTAACTCCTTATAGACATGAAAGCCAAAACTTGTAAGTTTTATACACTGAACATCTTTATATACATGAACCAGTAATGCAAAGGTGGAATGATAGTAACCTCAGAATACTACCAAACCTAAACAGTGGGTGCTCATGGTACTCAAACAAGATCAGTTAACTGGGATATGGGTGGCCATCCAGCCCCCAACTTAATGTATGACTCAGCAATGTCAGGAAAGTCCAGAAGACAAGGAAAAAATCTAATGGAATATTATATTGATAAAGGTTTGCCTTGGGAAGTTATTGGTGAGGCAGCCACCATTGAGCTGTTATCCTCAGTGCACCTTTTTAGATAACAGATTCTATCAAAAGAGATTTTACTAGCCCTTACCTCTACCAAGTTACAGGACTTTGTATGACTAGACACTAAATGGATGAAACTCTTCACAATTACATATTCCTGAACAGGAGGAGTCAAAACTAGGAGGAGGTAGAGAAAGCACTTGTAAGTCTCATCACCATTTTAGTGACTTTTAAAGAAAACAAATATGCCAGTTGTATGAAATTACACAGATATCACAGATGTTACATCAGGCCACATCTACTGGAAACAAAAAACCAAAACCCAGTTATGCAGTTCAAAGCAAAAAGAGGAAAAAGTTTGGTAAAAGCCAAAGAGAGTTTTGGATTGAAGAAACATCTACATATTTCTCACTATTTATGAAGTTACCTGAAATTTGATTCCCTAATCGCTGCGCAAATAGCAAGAACCCATTGCATAATACAATCATCTCCTAAAACATAGGCTACATTTCTTCTAATGACTACTTAAAGGAGTTATTATCACAAAGTTGCAGGAGTCCTCTGCCTCCTTTATGGACACTGGCATTTCACCACATGGCTTTTCTGCAAAAAAAAAAAAATTAAGAGAATAGGTTTAGATTAGATATTAGGAATAAATCCTCCACTGTGATGGTGCTGAGGCACTGAAACAGGTTGCCCATAAAAGTTGTGAATGCCCCATCCCTGGCAGTGTTCAAGGCCAGGTTGGATGTGGCTTTGGGCAACTTGGTCTAGTGGAGACTGTCCCTTATACCAATTACCTATTAATTACAGTTACCTTCTCCTACATTAAAAAAACCCCACTCTTACATGCTATCAATAAATAGAAGAGAAATAAAAAACCCAAGAGAATCATTTAACACAAGAGGCAGACAATGCCAAGAGACACAATAGCCATGTAACATTGCAATTCCATGTAACTACTGTCATCTCTTCATAGGTCAAGGTAGACATGGTTGCTAATTTTATTTCTTATTCTTGGCAATGCTGTTCAAAATGAATGAATAAATTCCTTGAAACTCAACAGCAAATACTTGCCACCAGTGAGTGTCATGACTCCTTGTATAAACACATCAATGAGTTTTCCTGAGTATAATGAGATTCATCTCGACCTACCCTTATTAAGAATTGGGACGCTTGAGTCCCCAGGTTGTTTCATCACTCCACAGTTATACTACCACACCTTAAAGAAAAAGAAACTGTCCCCGGGTCAAAGATTCCCTTTATACTTTTTTCCTTGACAATGTGGCAGCCACTTGCCATTTCTGGAACAAGGAACAGCCATCAAGCTACCAGCAAAAGAACAGTGATTTAACTCATGTTGTGATTTCACCAATTCCACCTTGTAAGTAAGCTTTAATAATGAGCCCTAATAAGCCTAGGATGTTAATGACAGTACCTAGTTTTAACCTATCAATATTACTCACCTAGAAATCACACTACAAAGTTGATTTACAATTGTTCCAGAAAATAGACTAACAACAATAAGCAGTCCCCTGTTGAAAGGGGTTGAAAAATTTGAAAAACAAACAAACAAACAAAACTCCTTAAACAAAGAAATGAAACAAAAAAGCCCATCCACCAAACTTGATATAGCTAAGGAAAAATTGTGAAATTACACCTTTCATTTACCTGAAACTGGGATAGTGCAGTGTGAGAAGGAGGATACTTTCTTCTAAGATGTTTCTAGGATATTTTGGAAAACTCCACAATCCCATTATTATTTATTCATATTACCAGTGAACATGTAAACACGCAGGCCAGAGAAGTAAAGGTTCTGCTTAACAATGCAGCAGCAAGAACAACAAACTGCAAGAACACAAGATTTACTTTCACAGCATTTAGAAACCTTTTATTAGCTTTTTACCTTTTATCTCTCACCCTTCTAACACAATACTCCCTGCAGCAAGGCAGTATTTCCCACCAGTCAATTAAGATGGCAAGTGACTTGAACAAAGAGTGCCCCAGACACAGACAGGTAAGAAGCACCACATCCAGCACATAGTCCTTCCAGCACACCACACTGCTAGGATAGACAAGGAGACACTCCACTGATGATTAGAAGAAAACATAGGAGAATGCATGGAAATAAGAAAATCCATCTTGCCTACAGAAATACCTATTTGTTAAAAATATGAGAAATAGATCTAGTCATCACTGAGTAATCAAAGGGAGAGACTGGACCTGAGTACCTTCTGTATTACAGGAAAAAATACATTAACCAATATATTCCATATTAAAAAAAAAAACCTTAAGTGAAGGTAAATGAAGAGAGTACAGAAAGTACACTGTAAAAAATGCTTTGTGGCAGCATCTACATTTGAAATTACTTTTGGGAATGACACCTCTGCTCCTAGTATCAATTAAGGATTCAATACTTCTAAATAAAGATGCATTTGGCATCTACTTCCATTCAGTTTTCAAATAGCTGTAATGCCAGTTACTTCAATCTCCACCTCTGTTCCTCACCTCTATGCTTTTCATTCCATACTAAATGCACTTCCATAAATACTGTAGCAAACAGAATATACAGTAACTTTCAACTGAACAATTCTGCATAGCACCGTAACTACAGAGCGGACACAGATCATCTGGGTTTCAGAAAATCAACACATCAGAGATTACAATATTCTTTGATGATACCAGCTAAGGCTATTTTGAAACCATTTTTTTTAAACTGCTTCTGAAACACATTCCACTATCTGTTCTAATACAGCTCATTATTATGAGCTTTGTTAGAAAATTCCAAGTATTAGAAAATACATTGTAAACATCACATTTGTTGAACACAAATACACTAGTAATAGTTTGGATAGTATCTGAATTCAAGTTCTTAATATTTCAGAAAGCATTTTCAACAGGTAATTTTGACTTCTTTAGGGGAATGTGGAGCATTTCCATGGTTCAACCCCAGCTGGCAACTAAGTACCATGCAGTTGTTCACTCATTATTTCCCTGAGTGTGATGGGAAGAAGACTCAGAAAAAGAAATATAAAAATTCATGGGTTGAGGACTGTTAAGAACAGTTAAACAGTATGAAAAAATCAGAGTGAAATATTATAATAAAAATATTATTTTAATTACAAAATCCCCCCTAACAACGGCAAATAAGTAAATCCAAGAAGAACAAATGATGCATAATTGCAATTGCTCACCACCCTCTGACCGATGCCCAGTCTGTTCCCAAGATGTGGTTGGCCCCTTCTGACCAAGCTCCCCTCCTCCCTCCCCCCCACAGTTTTCATACTTGAACATGACATCCTGTGGTGTGGAATATCCCTTTGGTCAGTGTAGGTCAGTTGTCCCAGCTGTGATCCCTCACAGCTTCTTGTGCAGCTCCTCATTCACAGAGCATGAGACACTGGAAGTCCTTGACTTAAGGTAAGCACTGCTTAGCAACAACCAAAACATCAGTGTGTTATCAATGTTATTCTCATGCTGAATCCAAGCCAGAGCACTGTACCAGCTGCTAAGAAGAAAATGAACTCTATCCCAACTGAAACCAGGACAAGCATATAAAAATGCTACCAAGCAACTACAGAGGCAGCAGAACTGTTCTCTGCATGTTTTCCAATACAGTTAGTTTGCTTTGCTGACTTTTGTGACTCTCTGAAGCATTACAAATGGAGAAGCTTGCACACTTCTCATATTGCTGACATGTGACCGCTCATGTTCTCTCTGAAGAAGTGGATTCAAGCATGCCTCCAAATGCCTCCAAGTCACTTCCCAGCTCCAGCCTCAAGAAAGACCCAAAACTGTATAATGCTTTCCATCTACTAGCCCAGACTTCTGCAGAAAGAAAACCTAGGAGCAGAGATCAAAAAGAAACCATGGTGTTACCTAAACAGAACACAAGTCCAGGTTATGTTGTGGCACATAACATAACAAGGCTAGCTACTGCCAATGACTCTGTGGGTAAAGAGTTACTGGGCAGGCAACTAGGGAGAGAAATAAACAATCTGTATTGCTCTAAACATGCACTTGCCAAAGAAAGAATGCTAAAAAATATATCACCTCTCTTGTATAAACTGGATATCTTTCATATTGTCTTATGTAAATGATTTTATTAACAGAGCTCCACAGTTCAAGCAGTCAAGCTTTATGCCTGGAATGACTTATGCCCTGCCAGTCCTGCTCAGCCTGCAGCTCAGGCACAGGATGCTGGGCAGGCAGATCCAGTCCTGCTCCAGTCCTCAGTCCAGCTCTGCTGCCTGGGCCTCCCTGACCAGAACTCCCATCACAGCCAGCAGGCTCCTACATAAAGATCACTGCAGACATTAAGGTCACCAGTAACAGTTTAAGATTTTAGAAATACTGTGTTAAAGGACAGTGTGCATCTGTCAGCCTTCCACTATATGGCTGAACCCTTCTCCATTTCCTCTCTATGCCTCAACTAGTCTTTTTCACAATAGATAAGTGAAAAAGAGCATTTTAAGTGTAGCCTTTCGGAGTTGGAAAAAACTACCAGATAAAAAAGGAATTCTGTTACCAAACAGAAAACGAAAATATATCATTTCAGTAACATAACACTACAGTGATAAACAAATAATGCACTAAGAAATCAAAATATATTTACATTAAAAAAAATCTTTATTTCCACATACCTTGCTTAAAAAGCAGTGTGAGAATTACAAACCCTGCTGCTAAAGTGTTCTAAATTATGTTCAAAGCAGACTACTCCTTCATCTAGTATAAGTCAGCCTTATGCTAGGAAAATTAACAATATGTTGAAAACTGTACATGTATATTCTAGTCAAACACACAAAATCACTATCTCATAGTTCACTGATAGCCTGTTGTCACCAAAGACATTTGGTTTTGGTTCTTCTCAGAACATTTATGGCAGCCTAGAGCATGTAGAAAGTTCTTTAAAACAAATATTATACAAAGCTTGGATCAAGAACAAAAAAAATATGAAAACATTCTGAAAGAATGACAAAGAACAGGGGAAAAGAACTATTGTGAAGCCAATAGTTTCAAAACCAAACACCCACTCATAAATGGCATAGTTTAAGTCATGGAGAACAAAAATTCCTGCCCAGAAATCTCATGTCAGCTAACATTGAAATGTGAATTGCAGGAAGAAAAGAGAAAAATGCTTACCTGTGAATAGAAAAAGAAGCAATAGACCTAATGAGGGATGCCACTGCTCCAACTTTAGCAGCTTCCACTGCTCCCTGTAACCTGTATTGCACAGTTTCACCATAACTGATGAAAGGTTCATTGTAGATGACAATCTTCCCCTTGGCCTCCTGAGCTCGTTTGTGCAGTTCATCAAATGAGGCTACAACTATGACTTCTGCTGTAATTCCTGAAAGAAAGCATTACAGTGGTTTTAGCAATACTTTTCTATACCTCTCCTTTGGCCACTTCTAACAGACAGAAAAGCATGGACCGTGCAGAACTCAGGAAATCAGCATTAGCTTTTTTCCTGAGAAAGGAAGACTATGTGAAATGCTTCCTCAGGAATCAGTACTAAATAGATGCAATAGAACCCTCATCAAGTACACACACCTCTGTAAACCATCCTATCAGTAGTATTAAAATGTAACTTGAAGGGGAAGAAGAACACATGGGGAGAATTTTGCTCTCTGCATATGGTTTAATGCCTTATTGTAATCATTTATAGTACAAAAACATTTGCAAAAGCTGCCTATGGGATTAATTAAAAAAGATAGTAATCATTTCATGGAAATGTTTTGATATGTTGCTAAACAACTTAGCTTAACATAAGACAGCTGGAAGCCCATTCTTTTAGCCTGTAACTCCTGTAAAATTATTTAATCCATAAATGAAATTAAATTAAAACTCTGTAGTGTCAACAAATTCTGCAATGTGCTTAATAAAAATAATAATATCATCTTCATATTTAAGTCAGGAGAATATAACAGTTCTATTGGATCTCTTTCTGGGAGTTTTTCCAGGAATCCACATTTCCCAGTTCATGATACAGAAAACACAGGCAGGTTCCTGTGCAGGACTATTCACACATGGTAAGTTAGATCCCACACAGATCTTTGTTTTGAATAGTTGGAATAGTTTTAAATTGCTGTATTATCTTATTTGAAAAAACAAAGCATGTTATAGATAAGCCAGGGAATCCTTCTAACTTTTAAGGACATTAATTGAGGAACTGTATTTCACAGCATTTGAGAAGTAATTCATTAAAATGACCATAATGCTGGAAATTCAATTTTGTTGATTGGTTACAGAGATAAATAAAGACTGCTTAACAACATGCAGTACTTTACTTCTAAAGTACTTTGCTAAGTATTTTGCTTCTAAATATAGAAGTAATGGATTCCAAAATTTTAGTGTTGCACATTTCACTTAATAGTCACAAAATACATCAATGGAAACTGAAACTAATAACAAATCCTCTAGCAAGGATTTCTCAGAATAAAGTGAAACTATCATGTTTTTAAGCATAAAATTATTCTCCTTGAAAAAGTCCTTTTCCTGTTGGTTGGTTGTTGATTTTTTTTTTTGTGTGTGAAATAAGAATTGTTTAGAGGATTTCAAAGACTTGTATTTAAAACCACAATAAATGAGAAAAATAGGAAGGTAATGTCTCCCAGCATCAGTGTGCCCAGGCTCATGGCTTTCTTAAGATAAAACTACACTTCAAAACCTTAAAGAAACCATTCCAGAGAAGTTTGATTTAATTAGAACATAGCACTAAGAGTTCAACAGACATTTAGTGCTACAACAAAAGTGAGTTTTAGCTACAAAAATAACCTAGTGTGAGAGGCATCAAAATTTTAAATATTCAGATTATTACCTTAACCTGGCAATGCTTTAGAGAGGAAAACCAAGGAATCACCTTCACATATTACTCACTGCTGTTGGCAGGCAGGTGACCATACTAGCAGACTCCAGCTGCTACTACTTAATGGCAGGTTCAGCCACCTAGCTAAGGAACATCCCAGCAACAGGATAATTTTCGGCATGAAACTATGCAACTGGAAATAAATCCAGGTATCTGCAAAATTTCATTTTCCACTAGAGAAGTTGTGGTCTCAGTAGGTTGATATTACTGCAATCTCTATTTTATATTCTCTCTCCTCAGTGCTCCACTTGGATCGTGCAGCAGGCACTGGAAGGACACATGTCTTGGTGACTGTTTGTCAAGGGAAGCAAGGAGTGTAACTCTTCTGGGCATGACTGCATACGTGAAAAAACACCAACTCTAAAAATCTTTTTAAGAAAGCTACAGACAGCTAGTAAGTATCTATAACTCCTAAGAAATATGATGGTGAAATAAATTTATGGCCCTTCCTAGATGACAGGCATCAGGAGTTTGTGCAGTGAGAATTACTGAAAATTTGTGCTAAGGGAAAGCTAAGGGAAAAAACATAGAGTTGCAAATTCTAGCTTAGTATCTCTACCCTTGAATGTCCTCCAAGAAGCGAAATAAAGCCATCCTGTGATAAAATGTAAAAAACAAATGTACCCTCTGCAAGTTTTACTTAATGGCAGCATGGTATACATAAAACATGAATTACAGTGCTTTCCATAACAATGTTAAGCTTCACTCTTGCATAGCTTCTGACTAATTCAATTACTCATTTGCATCAGCGCCCTTTTATATAATTTCAGATTCTTTGACTGAAGTTACAAGAGCAATGTTTATCTTAAATATGTGGAGACACATACACAAACAACCCTTAAACCTTTTGTGCAAAAGGAGAAACAAAACAAAAACCCCAACAGCTTACCTGTTTATGGAGAATGAGTTATTCCCTTTAGAAACTGGAAACGTCTCACCTTCCTGATCCTTTAAGAAAATTAATAGAAATCTGCCCTAACATCTTCTACCAATTCAGAGCCTCATGGCTCTGCTTTTCATGTTGAAAGATATTGTCTCTTACACCTATCATTACATTATTGGCTGTGTGTTATTGAACAGAATTCTTCAGAAACCCCATGTAAGGAGGGGGCAGATTGCCTGTTTACTTAAGCAAAATATAAAGATTATAACATGCACAGTCCAAGAAGTGAATGCAGAGTATTCAGGGAATTAGTGAAGTAAAGGACATGAATCATAGAAAGCAGAATTACAAACATCATAAACTTGGCTGAGTGTATAAAGCTGAAGCCTATTTATTTGATCTTATCACATGAAGCATATTGTTGGGTTGGGTGAGTGCACAAAGAAATCTAGGTAGTACTATGGGCTTCCTCTCACATCTCATTAAACAGCAAATTGTACCCTATTCTTTCTGAGAATTAAGGTACAGGAAAGGTGTTCATGGTGGGAACAAGCAGACAATTTTCACTTACCAACGAAATTATATTTTACAAAGTCCTCTGTACATTGAAATGTGTGTTTCTATCACAAAACTTGAATATGTCACAACTTTGATCATCACACTGCCAGTTGAAATAAGTGATATGGTATGCATTAGCAATCTGAAATTGGTCACAGGCAGGATGAACACAAGACTGATTATGTATATGTATATTTTATATATATATTTATACACACACACACGCACACACATATAAAGGCACCCATAAATCAGCTGTGTGTAACACTGCTGTATAGAAGAATCTGATTCCTGGCACAAACAATTCTGTCTGGAGAGTTGCCTCCTCACAGCTGTTTACCTGCCAGCAATGATGCAAGGAGTAGATTAGTTCAAAGGGGATTCCTCACAAGATAACTTCTCCCCAAGATTAACTGCAGCTAATACTTAAGTCATTTTAGTATTTAGAGCTATGTATCTATCTGTGTTAGTAAGAGGTTTCAGTGAAGAGAAAGAAAAAAAGGAAAATCCACCCTATTATCAGATTTTAGAAACTGGTGGATCTTTATTAAAAAATCAATGAAATTCCATACATAATACATTTTTATTTATCACTATCCCAGAAACACTCTATTCACAAGCACACAGAAATGAATCAAGTTAGTTACAATATATTACTATATTAAAAGGATTTAGTAAACCCAGAAAGAAGTATTATTTGCATACTGTTAAATATTATTGGATACCAATTTCCTCATAATGTAACTATGGCCTTACTTTCTTCTTTTCTTTCCCCTGTCACATTTCTGTCATCCAGATAACAGAATCAGTACCTTGGAGATCCAGTTACAAAACCAAATTCAGTCATCATTAATTTGACAATAAATTATTTTCCATAGTAGCAAGCAAACAGCTCACTCCTATGGACCTCCTAAACTTCATTTACTTCACACTAAATTAAGAATTATGATTTCTTCTACATATCACACTATGGAACAGTGATGGTACTGATCCACATGCACTGAAGCTGCTACTGTCAAATAAATAAACTGATGGGCAAGGCAATTTTTGCTTAAAACAACTAAATACAGTAATTCTAAGCCTAGACAAGATAAAGCTGGAAAAGAAGTATCAACACAAAAAGTCAACAACACATCTAATTGTTCCGACAACAGTGGAGATTTTGAAACTGGAGGAGATGTATCTGAAACATGTCCTGGCCTCTGTAGTCATGAGAGCAAGAAGGAGACAGGATGTTACCTCCCCGCTCATCAGAAGCAGGCACCAGGACATCAGGACAGGAAATCAAGACAGTTCTTCATGGTAGAGCAGGGGGAACAGCACGCCACAACCACAGTGCCTGACACCCATGTGATGGATGATTGCAGCCCTGCCTCACAGACCAGCCACGTCAGGCCACCCTCATGCCTCATCTCCTGCAACATCCCAGATTTCTCTGTTTCTACTTCAGCTCTCCCCACAAAGCTAATTTAGCCCAGAAGCTGCTTCATCAAGGTACACTGTATCCTATGCTGACCCTGAATGCATGCAAGCAGCAGCCACAAGCTTTTCTTACCTTAGTCTGGCTATTGCCATTGTCCTTCAGATTTGATCATCTCTCCAGATTAAAAGTAGCATGCCCCTGTATCTTTCAAACTCGGCCCACAAGCACTGCCTTGTGCCTGTTTGCAAGATAGTCTCTTTCACAAAGCCTAGAATTTTTTTGCATGGGTCATATGATATGAAGGTATGTATGTCTGGAGATAAGGTAGTTGCTGGGACAGGTCAAAGGAAAGAAGGTCTGGGAGAGTGAAGGGGAAAAAAACAACTATATTCTTCAAAGATTAGATTAGGGTCCTGACATTAAATCGTTTTTTAAATTCAACATCCTCTAAAATAATTTTCCTCCCCACTTCCGGCATACCTCTCCTAGAAGCATGTTGCTTTCTAACACTCTCCAGAAATTAATTCATCTTTCCAGCAATGATCCACAAACTTCAAGATTTTTAAAAAAACAGACCCAAATTCTTTGCCTATAATGACCTCACAAATTAAGTCTTTGTGCCAGGCTGAAGCGAATGAAAGATTAATATTGTCACTCCTTTTTTTTCTCACTCAAAAATGATTAGCATGTACTGAAAATCTAAAATATTCTAACACCTAGAAACACATTTTCTCTGTCCATACATAAAAATACATACTAATATAAGAATTAAAATATTAATAAAATGCTAAATATTTTAAGGGAACTGTGAAATGAAGAAGAGAGTTTTATCACGAAGAAGGATTTTGTAAAATATGAACAATACTTCTAGAAAATGTGACCTTCCTACTCTGTGGAACAGCAAAGAGGATTACTTCATGAAAATAAAATTGCATAGGACAGTTATAAAAAAGGATATGAGGCTATTCAGCTCTGATGCTTTGCACAGAGACTAAACATATTGTATCATTCCTTAAGAACACAGAGAAAAATATACACTATATAACAGTTATGTTTTTGACAAATATGACTTAATATTTCCAGCAAGTACTGGATCTCTTTCGAACAGTCTGGTTTAAATAACATGTAGCTTACTGTGCAGCACGAATCCTAGGAGAAAATGGGTTTGTCCCAACACCCAGCACAAAACCTTGGATGCCAAAAAGTGGGGCAACAGGTTAGGTTCTCCCAGGAGCAGCCCTGGACAGAGCACAGGCTTGCTACGCAATGTGTAGGGAGAATCAGACACCCAAAGCCAAGATCCATGAAAATCCGTTTCTGAGAACACACGTGCTCAGGAAAGGCAGGAAATGCTGAGGACAATCATTCTCTCCTTAGTGAGTCAAAGGTGCCAGTCACCACTGGCTGTCCCTTGAGATGAAGGTAACGTTGCCATCCAGCTGTGTCTGCATATCCCACACGTGCAGAAAATCATATTCAAATCCTGCCTTCATTAGCTTCAACCTGGCCTTAACATCCTTGAGGTAACCACCCTCAACTCAGCGACACTGTAAAAGGCCAAGACCAGAAAATTCACCTTTTTACCACTGGCAATCCACATAGTTTACCTGAACATTGGTTGAAGTAGCAACTGCACCCCATGCTCTCCCCAGACAGCATATCCACCTCAAAACCATGCAGATACTTCTACTCTCTAAATCTTTGAAGTGCTACTGCACTAACTTTAGCCCAGATGCTGGGCCACTGAACACCACAGTACCCAAAGTCCTTCACAGATATTACCTTTTTTACGTTCCACGAAAAACAGTAGCATAACTACCGTACCATAAGCAGTGCCACTCTAAGCAATAATAAACAATCCAAGTACGCAGTACTGAGGCTCATGGTCTCAAGATGTCCATCAATAGCTCCTCACACATGAAAGAAGAGGAATCCAGTGATGACAGGAGGGCTTTGCTTTGCACTGGGCTCTCATGCCTATGAAGCTCTCCAACCCGTTCTTAGCACTGAACCCCTCATCAAAGTGGTACCCAAGTCCCTCCAGAAGCATCACTTTTCTTCCAGGAGATCAGTGGTCATCCAAGATGCTGTCAACTTAAGGGTAAATCCTCTGATACACATTAGAAATAACTTTTTTTGTTGGCCTTTTGTTTATCTAGCTGAATTCCCTAATCCACTTCACCACTGAGATATAAAAGAGGATGGTCAGCACTGAGGACAAAATTCATCAACCAGGACTGAAGCCAGAGCACTTATTTCAGCAACATTCCTGGTTTAATAAAATGGTGGATAGACAGCAACAGCCCAAACCAAGACCTTCGAGACAACATGCATTATCCCCATTTTATACGTAAGAGGCTGGAAATATTTTCATGTTATCTAATTGCAAAGCTCCTATCACGTTCTATAAGAGCGCAGCTGGACCAAATGTTGACAGTTAAACAAAGAAAAGACCATGATTTTAACACAAAAACTAGGAAAAAGTCTGCCAGTGCATCGTCTTCATATTTATATGATTTCAATTTTCCTGCAACCAACAGTACATAAAAAAACAGAGTGGTTTTTTTTTTAAGGAGACATTTCAGGGCAGGCTGCTCTGAAGTTGGTTCTGCTTGTCAGTATTTCTTTAAATTAAAGGGGACTGTCACCCATCAGGGTAAAAAAAGTGCATTTTAAAACACATGCAAAAAAATGAACTCTTTGATACTTTATGGTCAAACATCTGCTAAACTACCACGTTCCTTCAATTACAGGATTCTCAAAGCAATAATTATATTTGTGGGATATAATCAGTACTACCAGAAATCAACACAGTCTCTCTCTCCATATATATATAAAAATCTCTGTATTTTGCCAGTGTTGAAACACTGAAAGTGAGACAAGGACATTGACTAAATATGGTAAATCTCCAGTCTTCAGCTCCCAAAACTGAGCACTTTCTATCGTTCAATCCTGTTTGCTACCTAGGAATCCATTTCTTCAAGGTGATGACTATTTTCAGCCCCTACTGATTTCTGGAAATCCAGGTCACTCTGCTTCATGTTTCTTGTCATGTCACTTCTTCTCATGTCACTAAAGTGGGCAGAGAAGTTACTCCCTTCTTCTAAAGAGATCAAAGGATGTGAAAACATTCTCTTTGACCCAAAATCTTTATATCTTGGAATACACTTGGAGAAGAAAAATGTTGGAGGTTTTCCCTCTTCAATAGAAAAATCTAACCTTTTCTGTGCTCTGCTTTTTTGCTGTGTGAATCAGATGGAATCCAGGAACTTGACATGTTGGCATATTTCCCAGTCATGAAGAAGAAAGCAGGATTTTATTCACAAGATCACAAGGTACTGAAAAGCCTCCTGCGTATCATCCAACTGTTCTGTATCTGAGCCAAAGTGGGCAAATCTCATAAAGTCAAATACATGAGAAAAGCTCTATGCACATCCCAATAGGGTTTCAATGCCACAGGCATGAAATAGAAGACCTGCAGGAAGAGACACTCCTGGTATCCTGGAGTCAGTGGACTGGCTTGGACTTCATAGCTAAAAATACTGCTACTATTTAGGGCTTCCTGTTCCTGCCCTGAAGGATTGCGGATTTTCTCTACACTCACATGGTGTATGCTGAAATGGAAAGTAACCAACCTCAGCATGTGCTCTAGCCATTGGGTCACTCTTAGGAGACACTGGTTTGAATTGCCATGGACAGAAGGGAAATTAAACCCCAAATTTCCAACATCCAAAGCCAGGTGTCCTGGTTTAGAGCAAATTTGGGAGGAAATCTCCAAATTGAGTCCCTCTAGACAGCAAACTCAAGTGGCCCGTCCTCCCTCCAGCTGGTTCAGGAAAAGATTTCCTTCGAGAAAAGTGGAAAAAAGTGTTTGTTTAACAAGCAAAGTATTCACAAGCATAAAAAATGAATAATATTAAACAATAAAACTTCTTGCCGTTCTGAAGAGATGGCAAATTCAGAAAGTCCTTGTCATGGGGTGCAACTTGGCTTGCTCAGTCCCTTATCAGTCCCTCCTGTGTTGGAGAATGCCGTGTCCTGGGTCCTGGTGGGCCACAGGTGTCAGCTCCAATTGTTTTTCTGGGTTTTCAGTCCAGAGCAGGTTTGAACAGTTCCAAGAAAAAGAAAAACCACAGTCCAGGGAACTTCTCTGCCTCATCTAGCTAAAAAAACCACTTAAGTAAAGAGCAATGGAGAGCTCTCTCGTGCTGTTTATCCATGCTGCAGACAACACAGTCCAGGAGCAGGAATGCAGAGGAGTGAGTGCAGTTTCTGAAGACAAACTGTGCACTTCTTCCCTCTCAGAACCAGTCTTAAAGGTGCAGAACTCATATCCAGCACTAACAGAACAGACAACCTTTAATAGAAGCATCATAAAGTCACCCCAGGACACCTGGTTTCTAATTGCTGTTAGGCTATTGCCATGTTAATTAAGAGCCCTCCAGAGCACTTGCTTGGGGTGCTGAGCTTCAGGAGGGGCTCTGAGAGAGCCAAAGGCCACCAAGTCCAGCACCAAGTCTTAAGCTTCTGCCAATGTCTCCTATTTTCTTAGCTTCTCAGGTTACAGGCCTGGGGCCAAATCATGGGAATAGAGGAATACAGGACATAACTGAAAAGATGAAAAAGCAAGAAATTGTCTTCTATACCTCCTGCTGGGATGGGGGAGTAAGCCCTTCTCATCTCAACCCCATTCCTAGACTTCAAAAGACAAGAAGTCCAACTCTTGTCTCTAACAGGCATCAGTAGTGTCAAGGAAGGGATCTGTTTGGGCTTGTAAACTGAGGGGGTCTGAAACATATTCTGACAGGAACACTGACTTAAAATATGTATTAACTAGCAAGCTAACAGCAAACAACTTCAGGAATCATCTGCACAGTCCACTTTAGAAGCAAAGAATCATCACAGAGCCAACATCTGAAAGACAGACAAGCCTTTAAAACATCCCTCTGCCAAAGCTCAGCACAGCAGCAGTAGGTCTCCCTAGTTTGATCCCACGTAACAACAGTGCTGTAACAACAGGATAACTGGCATCAGGCATCTCATATTGAGTTGCATCATTTTGATTACAGGAAGAGTCAGACCCCCACAACTTCATGGCTACAACAAGATGTATCTTGTTCTGATACATCTGCTGATAATCCCTCAATGAGGGAAATTGTTCAACTATTTCTGATGCCATTTAGGGCAGCCTCCTATCCCTTTTTCTTAGGGATAAGGCACTGTGACAATCCTCAGAAGTGATAAGGCAGTGGTTTTAATAATGTAACTACATTATTTTTTTATTCCATGCTTGGTATGAGTGAGAGCTTTAGGACAGGCACTTTTCTCAACAGCACGCCTTTCCAATTCTCTTGCCCACAGAGGCTGGTGACGAGCAGCTCTTACGAGACGTTTCCGTCAGCCAGGAGGATGGTCCTGTGATCAGAAGAACAAGAGCCAAGTGCTCACCAGGGACCAGCTACCCCACACAACCTTCCAAGCACAAAAACCTGGCACAGTTTGCACAGAGTGAGATGAGACCAGCAGAAATCAGGACAGGCACAAATGGTAGGAGAGTCAGATGGCAAGTAATTTAATCAAAATAATGATCCACTCTTTTGTGAGAGATCTCATTGCCATAAAGTTTTCTAGTACCAACACATACATCTCTTCAGAAACATGGCAGATCTTGGAGGAAAGTGAAATTGTGGGAAAGAATAATGTGAGGGTTTTGAACCAGCACTGGATAATGCAATCACATCTTTCAAGATACAGGATCTTTACAGATGAAAAAGAAGGACATAATTTGCCTCAGTATTTTTAACATGTAAATTCAGAACATCACTAAAAAAAGGGGCAAAACTAGGAGTAAAACCAGGCAAGTGGAAATAACTACACAAGTAAGAAAGAGAAGTGAAAACCAGACTTTTCAGAATGTAAAGATGTTTGCCAAAATTAAATTGCATGTTCTCTTTTCAGGTTCAGCAACACTTGCTAAACACCAAAAAAGACCTTTTAATTTTAGCTTACTTTTTAGGAAGCTTGGAATAGGACTGGAAAGAATATAAAATAATTTGTAGGCTTAAAATTTGCTCTAAATTTTCTCCTATCAAAGTACTAAACCTTGCACATATAATGGGACAAACAGATAGTAATGGTTTTAGTTGCTTTGCATTTTAGGCATGTGTTTACCCCAGTATGACAGAACTATCTCAGATAAAATTCACAGCAGCAATTTTGCAAACCAAGTATAATTTATTCCAAGCATATCTTAAATTACCCAGTTTTATTTGTTGCATTTTGATGAGCTATGTATTTTTTTCTAAACATAACAGTTTTATATGTAGTTTCATTTCAAACAGAAAGCCCCCTATCACAAAAATTTACAATTCATAAAAGAATTATGACTATCATGTTACCTTTTATTTCCTAAACTGAATTTATTTTCTCATAAAGGAATACAAGTGCTTTTGAAGTGGTCTAGAAATAAGTATATTGTTTTTTATGGAGAGCAGTCACAGAAGAAGGTTCTCATCTGGCCTTTAAATAACAATCCTCAAAGCCTCACATCACTAAGTACAACTAGAGAATCTTATAAATAATTTTCTTTGTAGGCAATCTAGTATTTTGGGGTTTAAAAGACCAGAATCTTGTTAAGAACAGCTAATGGTTATTCTTGCTCCTGAGTAACATATCACACATGATTATCTAAAAGGCAACACACAGTTCAGTGACAGGTAAGTGACAAAGTGAGCATGTAAACAATGTGAACAATAAGTTCCAAGCTGAGCATTAGACAGGGAAGGGAAGGACACACAGACAGCGACTGCTACATTTAGTGAGGGGCTTGAATTCTCCAAGCTCAGCTTCTTTTCCTGCTGCCTTGTTTTTTACTGGAGTGTAGGGCTGAGCCTGGCAAAATAGGGCACATGAAGAGAAGGAGATCTCATGTGTCAACTTGGCACCCCATGGAGAACTTCTTTCCTACCAATCACAATGGAGGACCAGAATCTTTGCATATGACATTCAACAGCATTTTTAAAAAGGGTATAAATTTAATGGAAAGTTCAGGAATCAACTCTAATTTTGCAAGTCTGTTCAACCAAACTGTATTAATATAAACTGTACCAGTCACAACCATGCCATATAGAAAAGTCCCAGGAAAATAGCACCTTGTTTTGCAGGACTATTACAGCAAGAACAAAACCATAGTTTGACCACTGAGAGAAGTTATTAGGGGTACAATACAGTTTGTGCTAAAAAGCAAGTCACATGTAATTCCAAAAGGAAGAGTTACCTTCTGGAGGAGTTGCAATACTGTTCCCAAGTCCCAAAATAGCAATGCTGTGATTCCTTGGTTCCAACATCACTGCAAACTCTTCTCCTCTTTCCCAGTGTGGTACCTTCACAGGCTCTAGATGCACATTTTCCAGCCCATCTTTCTGCAGGGCACTGAACATATACTTGATGGCTGCCTCTAAGTTTTTTGAACCACTGAGTCTAGGTCCTATGGTGTCAGCAAAAACTGCTAATCTATCATAGGATCTGTTCTGAGCCTTTCCATGAACAGCAAGATCAATAATAGCCTTAGCAATATTAGTATAGCCAGCTATCTCATTTTTAATGTCTTCAAATGACTTCAGGGAACTTCCATCTCTTCTCAAAGGTTTCCCAGCATACTGGTGTAATAAATTCATGAGAAATATTACAAATAAAAGCTTCATTTTTTTCTCTTTCTTCTTTTCCACAGATGTCCTGTTGGAGAGGCAAAAAGGAAAAAAAAAAGGAAGTTAAAAAAATCATACACCTATCAGCAATACCTTTAGTTATTTGGATTGGCAGACAGAAATGAAATGAGAAGAAATTAGTTTATCATGAAAATGCTTTGATCAGAACTAGCAAGAAAGTAAGCTCGACTTGAAGACAGAGTTATTGAAGCAAATGAAAAAGATACTTAGACCACTGGACACAATCATTGTGATCTTTAAAAATATCCTTGGAATGCTGCATCTCTTTAAATAAATACATTATTCAATTAATCAAAACCCAGGGCTGCTCCCATGCAGGAGGTGTTTTGCATCTCCTTTCTCTTAGGAGCAGGACTTTTCAAAAGTGCCAAATCAAATGTCTTTAGACAAAAACTTCTTATACCACTCATGAATAAAAGTTCTTCCTGATCTTGATCTTCATAATCGGAAAAGCACTTTCTATTGTACTAAAAAAATCCAATGCCTCCAGTGTCCTGGTTTTGGCTAGGATAGAGATAATTTTCTGCTTAGTAAGTGATACAGTACTCTGGTTTGGATTCAGTATGAGTATAAAATTGGTAACACACTGATGTTTTGGTTGTTGCTAAGCAGTGCTTACCTTAAATCAAGGACTTTCCAGTGTCTCATGCTGTGTGAATGAGGAGCTGCACAACAAGCTAGGACAGAGCACTGACCTACACTGACCAAAGGGATATTCCACACCAAGTTGAGTACACAAACTGAGGGAGTTGACTGGAAGGGCCTGATCACTTCTTAGGGAAAGGCTGGGCATTGATCAGCAGGTGGTAAGCAACTGGATTGTGCATCACTTGTTTTTCTTGGTTTTTGTTTTTTTTATTATTATTATCATCATTATTATTATAACATTTTATTTCTTTTCATCTACTAAACTGTTCTTATCTGAACCCATGAGTTTTTGTACCTGCATTGGTTTAGCATGGCCTGTTGTTTTGCACCAGGGGGCCACGAAGATGTCTCCTGTGAGAAGCTGCTGGAAGCTTCCCACCATGTCCAGCAGAGCCAATGCCTGATGGCTCTGAAGATGGACATGCTGCTGGCCAAAATGGGCCAATGAGAGAGGTTGGTAACGCCTCTGTGCTGACATACTTAAGAAGAAAATCCAAACAACGTCACAGATTTTTTGCTCCTAATCAGAGTAGGAGGTGAGAACATGTGAAGGAAACATGTCAGCACCAAGGTCAGTGGAGAAGGAGGGGAGCAGGTGCTCCAGGTGCCAGAGCCAAGATTGCTCTGCAGGCCATGGTGAGAACCAAGGTGAAGCATCTGTGCCCCTGCAGCCCATGGAGATCCATGAGGGATGCAGAGATCCACCCACAGCCCATGGAGATCCAT
>QUSF01000001.1:46974730-47135614 GCA_003676055.1 Chloebia gouldiae | reverse complement strand
GATCCATGAGGGATGCAGAGATCCACCCACAGCCCATGGAGATCCATAAGGGATGCAGAGATCCACCCACAGCCCACGGGGATCCATGGAGGATGCAGAGATCCACCCACAGACCGTGGGGAGGTGCTCATGCCGGAGCAGGGGGGTGCCTGGAGGACGCTGTGATCCAGTGGAAGTCCCAGAGGAGAGTGCAGGCCCCTGCTTCAGGCTGGAGCAGCCTGCCCTTGCAGGACTGCAGCCCATGGAAAGAGAGACCCACACCGCAGCAGTTTTGGGAGGACTCTGTGCCCGTGGGAGGGACTCAGGGTGCAGCAGGTGTGGTTTGGCTGCTGCTCAAGAGATTGGACCCACGCCAGAGAAGTTCAGAGAGAACTGTCTCCCATGGGAGAAACCCCACAGCCTCACAGGGGAAGGACTCATCTCCCTGAGCAGCAGAAGAAAATCTCAGTGATGAACTGACCAAAACTCCCATGTCCTGTCTCCCTGTGCTGTCGGTGGGAAGGGGCAACCCACGACATTTATGAGAGCTTCTGATCAGCTCCCAAAAAGGGTGGATAATCCACCAGGCATGCACCCATAAGATGCCATGTGAAACACTGGCTGTGCAATACAGAAATAAGACACAGAAAGAGTTAAAGTATTAACCACATTTCTAGGATCCATAAAACACTAGAATTCAGAAACAAACAAATAAGCTAAAACATCCAAATACCCACAAAAAACCACTCACGCAATCATTTTGGAGTCACCAGGCTTAGCTCATATGATAACCAACACAAACTGACAGCCTTCCATAGACCTTCATGGGTCTTTTCACAAACAGCAATTTGAACAATAGCTTTAGCAATAGAGGAATACTAAGGTATTCTCCTTAACTATTCAGAATGTGTCCTAAACTTGAGATCACGGAAGTAATAAGTTCTTCACAGTGAAGCATCATTTTTGCAAAACAACAAAACATCATTATTGATTTCATCTGTGAACGATAAATCTATCACAGAGATTTCTCTGAGACAGACAGGGCAAAGGTATTACACAACCAGAAGCAGAAGACTTGGGACTTGGGTTAATCTCAGGACACTGCCTGAGAACTGCAAAATGCCTTTTATAGTCTGAGTTACTGTTTATTTGTGGTTATACTACACAGAGAGTATTGGTGTGCTTTTATTGCTATGTTCTGCACTTTCTTCATGTACTTTCCCTTAACCAGTTAATTACATACTCTCAGACATCCTCTTCTAGAGACATCAGTCATTTTCTCAGGATGACCATGCCTGCTCTCTGATTTTGCAAAGTTCATCACGCACAAAGAAGCCAGCGAGAAAATGGGTAAGTGCTTAAGTGGATTAAGTTTTTGAAACTAAGTCTACAGAGAATAATTCTGTAGATTTAGTTCCAAAAACTTTATGTTTGGAGGTTTGTTTGTTTAAGGGTTTGCAAAATCTACCAGAAAAAGCAGATACACTTAGCTGTTACACAGAAGACACAGAGGGATTTTCTAAATAGCACTGGCCACCTCAAAGAGCCCCCAGCTACCAACTTCATGCATTTTTTTCAATGGACAGATGCAACTGCAGTTATCACATTTCCCTTAACTAAGAAATGCTTTATTTGTTCTTCCTAGCCTCGTTCAAAACCAGCAGCATCCTCACTCCAAAGGCTGCCCCAGAGGGCCTGCATTTAAGAGATAGACTTCTTCCAGGAATTTCCCACTAAACTCTGAGAACAGACATGTTTCCACAACTTTTGTGGATGTAACATACTTCTGTGTTGCACAGCATTTCACTGCCTCCAATGCATCGTAAGACAAATATAACTGAATTCGAACCCTGGTCAAGAACAAAAAAAAAGGAATGTAATTTATTATGCTTTCCTTGAACACTCCAGCATAATCTGTCCAAAAGCAGCTATCTGAAATACTTCCCTGGTGATAAAATAATATCATACTCAGACTGCAATACAGGAATCATTCCACTGCTAGTCCAGGGAAAGAATCACACATCTGCAACTTTATCACCTCAGTGAATCAGCTAGCAAAGGAGATTGCTTATTTTTCCACATCTAACTAGTTAAGACTCAGCAAATGAACCTCACCATGCCAGCTAAATTAATAAAAAATAACAGGGCAGTCAAAATTGTTCAATGTGTTTCATTGCTCATGACGCAGAAAGAGGGCATCCAGCCATAGTAGTACCTGGGTCCATACAGGAGGAAAGGAATGCTCTGAATATAGTTCACAGAGAGGTTTTTCCCTGCAAAATCCTAGCAGAACTTTTAAAGGGAAAGTCTGGAGTGAGGCAGACCAAGTTAGGTAGCACTTAAGCTGTACATATCCATGGGGCCTCATGGGTTTCACCCACAAAAGTTGAGGGCTGATGCCATTGTGAGGCCACTCTTGTCACATCACTACTATCTTTGAGAAGGGCAAGAAATAAAATGAACTACAATAAGAACTATCGACCAGTCAGCCTCACACCAAGCTCTGGCAAGTGGACAGGACAAAAATCCTGAAAATTACTTCCACACATATGAAGGACAAGAAGGTGACTCAGTGGATTTACAAAGGGGAAATTGCATAATCAACATGATCCCCATCTAGGACAAAATTGCTGGCTTGGTAGATGAGGACAGAGCAGTGGATTTGTTTCCCTTTTACATTAGCAAGGCAGTTGACAGTCTCCATAAAGGTCACCGGGAAGCTGATGAAGTACAGGCGGGATGAGTAGACAATGAGGTGGATTGAAAAATCAACTGAACAACCAAGCTCAGAGGATTCTAAGTGACATCTAGTTGGCAGATGGTAGCTAGTGGTGATCCCTAAAAGTCCATACGTGGTCCAGAACTCTTATGAAGCTCCATTTATAATCTGGATGCTTGGACAGAGTGTGGCCTCCGATGACGGGAAGGCTGGGAGGAGTGGCTGTGTACTCGATGGTTGTGTGAGAAGGCAGGCAGGAAGCCATGAAGTTCAACAAGTCCTGCATCTGGGGAAGACTAACCTCCATGCACTAAGACAGGCTGGGCATTGCCAGCTGGAAAGGAGTTGGCAGAGAATGAGTCAGCAAAACTTCATGTTGGCAAAGACCAAACGCCTGATGGGCTGCACATCAGGAGTGTTGCCAGCAGGTGCAGGGATGTGATCTTTCCTCTCTAGTCAGCATTAGAGAAGCCATACCCGGGTTATTTCTTCTTTCCTGGGCTTCTCAGTATAAGGGAGATGTGGACATGCTGGAGAGCGCAACAAAGGGCCACAAAGATGATTGAGGGACTGGAGTATCCAGTATCCCTATTACGAGAGGCTGAGAGAGCTTTAACTGTTCAGTCTGGAGAAAATATTATTTTCTTCTCCAGAAGGAGAGGGAAGGATTGATTCATCACTGGATAGAAATACCTGATGGGAGGGAACAAAGAAGACAGAGCCAGGCTCTTTTTCCAGTGGTGCCCACCAACAGCACAAGAGTCAATGGAAACAAACTGAAATACATGAAATTCCACCTGAACACAAGAATGAACTGTTTTCGGTTTTTTGTTTTGTTTTGTTAAGTGAGGGTAGTGAAACACTGGAAGAGGTTGCCCAGAGAGGTTGTGGACTTCCTTACAGGGACATATTCCAAACCTATCTAGACATGGGCCTGGACAACCTGCTGCAGCTGACCCCGCTTAAAATGGCACTTTGAACTACACCTCAAAAGATGTCTTTCAAACTAGATGTGTGATTTGGAATATGAAAGGAGATCAGAGACACAAGCTGAAAGGATTTAAAAAATCAAGGGAGAAAGGTTCTAGGTATGTAGAAGAAAAAGATAAACTGAAGGCAGAAAATAAGTATTTTCCATCTTCAAATTAGTATGAAAGAATGAAATGTACAGCACATTACAATGCAGGTAGTGCAGAGGGTGTTAGAAGACACATTTATTAGTAGTTACTTTAAGGATACTTCTAGTTATTGTCTGGCCAACTTGTCTGTACCTAGCTGCTGTCTTTGATGCTAAAGTGCAAGCTCATTGGGATTTTCATCTTTTAATGGTGCCCTGATATAAAAGAAGAGCACATCCAAACTTTAATCAGGCTAACTGGCATTTCCACCATTAAAAACATTACAATAAAAACTACCTAAATGTTACAGATGGAAAAGAATAAGAGGAAGAGGAAAAAGAATCTCTCAGATGAGAGACTGATTACTGTCTGATTGATTACTGTCTACAGATAACAATCAGATAACAGAAAGCGGAGCAGAGGGCATAAAAATAGGATAAACAAAGCTAGAGCATTGCTTCTTCTCCAGTGTGGCAAAGTTTTCCCAAAATCCCAGTTGAAAATACAGACAAAAGGATACAGAGAGTTCACAGAAGTCATGGTTATGGGAAATGAGGAATGAAAACAATAAATTGAGGCTATTAACCACTTAATTGCTAGAGATCTGCTATATCTGCACAATATCTATCAGTTTCCTATCCACCATTTGATTTTCCTTCAGGGACTGGAGGAAATCTTGAAATCACACAGTGGTTTTGATGACATGAGAATAGACTGAAAAGCCCCAGGGTAACAAACTAACATGCTGCAGAGTGATGTCTGATACGTTTAATAGCACTGGAAAAAAGTTTGTTGTGACAGCTGCGGAGTAGGATGGCTGGGAGGCTAGGTGAACTTGCAAAATGAGGCGGAGATTTCTGCCTAAAAATAAAGTCATAGAGTTCTTCCATCACTTATAAAGATAAGGAGGAGGGGTGGATGGGGAGGGGGTGGGGAAATACAAGCTTTATGATCTTGAAGAGTGAAGCAGAGAAGCAGACATTCCTCAAAGACTGCTTTTTCAGAATTGTCATAATTCCTCATCTGGAAGAACATTTAATCAGTTGGAAAATCTTGGGTTTGGAAACACACACAGTTGAAGCTATCATTTACATTACAAAGCCCTTAAAATTACCCTTTTGAATTGCAAAACTAAGGCAGAGAAGAGTACAACACAACAAGGATATAAGGTTTTGGATAATGTTATTATTTGGACCAAAAAGTCTAAAACACCAAAGGAAACACCTGAGCTGTTTTACTTTTACCAACTTTAGAAGAACTATTTGGCTTTTCTACAATTGAAGATACATACTGAAATCTGTGACCTATGACCATATAGGCTCTAGTAGCGATACTGACTTACGTACACGTAATAGAAATGAAAAGTTTTAAGAACTCTATAAAGATTAAGACCGAGAAAGTCCAAACATTCCAGGATACACTGCAGCCATAGCTCCCCATTTGGCAGAAGTTCATACCCTATTTATAGTCAGTATGGGGGAAGTACTGCAGCTTAACATAGAAAGGAAGCAGCGAAAGGAGCCACTCTTCCCTCTTCCTTCACCTGCAAGCCTCAGAATAGTAACAGGCTACCTTGATATATTCTTATTCTGTAGCTGCTGCTAAAATGGATGGCAATAATCCTGAAGAATCACACCATAATCCATGTGCTGGATACTGTATCCAGCATACTGTATCCAAATTCTGTATGAGCAAAGACACAAAAATGATCAGCCAGCTACTTCTCTAAGAGGTCCAGACAAAAATTAATTTAACAATAAAACCCCACAAACACTGAACAATGCTCAGCCACACAACAGCTGATACTGTTCTTCTTAATAAGCAAGGAAAATATGGTTTCAAAATGGAGTACATTATCTTTTCAGAGGCAAAAGATAGGAATTCAGTGGGGTTTTTAGATGAGAATTGAAGAGAACAGAAATACTTAACGAATGGAAGCCAGTTAGGAAACTATGACACCAAAATAAAGTGTTGTTCATATTACATTAAATGCCAAAATGTATAGCTAAAGCAAACTGATAATGTTGGAAGACAACTGAAGGGAGGGGGAGAGAATAATTTTGGACAAATAAACCAAGAACAGGGGCACAGTTATACTACCTGGTTTTTTTGCTCAACTTTATTCAAATCCGCTATTGGCGCTGTGTAAAAAGCAAGACAGGTATCTTGTACTGTTTCACAAACTTCTTAAACTACTGAGACACAAACTCTTCAGAATTGCCCATTTTTGTGTCAGCCTTTCCTACAGGTGAAAAGGGCTCCCTTTTTAAGGAAACAACATAACCACAGAAATCTTCTCACAACCTCTTCAGTACTTATGCTTAAACTTCTTGCACTCAAAATTCAAAGTTGTTTATTTTTGAAAACATGTTCAACAAGACATCTTACATTCTGTATTAAGTTAAATCATTCCCACAAATCAGATGTTAAATATTTTCCTTCTGAGTTTTTACTGAAAGACTAGCAGACTGCATCCAGCCAAATGATGAAAACTACCTTCCTACCAAGAGGAAGCCTATGACAGAAGGTATGAGCCATGAGCAAATGATCAATCCACCTCTGGACAGCAAGAGCTGCTAAAATTGATGGACAGACATTGTAACAGGAGCAAACCAAGTTTTGTTAGCGACAGTCAGTACTGGGCTCTTACTGTCAAAGGTTGGTCTGCCACTCCTGTGAAAGCCAAAAGGAATCCCACTGCCATGCATCTGGCACTTGCAAGTTCTTCTTGATGTGCCTCCAAGCAGCGTTCCAGCAAAAGGCTGTTCAGTCCTATAGAACGCGTGTGTGCTCTAGATTTTTGCCAGAAAATCTAAATACTTTGAGTTTCTCCTTCCAACAATTAAATCTCAGTTTTAAAGGCAACTATACATTACACTACTAAGGGTCAGGACATTTGCCAAACTGAAGTACTGAATTAAGCACCTTAGTTACTAATTATGTAATGAATAACAGGAGTGCAATAGACCATCTTTTCTACTGAATTTTAACAAAAATTGCACCAGATATTTGCAGCTACATCTATATTATATGGCACCTCAGAATTAGAAACTTTTAAGTTAAATTCTTAGCATTTTCATATATGACAAGAATAATATGCCTCTACAACCACACATCTACAAAGCAGTTTTTGCTTTGCATATGGAACAAAATTTTTCATTTTAAGTCAATGGGTCCAGAGAAAAGTTATGCACATTAAACACCTTAAAGAAAAACATCAAAAAAGAGCAATACCAACATTTTCAAAAGTATCCAACCATTTTAAGTACTTCATACATCTACAATCCTAGTGTACAAACTACAAGTAGCACCATAATTCCAAATTAAGTCAATAATCATTCAGCAATGCTGAATATAAGATATTTAAGAATATTAATAAATAAATTTCCAGATGAAAATAACTGTAACTTTTTTGAGTATTCCATTTGTCATATTTTTTCATACAGTCTTTCTCTACATTCACAAGAAAAGGTAAGTTCCTCATACTGCTACAGTAAAAAGCAATCAAGTAGTTTTGTGAAGCTGAGAAATCTGGTCAACATATTGCTAATTTGTTAAGAACTTTTACTTTAGTCTTTCTCCTCATTATTGTCAGATACACCCACTGAATCCTCCCTTTCCAAAGCAACAAAAATTTGTAAATGAAACTATACAAAAAAAGTGAAGGATCAAGAATTTCTCATTACAGTTGACAGAAAAATTATCTTTATGATGTATACATTTCTTTACTTATATTAAGGGTGGGAAAAGATATTCATTTCAATGAGATATATTATGAAGTATGTAATTTATGATTTCATCATGTTCACTAGAGCATAATACTGGTACTCAAATAGCACACTGTATTCCAACATATCAACATCAGAAACAAGTTGCTACAGTTCAGTGGCAATGTACAATTGGGGCCATCATCCAACTGCAGAATGCAATGAAATGTGAAAAAAAAAAAAAAAAATCTTAAAAAGCTTGAATGTAACAGACTGCTAGCAAGATAAATATACTTTACTTAAAGAGCTTGAGAGAAATCTGGGTTTTGGCCAATTTTAAGAAATAAATTAGCAAAACCAGACCTCTTTCTGATGTGGAAGAAAGCTCCAGCACCACTTTTTCATCAAAGCTACTCCCCAGTGCTGCACACATTTGATCATGAAGCACTACACTTACCATGCATAAGGCAGATCTGATTATGTATTTAACTTCTAATTACGTTTTACTACCATTTAAAAGACAAAAATTATCAAATAATTTTGCTATTGCAGGATAAAAAAGCCAGCTTAGGACAACAGACATATATCTGTATGAATTAATTTTTATTTTTTAATTTATTAATTTTAAACTTATTAAATTAATAAAACATAATTTAAATTATTTTTAGATTAATTATTGAATTTTTATTTTGAGCAATGTTCAACACATCCCTGTTATCATCAGGGTCCCCTGTGATACTCACTGCACTGACATGCCGACAGACACGTCTTAGAACTAGAGACAAAATAAACCAACAACTGGAAGAGGAGGGACCCAGAAGTGCCACCTCCAAGTGCTCCACCACTTGGGTGGCTGGCGTGGAAAACTCTGCAGCAGTTGCAGGTAAAATGGACAAGGGCAGAAACCCAGAGCCTGCATAGAATTTTCCAAGCCTATTCCTGAGACTTTTTTCTACTGAAAACCCTCTAGAGATTCCTAACTCAACAGCTATTTCAAGACAACCAAACTGAACAAGTAATTAAAACCAAGTTGACCTTGTTTTCCTTCTTGAGTATCTCACAATGCATTGCTGAGGCAGAAATTGCTCTGTGTATTTTTCAACAGCACTGAACTGATTACCTGAGATTAATATTGCACTTGTCTGCTTCACCTAGTTGTCATAGAAGAAAATATTAATAGCCCACTGCAGTAATATACAGAATCATTCTTAAAGATTGATCATATGATCAATCTCAAAGAAATTAGTAGCTTAATTCTTTCTGCTTCCAAAGCAATAAAGATCTTCATTAAACTAAAACTCCAAGAAGTGTTTCATAGTCTGCCACAAAAGAGGACTTGTGTTTTGTACAGAACATGACCAGAGAGAGAACTAGAAGATCAGCCTTGTGATTCAGAACAGTATAAACCAACAGAATCATAAAAGTTAATCTCAAAACGTGTGCAGAGTATAAGGGGAAACCATTTAAGACAAATCAAATTTAAGTTCTGGTCTGCAAAGGTTACAGATAAAATAGTGGATGCTTTCCCAATGGGGCCTATTGGCTCAGATCATATTTTCAGATCTCAAAAAAGAACATTTCTTTCTCAAATTACTATTGGCACATGCATAATATTATATAAGCCCCTTTTTGTGGAGCTACTTGAAACACAAAATTCCTTTTGACTCACTTGCCTTAGGTAAATTGACAGTCAAGTGCATCCTCTGAAAAAAAACCCCAAAAATTAAAGGCACAGTGTATCAATGTACATGTAGCAGATGAAAGCGAGAAAATTCAGGGAGGACAGAAGAGTGGTCTCATTCCCTTTCATACAGTGTATTTGAGGAGGAAATGTAATTTCACTACATTTAAGTAACAGATCAGTCACCTTAACCAGGAACTTGAGAAAAATAAAAAGAAAGAAAGCCCAAACACATACACAACAACAGATTTAAACCCAGAACTGTTTTATCCTATCAGTACTAAAACAGGCTTTAAAAGGGTGACAACAATTCTTGGTTGGACAAGATGATGAGTCTGTGGGGTCAGAAACCAGGGTTGGGCAAATCTTGAGCCTGTGGAAACTCTCACCGTTGTACTGAATGCGAGATGGTCACTCAGGCAAGTTTAAAATAATCTTAGTTGTTTATACCTCCTGGGATGTAAAAAATGTCTATGATAGGTGACCTGAGATTAACCTCCTCTTACTATAACATAATGATCATTGATTTTAAATTTATCTGAGAATTGAAATTTGACTGATATATTTTCTTTTTTAAAACAGCATTAGTATTATCTTAAAGTCAGGTTGTAAGATCACAAGTCTTTTGCCATACCTCTGTTTGCAGTGTAGTACAATAAAACACTTTGCCAAAATACATAAATTCTTAGAGATGTATTTTAATCTACATGCCTATTCATTAGACACTTCTATCAAGTCTCTCTTGGCAGCAACAGCACCAAAGCGATTTCTACATTTTTCTCTCATCCACTGTGGAGAAAATTCATAGAAGAGACCTATGTTAATTAGACCTAAAGAGTCTGATAAAATATTACTATTATTGATACCAGTACAGAAAAAAAAAAAAAAAAAGAAAGAAAGAATCTAAATAAGCCAAGTGTCTGAATAGTCTTCATTAAATTAAAAATAGGTAGGTAGGTAGGTAGCTAGATAGACAGACAGGTAAATTAAAAGCAAACCCCCCCACCACTGGTCCATTGTCTATATCACAGAATCAGAAATCAAGTCTCTTGTAAGATCAAGGTACCCAAATTACCATTTTTCAAAAAAAAGCTAACATTCTTTACAGGATAACAAGGTTAACATTTTTCTCAAACTCACATTTTTCTTACAATTTTCTATTGTACTGCAAAACCAAAACAAAAAGAGAGCAAAGCATTCTTCAAAGATTCTGGCAAAAATACTGACTTAATTGAGTAATTGGCATTTAAGAGATTATAAATCTGAGCTAAAATTTCACTACTGCCATCACAGTGAAAACATATGTGACTTGGGTTCAGCTGAAGAAAGAATTTACATTTATTTCACTACTTTGAAATTACCACAGACATTTGATAACAAAAAAGTGAAAGATTATTGCAATGCAGTTTTTGACAGATAATACTTCCTGTCGAGACAGAATAGAAAGAACTGTAGAGCTTCAAGATTGTAATCGTTTTGTACATTTCTACCCACAAAGTACTTCTTTAGGCAAAATATTTCACCCCTGCAGCTGCTACCCCTTAGATGTACTGCCACCCTTCATCTTCATCCTCCCACAATCGGGAAGAAAGGAAGAAATGACAAGGCAAAGTTTTCAACCTTAAAACAAGAAAGTTTTATACAGTATAGCAAGAATATATAAAAGAATCCCATGTGCATTATGAGTTTCTGCAATTATATCAAGAGTAAGATATTTTAAGTTGCTTCCTTTCTCAAATCAGCATTAAAGGCACACAGGCATTTGCAAAACTGCATTATAAAACAAATACAGATTTATATGAGCTTTTGCTAACAGATGTCTCCCAACAGGGGTCAATGACAGGTTGTTCTTCCCCAGCCCAGATTTGCAATCTGTTCTTATCTGATTCAGTATCTTATTGTTTCGCTGTTCAAAAGAATTCTATGTATTTTAAACATTAAGAAACAAGATCAGGTAAGACAAAGGCTTTGTATGACTCTCTAAAGCTGTGGTGGCTTTGATCCAAGTTTATCCGCAGAGCCTTCATCTAAAAGACAGAAGTTTGAGTAAAGTAAAACTGATTGCAAGGGACAATACATAGATGCTATTCAAGATAAGGTGGATATGTCTCAGGGAAATAGACAAAATTTACAAGGAAAAAAGGGGAGTAAGAACTTGCATGCATATGGAAGGCTTTGTGGGGTTTCTTTGAGGAAATAAGGGTTTGAGATTTTATTAAAAATAATAATCCAGCAGAAGGAGCAGCAGACAAGACTGGAAGGTGATTTTTAGAGCTGACAGGTAAGCATGAGAAAGACTTCCAATAAAAGCTTTCATCCCTGCAAAAAATTAACCAGAACAAAATCAAGGCCAACTTTTGTCACCCTAACTTAAATCTTATGAATTTTTCACAAGTTGAAATAGAGAGATACATCACAGATAGATGAAGATAGAAGCAGTTATTTAATTTCCACATAGGGAGTCTGCTCTACAGCCATGCCAAGTATTGCTTTGTAAGATGAAACACTCGCACACTCCTCTTTAATCAATAGATTACAACACTCCTACAACAGTTCTAGAGAACTACCTCCAGAAACAATTAGTAAAAACTAATCTAATTTCGCATAGAGTGAAAACAGCAAAATTTTGAAAATTAAGGCTCACTTAACAAGACATTAGGATTTTAGGTGCCTTTGTGCATGGCACTATCTGAGCAGGCACTTTTGGTGCTCATGCAGCACTTAGGAAAGTCAGGTCCTCAAAATATTGCAGTTTGGAGAAAAAAATCAAGTAATTAATACACAAATTGAATTCTTGTGCTTGTATCTTGAATTTGTTCTTTCGTAGTTTTGAGTACATATACAACTTGGCAGATATAACCACTATATTCAAAAGGTTTCTTTGCATCTAATGCTTCCTTAGTCAAATCTGATTCAGCCTACAGAACTTGTATATTTTTAATGTTTCTTTATATGTTTTTTATAATATTTTTATATATTATTTTCACAATATTTATATATTTTTTAGCTTTCAGTCAGTGACTGCTGTCAGCTTTGCTCACTTCAGGATCACAGCAGAGCATCATGCTTTGTCTAACACGGATCATGCCTCCCCCAAGCACTGTGTGACTGCCAGCTTTGAGTCCATATTTGTTTTTAAATTAAAAGGAACAAGTGGGTGAGCAAGGATTTCGTTTCACAAAATCAATTAGGCTGGAAAAGACCACTGAGATCATTTGAGTCTCTGACCAAACACCACCACATCAGCTAGACCCTGGCACAAAGTGCCATGTCCATTCTTTCCTTAAACACCTCTGGGGATGGTGATTCCACCACTTCCTGGGCAGTCCATTCCAATGTCTAATCACTCTTTCTGTGGCATTCCTCCAAATGCTCAACTTAAAACTCCCCTGACACACTTTAGGCTATGTTAACTTGTCCTGTTACTTGTCACATGTAAAAAAAGACTGACCCCCATGTGGCTACCATCTCCTTTCAGGCAGTTGTAGAAAATGATAAGGTCCCCATGAGCCTTGTTTTCTCCAGGCTAAACACCCCCAGTTCTCTCAGCCACTTCTCACAAGACTTGTGCTGCAGACCCTTCCCCAGCTCCGCTGCCTCCTCTGGACACACTCCAGCCCCTCAATGTCCTTCTTGTACCGAGGAGCCCAGAACTGGATGCAGTACTTGATGTAAACCCTAACCAGTACTGAATCCAGAGAGACAATCCCTGCCCTGCTCCTGCTGGCCATACTATTGCTGGCACAGGCCAGGATGCCCTTGGCTCTCCTGGCCGCCTGGGCTCACTGCTGGCTCACGTTCAGCCGCAAGCACCTCCAGATCCTTCTCCGCTGCTCTCACGCCATGGAACCTCCATGCTGCCCAAGTACGACCACGCTGGTGCCAGTCGCCCCTCCGGCAAAGGGCGGACAGCAGATCCAGCGAGGCGGCCCCGACCCCGGGCCGGGCTGGGGCTGCAGCGCAGCGGCGGGAAGGGGAAAGGCAGCACCCCGCACGGCTCTAGCGCAACACAAGGAGCCGGGGCCGGGCCCAGCCGGGGGCCGGGAGGGCGGCCAGGTGCCCTCCTCCGGAGCAGAAGCCTCCCGAAACAGCGCTGCAGCCCGGCGGAGGAGCGCCGGCAGCCCGGGGGACGCCCTGTGCCGAGCAGGAGGAGGATGAGGAGGAGGAGGAGGCGGTGGCGGAGCAAACACGCACCTTGCCCGCGCCGATCCGCCAGCCCCGGGCGCGGCCCCGGCCGGCGGCGGGCCGGGAGGGAGGAGCCGCCCGCGGGAAGGGGCCGGGCCGGGCCGCGGCGCCTCGGAGCCCGCCCCGAGCCCAGGCCGGCCTGCCCGGCGGCTGCTGCCGGCCCCGGGGGCTGAAAACGCCGTCCCGCACCGCCGGGCTCTCCGGCGGGCTGAGACCGGCCCTGCGGGGGTCCTGAGGGCGCTGAGGCCTTGGACGAAGCTGCCTCCCAAAGAAGTTGTGGATACCCCATCCCTGGAAATAACGCCAGCTGGGATGGGGCGCTGGGCGATGTCATCCCCTGGAAGTTGTCCTGACCCATGGCAGGAGATTGGATCGAGACAGTTTTTAAGGTCTCTTCCAGCCCAAACCATTCTGTGATGCTGTGATGATTCTGTGATTGAGTTTTTATAAGGAATGTGTGATAATGGTGCAAGGGCACGTGGAAAATGGATGAAGCATGAGGAGCCTTTCCTGCTGGCTGCACGGTGGCAGCATCCTTTCTGACTATTTCAGAGCATGGTAGTTCTTGCTTGTGTAGTTCATTGATGTTTTCCAGCTAGGAGCCTTTCCTGCCTTCACACTCCTGGGAATTGAGGCAGGGCCATTGCTCCTCAGATGGTGGCCGCTTGCAGAAGTAACATTGCACTCATTTAAATAAAGGTGTGTTTATAAAACACTTAGGTAAATGAGTGTAATTTCTTCTGTAGATAAGATCTTAAAAAACAAACATGGGTCTTAATCTGCAAACACTTGAATTAAAGCTCTCATTCTATTTAAGTCAATGGGGACTACCCAGGTGCTTAGAGGTAAGGGTTTTTAGGATCAAAGCCTTTGGTGCATTTCCAAAAAGCTGCTGTAGCAGGAAGACATTGAAGAATTTCCCTCTAATATTCAACACCACGTTCCAATATTAATGAACTTTCTGCCTCAGTGAAATGACTGTTAGACTAATGAGCTTCATGGGTGTGTACCTTGAGGAGGGGTTTGAAACACATAAGATAATGGCTGTTCCTGCCAACCTGACTCCTCCACCTCTGTATTTGAGGTGACTCATTTGTCTTTCTTCACTTGTATTTTTCAGCACAGCATCTGAACAGTATGTTTTTGCAGCTGGAACTTTGTCCTCTGCAACACAGATCAGGGACCATGCTGATGGAATGAAACAACATATTTCTCAAACTGCTACAGTCCTTAAGAGTCCTGTTCCATTGAGGGTAGCAAAACAACTGCTTCAACAAAAATGTTACACAAGGAAAAGTGTCAGAAATTTTCCTGTCTGGCTTCTCCTTTGCTGCACTTTCTGTATATTCTTTACATATAGTACTCTATAAGCTGTAAGCTTCCATCTAGTCCTGTACCTCTGGAAAGAAATTATACAGTGATTAATGTGATAAATATGTCACTGAAAGTCATGCAAGAAAATATTCTATCCTCAAAGTTTGGCTGTTACACCCACAACACCTTGAACTTAACTGCCAATGTACAGCGTTTTCACTTTCACCAAGAGAGAACATAAGACATGTCTTCATGAACAAGCTCATGTAAAACTGTACTTGTAGTATATAAATTTAGGATTTTGTTTGATTCGTGAGAGTGATTTCATTTCATTTGCTCCCTTAACAATTAAATCACTTCAACCAACTGGTTTCCCATTATTTTTTTCTTAATTAGCTTTCTTTGTTAATCTTTCTATACAAACAAGTTGAGAGTCAGGCCATCTTTTTTTTCTCCTTCATCAAACAGGCAGGAGGATGAAGATATCTTAGTGTAGCTGTCATTAATCCCAGGTCAGAGGGTAGAGAACTTCTGCTGTCCTTGCCAGAGGAGTGACAAAAGCAAGTTAACAGCAAAACCTAGTGCTCCACCCCTCTACAGCCAGCAACATGCACAAATCTGTTTACAGGTTTCAAACACATCAATACCCATTTAGCCTCGGGAAAGGTATTTCCCTTATACCCACTTCTTACATGATTTTCTCTATTTTGCATTATTCACTAAATACATACATTTGTTTACAACCTCAGGACTTTCAGATTGCTTGGTTTTCTCTATTTAGGACTGTAATTGTAAATCTGGGAGAGTCTGGAGCTGAGGAGTCTTGTGATCAGTTTCCCGAATTTAGGCTACTGTGCTGGGCAAAATCCCAGCCCCACCATCCAGAAATCATCTTTGTCATCCATCTAGCATACTCTTGAACTCATAAAGACTATCAAGTGCTTGAAGGTCTCTGTATGGATGCATCTTTACAACACTGCTGTGTTTATACTGCTAGGAACAGTGTCAGAGTCAAGAACTTACTATTAAAGAAAGGGATTAGATAGGTATGAATGTCAATAATAATCATAATTATCTGATTGTAACTTGGTATTTCAAGGAATGAGCTGGTACCCAGCTCCTGGAAAGGGGAATTCAACCTAAAATGAGGACATATGAGACTACTTACTGCTGGGATTTTTTCACCTCCTGTTATACAGCATATGAAGCAACTGGTGGAGTGTGCTGTTAGGCACAAAACACTCACTGCCTGAGCAGCTCCTGAATCTCTTCTGATGGAAATTGCTTGGTACAAAGCTTCTCCCTGCAAAGAAGGGGAAGTGGCATGATGCTACTTTGCTGTGCTTTGGTTTTCCATTCCATTTAGACTGCATGGCTTTTGGAGCAAGTTTGGTTGTCCTCCAAACTTTATTGAAATAGTCTCTAAAATGTGACTGTATTAAAATAATAAGAAGAAATCACAAGCATATTCACATACTAATTATTATGCAAAGTAGGGAGGGGGAGGGAAGAAAGTATGAGATTCCTTTGAAAAGCTGCCAGCACAGGACCAAATACAAAAGGTGTTTGAAGTGGGAGCATACTGTACCAGACTGAAGAATTACCAATATACCAGTTACCCTTGTTTAGGGGCATGCTCTCTATTTTCATTTTATGACATTTATTTACTTTAGTATAGCATTTTTTATTTTTTTGACTCAGTCTCCCAAAAGTGTCCTCTAGGTCCACAATGGATTTTAGTCCCACTACAAGATGTTTTCTTTAAAGTTTTTCTCTGTTGCTTTGCACTGTAGGCAGGTAAAAATGGACTGCTAATTAATGCAAACTTCAGCTTTTATTTCCTTTTTTTTTTCCAGTTAAAGCAGCTGGAAAGAATTACTTGTAAGTTTCAAAGAACAATTTTTCTTCAGTTCTTTGTAGAAGGAAGTATTTAAGCTTGATCCTGACCTATATTGTGTCCATTTATGCAGCCTAGCAGCAAATAAATATATTCTAGTGATGCATAGAATGGGGAAAAAAAGCAGGGACATTGTGAAAGAAAAACAGCAAGCACCTCAAAACATGTATTTTTCTACACAGATCTGTTAACTTTTCTGCTGCTGTGTCAGAGACTTGCTTATTTCAGGTATCAAGATCATATCATCAGGTGACAACATCTGCCAGCAGTGGGCTGGTAGGGGGTCCTTGCTTGGGATGCATCGTAGCTGCAGCCTGGCCAGTGCAATGCAGGTTCGCAGTCACAAGTCAGCCTTAGTTGCCTCAAGTTTCTCTGCATTGCTGATATAAACCAGCAAAAGTTGATACAGGCCAACAAAATGAGCCTTCTCCTGCCAAAGTGAAGTCTCCTCTCTGAATAACATCGGCCAAAATAGCCAGCAGCAAAATGGCACTGTATGCCACTGCTCCTGGCAACTGCAAGCCCTTCTGCTGTTACAGCCTCTTGCAGCGAGGCACACAGCATCTCCAAAACACACATGCTCCAGGGACATAAAAGTGTCTGCAACTCATGACCCCACAAAAGTTCTGGCAGCAAAACTTGCTACTAAAGACACACTCTGGCAGGGTGATTTCTCCTCCAGACTACTACATGTTTCCTTACTGGGACAATGGGTTT
Source organism: Chloebia gouldiae (assembly GCA_003676055.1). Lineage (NCBI taxonomy): Eukaryota > Metazoa > Chordata > Aves > Passeriformes > Passeridae > Chloebia > Chloebia gouldiae. The sequence continues at coordinate 47,118,297 of QUSF01000001.1, read as the reverse complement.
GCCATACCACAGACAGGATTTTGGTAAAAATTGGTGGAACATGTTCCCACTTGAATCTCCTTATAAACTGTGTGACTTGTGCTGCCATGGAGGGAAAACAGAGCATGGGCACCTGATATAAAACCAGACAAGCAAGGAACCCTGTTCATTCCTGCGGATTTTCAGTTTTCAGTAGCAATTGGTCCAGCAATATACAAAGGTATTTGAATGTCTGACATCAATTACCCCATATTTGCATTAAAAATACCTTAAATACTGCCCTAAAGAGCTTTCCTTACAATGCAGCAATTAAATTACAGTTTCTCTCAAGAACTCTCTTCCCTAGAGCTAGCTGCATTCTTCTCAGTATTTTAGCGAGGATAAAACCCAGGTTCAAATTTCTCAAAATCCATATTTGACTTATTCCACCTGTATTGTCCCAGACAAGTTTAAATCCATGGATAGTTTTAAAAATGCAGATAAAATAAATGCTTTATTTCTGGACTTGGCCTGAATTGAACTGTGTTGAACAGATCCCTATGCCCATCACTGGAGGTGTTTAAGGCCAGGATGGGGCTCAGAGTAACTTGGTCTAGTGGAAGGGGTCCCTACCTAGGGCAGGGGGGTTGGAACTAGATAATCTTTAAGGGCCCTTCTAACCCAAACCATTGCATCATTCCATGAACAAATTATAGTGTTCATACGGGATGTGAACATAAAACCTCCATCTAACAGGCAGATGGGAGGCTGAGTAGAAGTGTGACTTCTCTCAGTAAGCTTCAGCCAGCCATTTTACTAGGAAGGGAAATGTTCTTGGAGTGGCAGATACTAGACAGATGGACAGAAACTCAGTGCTAAAATAGCTTGTTATCATCTGAACAGGCCCAAAAGTGAGGGTACTTTATTTTGTGACAGGTTTTGAGCACAGACAAAACTCAATGTGTGCATTCATGCCTTGAGACCTAGCTTCACCAATATCTCCGTCTAGGTTTAACTACAAGACTCTCATCAGGCTATTCAAGTCACACATTAATCATTTAAACATAAAAAAATATGAGTCTGCAACAGGGTTAATGTGTTACTTCCAAAACTAACTAAAATTTTGGAGTCCTGATCCTCTGTGGTATATATTTAGAAGGTAGCGTGATTCCTATTGAAATTTACAGACTGTCTGATCATGGTCTGAAAGTTTTGATAAACACACTGAAAAGTGCACAGTTTATAAACTGACAGACTGTCTAAAAGAACATATTGCTTCTTCAAGAACAGGTACAGCATTTCTTAGAAGAGCTAGAGGTGAACAAGTCTATGGAATTTCAGAATCTACATCAAAAGTCCCATTAGGAAAGGCTCAAGTAAAATTCTACTTGGCTTTTAGTGGCTGAAAGTGTGTGATAAAAAGCACAGACTTGATGAGAAAAATTTGATTTCTATTGCAAGAGCTGTTACAAAAATCAAACCATGAACTGGGAGAAGTCACATGGCTGGGCACCTGTAGCCGATTTTTGAGATGATAAAAGAAAACTTAACTTTAGACACTTTGACAGCTCTTCTATGGATAGAATTTATTTTCAGGTTTTTTTTTTTCTTTTTATAAAACCACTTAGAAGCTGAGAAAGAGGAAAGCTTATACATCTCCTACTTATGGTAAAAAAAGAAGACAGATTGAGAGTTGCTGGTTCTAAAGTATTAACAGACATTGTGATTGGAATTACTCAATTCAGTAACTAGCAGAAATGCTTCTGTGTAATAAATAAGTTAAAATAATTGCAAAATTTGCTTTATAGTAACAATAGTTTTGCTTATCTTTGTTCTGATGGGCCTAATGTATTTTATTTTATAAGAAATGCTAATTTCATGCATTCATAATGAATTCTCAATTTACATTGAAAAGTAAGTTGAAACAAATAAAAGCTATAGACTGAATTAGCTATTAAATAAATATTTACCATTTTAACATAATGGAATGGAAAAACTAATATAAATAATGGAAGTTAAGCTTTGTAATGGTCTAAGTATGAAAACAGTCTGTACTACTGCAGAGTAAAATTTAGTGTAAAGATTAAATAAATTGTGAGTTAACAAACCATCTTGTTTACCAGCCAATAAAAATTAATTTTCTTTAGGAAAATATCTGAGCAAATGCAAAACAGGGTGAAAACTGATGATTTAAAGACAAGTTTCTAGCTGCTGTGTTGATTGTAGTCAATAATTTAAGCTTACAGTGATTCTCAAGGAAGGTTTTCCTATGGGATGGAGCTCAGATCATGAAGATTCACTAGAACTGCTCCTGAAGTTTTGGCTCTCCAGCCTGGCAGTGAGGCAATACAGCAAGGCAGGGTCCTTCATTCAGGCTTTTTGGTCTGAGCAGGAGTGAGCCATTCCCTCTGCCATCTGAGACTTTTCCCAAGTCAGCATTAACTCATCTGGCACTGTGGGCTGGTCTAGAAGAAAGCACATGTTCTGCTTCCATTCCTTTCATAAGAGACTCTTGTGTTAGCTCTGTGGTATTGAAAATTATAGGGATGAATGATGAAAACTGCACTTTGGGCTGTTTTACATTCTTTCAGTACCATTTAGTGTGACGGTTATTGACTTCTCCCTGCTGCTATACTTAGAAAGGAGAGTAGGAAGGAGATGAGTGTTAGTATTATGGGTTAAGACACAAAAACATCAAAAAGAAAGTCTGTTCTCATTTCTCTTTGGTATCCTTTGGGGACCTGCAGTGTTTAGAAAAAGCTCCTATTCCACCACAGGAACTTAGGAAAATGGGTACCAAATTGTGTTTACACTCTAGTACTACATATGGCCATACAAGGTGGGTGGGTAATTAGGACACAGAGCTTTTTCCTCCACTGACCTTAGTTTCCCACCACTAGATAAACTTCAAGTAGGTTGCCTGGTGGAATTATTGTTCCTTATACGTCAGCGCTTGGATTAAACATAGAAAAATATCAAAAGCTTCCTCTGCATTCATCAAATAAAAATCCATGGGAAAAAAACCCCAGAAGAAATCTAAATTAATTAAAGTCACCCCCTACAGAGAACTTGGGCTCTGTTTATTTTCAACAAACTATTACAGGTTTTGCAATATTTTTCCAAAAGTTTTTCACAAACATTCCTACTTCCTCTCATTCTAGGCCAGGGCTGAACTGCCAGGATGGAGGAATTCTTCAGACCTGACCTTTAGTCATGAGAGACAGAGGCACTCGGGCCCAGTAAAACTACTGCATTTTACAGATCTATTATATCTACAGATTTAAAGCTGCAATGTGAATTAAAAAAATTAGAGTTGTGCAAACTATGCCACCAAACGATATATCAGAAGAGTCCAATGTAGTGAAAGTGTGACATCTTCCAAGCATGGGAAAGAAATGGAAAGTTGCTTCAATAGGCAGCATGTTTTGACTGCAAAGCCCCTGTTGCACATCTCATCCTTTTCTTCCCACCTGCCACGGACACAGCCCAGAGCCTTCCATGTGCAGCACAGCACCCCAGCCACTGCCTCCCGTCAGCCTCCCAGCACCTCGTGCGGGCAGCAGGATATGCACAGGGTCAATCCTGCAGGTCCTTCAGCTGCTTTGCTGTAGCCACAACTCCAGGGTAGAGCCACCAGCAGAAGCTGTGGTTGGGAACATCTCTCATGTGCTGGGAAGCTGTGTGCATCCAGGAGTGTCTCTCAGGGTATGACACCAGCACCTGCTTGCTCTCCTGCCTATAGATTCTCTCTGTGAAGGACAATTTCAGTGCAATGGTAACAACTCAAGACAACAAAATGCCTTGCAACTTTCAGTGGAAAACAGGGGCTGTCAGGACAGTTTCTCTTCCTGCCTTCTTTACACTCACCCCCAATTAATGTCTGCAGTTTTAAAGGAGCCCTCTCCCCTCCCCCTCATTCCCACTACAAACTAAAACTCAGATACTGCAAGTACACAGAGGGATTTTCAGATTTCCACCCACATAAGCAGCTACTTGGCACATCTGATGCACATGTGAAATTAGTTCACAGGGGTCATGGCAGGCACCCACATCTCCATTTCTAGCTCTACTGAGCTTAAATTTTATCATTTATTTGATTTCAAAGCAAAAAATACACAACTTAACTTCACAGAGGAAGAAACCTCAGCAAAGCATCTTTTTTCCCCTGGTGGTGTTGGGTTACAGCTCCCCCACTCCCACCCACACAGCTGAATCCAGTGCCTGGTCAGCCTGAGAGCTGTAAGGAAATCAAATGCACATGTCAGCATCTCCTCTCCTGCTCCAGCCACGAATCATCCCAGAACCAGAAGACATGCCAGGAAGTGGTGTACTAGCTGTGTCTTTTCTCAGATGAACTGTACAGCAAAGCTGTGTTCACTCAGCTTGGTGAAAGTTTTGGAAAGGCAATACTCTAAAGGTTCCCAACACGGAGTTTTCACACAAAAGTTCAGAGCTCTGGGATACGCAGCCAAGAGCTTAAGTGTAACAAAATTAATATTAATGCTCATTAAAAGTGGACAATAAATATTTCCTTAAAGGAAATTACGCCAGTCTGATTAAGCAAGTACTAATTAACAAATATAACTGATTGCAAGTCTAAAAAATTTTGCTATATTATTTCCATCTATAAGAATAATAGTTTCCACAGAGAGCTTCCCTCCTTGGATTCCTTCCCCCTTCTCACTTGCTTAAATACCTGAATACTCAGCATAATACCATCATCTACCTCACTCCAATAGTTTTTATTTAATGTTGATCTGGATATTTGTTTCCTTACAAAAGTTTCCTGTATTCCATTATATTGCTGAAGAATAGTATCTGTCATTTAAGACTGCACTTCACTGTCCTATCAATACATAGCTTTAAGTAAAAAAAAGGAACAACTAGTCAAAGTTACAAATATGCTACTGTCTTGTTAGGAGATGCAAGAGAACAATTTTTATTTTAATTTATCTTATTTCAGTAAAGTGCAATGCTCAAAGTGAAGAAAAAACTAACTATGCAGCTACAATTCACTCATAAAGCTGGCAAGCAGAGGAGCCATGTACTCAACTTCTGAAGTTGACACGAATAAAGCAGAGGCAAGAGCCTTCTTTCACATAAGCTTTACGCTAGTTGTATTTGGCTTCTTTTACTAAAAATCTAAGAGGAAGTAACAATTTATAACCCAAAGTAAATCAAAGCAAAATGACATTTTGATAAACACCAGAGCTTATCAATCACAAGGAGACACTGTATCAGATTGCTGAGGAATTCCAGAGCTGCTAGAGTGGCTCCGGCAGAGCAGAGCCAAGGGTCTCCAGGAAACCCATGGTTAGCTGAGGGCAGGTGGCGCAGCACCACAGCCTGGCACCGAGACTGCCAGCTGCCCAGCAACATCCATGAGTAGCCAGAGTATTGCTAGAAACACATCCAGGAAGCAGAGAACAAAAGGGAAAGGAAACTGAATACCAACTTGTGCTAGGAAGCCTCAGCATAAGACACACATGGGCTGCCAATTTCTTCAGAACAGCATTGCTGGGAGTCGAGTGTCTGCATCAGACTGGTTTTCAGACTGATGAAAACTGAACTAATGTTTATAACTGAGATGATAGCTCTGTTAGAATTTTTCCCTAATAGTACAGTTTGGCACTGAAAACAGAAAGGCAAAGAGATCATGAGATGATAAATCCTATTAACACGCCTACTGCATGTTCAAAAGTTTCAGGTTTTTGTTAGGGAAGGTGGGAAGACTGCAGCATTTCAGGTCCACGTACACAGCTGAAGCATTAAACCTCTTCTGCATATAACAGAGTAGATAATGAATGTGCAGGGGAAAAAAAGGTGAATGGTGAAATAAAGCTGAAAATATACCTTTGCTTCTGTTTGTAAACAGATGCAGGAGGAACCAGACAAGCATAATATTTGGTAGTCTGCATAATTACAACAGATGTCTATGTTCGATAAAGTGGCCTGTACAGCAGACACAGAGGCATATATACATAAATAAAATCAAAACAGCTACTTATCATCCATTTGCTTATGAAGAAGGAGAAGACAGTTTATCTGGTGTTTAATATTTATAGCTATACTTACAGCACTATTCATTGCACCCTTGAAAGAAATTCAGATCTACTACCTTAAGCAAAATGGCCTTCAAAAAACTGGATGTCAGACTATACAAATAAAGTATTAGTTTAGGCATAGTAGACTTTATTTTGGCACTTTAACAAATGCTTTATTTTACAGCAGTGGCACAGCATTTGCCAGAAATATTCTTTTCTTGGCACAGTTATTTCAAGCAGTTATTTTACTAATTGAAGTTCACTAAATATTGCACAAGATATACCTGTTAAATTCTTACCCTGTTTTTACTTGCTGAACTTGTATGGCTTTGAAAAACTTGCCAGTTACGTATAAGTAAAAAGCAATATATTAAATATTTTAGCACAGGATAGCATTTGTTGGTTCCTAAATGACCACTGAACTTGGGACAGCAACAAGTACAAGTTGCACAACTCTTATCGGAAGAGCTACCAGATCTTATTTACAATACATTGCCATTTCCAAAAAGCACTTCAGCTTGACATCCTGAACACCTGTATTCTGGGAATCTCAAAAATAAAAAACAAAGAGGTCAACAGAGCAGAAGATGAAGCCATTTGTCTGTTACAAAGCATAATATAAGGAGGCAGACTATCGCCTTCTCCCTGTGTCCCTCTATCCAGCACCTATCTAGGGTCTAAGCAACAGACACTTCTCTCTTCTACCTGGGCTATTTCTTTCTTCTCATATGAAAATATTCCACTTGGCTCAACTCTTTTGCTGGAGTCTGAGCAGAATAAACCAAAATTCTTCAAAAGGACAGGGAAAACACAAACATGAGCAACAAATCAAAAACAAATACACACAGTAAATGAACTGGGGTACTCCTTTGAATTTTACAGTAGGGAAAACAACATTTGAAGGAAGAACAGGTCTGTGTCCACACTGCCATTAAACATAATGCAAAAGTCGAATGTCTCACAGCTAATACACCAGATGCAAGACTTAAAATATTCCCACTTCTCTCTGCCACCTTAGCCATAAATCTGGTGTGAGGATCACCCTGATCAACAGCCTTTCTTTTTTGGTCTGGATTTTTAAGATCTACTAGATGTACTCTTGACATTAAAACTTAAGCAAACAGACATAAAATGAAAAAACATACAAAAGTATATCACAATAGAATTCTCAGTATTAGGCCACATGATTTATTCAGTAGTGTTTATGTTCCCAAATTACAATTATGTCTATCCATGTAAGACTACAAAAGTTACCATTAGAATTGTCTGTGCTTATAAAATACCAACATTTTCTTTTACTGTTATATACTCATTAACACCAGTCTGCAACGAGTCACATATAATCATAGGCACTTCAAAGGCTTTAAAGACGTTTACAACTTAAATGCATTTTTAAAGAACAAAAATTTAAACCTCTACTTGTACCTTCAAATTGCAAATAATTAACAAATACAGTGGCCATAGAAATCTGCAGCAACTTCTCAAAATACTGTTAGAGTCTTTGGGTTTGCTTAGGTTTGTCAGTAGCTTACTACAAATCTTCCTTACAGGAGATTTGTTTAGTAAGAATATGACTATACAGTTTGTAGTAATAATCCAATTTTACACATTATTTTGCTGTTACAAATCTCACTGAAGCTACAGGTACGCTGAGAAACAATGGAAAGTGTAAAATTGATATTCTGACACTTAAATTCATACAAAGTGGAGGTTGAAGTTTACATAGCTGAAAAATTACATTTACACTAGAAGTTACTGTTATCTGAATTATCTGAAGACAAATTGCACCATGACAACTACAAAAAGGCATTTTTTGGAAACAGATAAATTAATGAAATAAAAACTAACTTGTAAGATCAATCTGAGACATGCTGACCAAAATTAAACAACTTTCATTGAACCATATGATAAAACAATAATTTTCATTATTTTATATTTATGCATAAAATTTTAAAAATCATTCAGTGAACATCAATGGTTTTATAAAATAATGCTTTGCCACTGTTATTCACAGAACACTGCAAATGTTAAGGTTTAATTTTACATTTTTAAACGAATATGTGAAAAGTTTTAAATACAATGGGGTTTTATCATAAAGGTGCCATAACGGCTCTTTAATGAAAAAAAAACTTCATTATTCTATGCAAAAGCTTTATTTAAAAAAGTTCAGTGATCTCATAAATAGAGACACTAAATAGGAATTTTATGCATAAAACTCCTTAGTTGGTGCCTTTTGATAAGCAGCACAGGATGGTTTACGTTCACCAAGGTCGTAACTGCCTTCATCCTTCTTTCTCATGCGATACACCAGCAGCAGGATAAGGAAGATTGCAAAAAGAAAACCAATAACTCCGCCAGCAATAACAGCTGTAATCAAAGAAACAGAGATTCACAATATGCCAGTAAAACAAGCTTAGCACCATATTTCTTTTTCATCTCACACAATAAGTTTGCTATTATTTTCAAATTGCAGGAAAGGGCTCCCGTTATGCAACTGTCTTCATTATTAGTATCCTGAAATATACTGTCAGAAAGCTTGTTTGCATTCATGAAGGCAATCATTTAAAATGACATTCCACTTACAAGTCAGAGATCCAACAACCCAGTTTTAAAAGAGTTATTAAAGTTTTTTCAAAACCTCAACTAAGAAAACCACTAGTACTGCCAGAGCATGAAGCCGTCTTTCAAACTCATTTTTCAACAGTTACATTTTCAACATTAAAAGATTTTGTTACCCTTGCTAAGAAATGGGCTTTTACTTTTCTCTGTAGTTTTTGCTCTGACTCTACACTGAAATAAACTTCCTGTTGATCAATAATAGGAGAGAACACTTCACACATTTATGAGTATCAACTCCCATCCAGACTTCAAGAGGAAACCCACATGCTGCCACTGATGTGGATTTAAGGTTATTTCACATTTTGATGTTCATAGGAAGATGTGGTCCAAAACTGTGACTTTCAGGGCTCCCAACTCCCTTTCCAAATAAATGTGGGGAAGTATACCTGTAAACACTGTCCTTAGACCAAAAAAAAAAAAAAAATCTCACAAGTAGTGAAAACATTGGTGGCCAGCTTGTGTGCCTCCCTGGATTATGCATAAATATAGACCCTCTTTTTTTTTTAAGGGATTTCTGTACCCTAATGGATTGTGCCTATCTGTCCCTTTCCATTCACCCATGAGCTCCTCCCAAGCAGCATTCATCTGCACCACATTGACCAGACAGCACTGTGTTCTTGGAAGGTGAGAAATACATTTCTTCATTACAAGCATCAATCACATTCCAACTCCTTTTTCTAAAATGTAAAAGCTCCAGATACTCAGCTGGCAGTGTTCAATTTGTGGGCATCAAATCAATTAGCAACAGACTTCAGTATTAAGTATTTCCCCAAGATGCCAAATTTATTCTCATCAAATCAACCACTGGCTACCCACTATGAATGTGCTTAGTACTAATGTGTTTAACAGTATGAATCTGACAAGAAAATTCAGATGCTGAGCTTGCATTGTTTGATTCGGATCCTCTCTGTTTTCTGTTTTATTTCTGGTGAGCTAGACCTTGGCAAACACTGCCTCACCTGCCAGAACTTCTGTTCTCTGGAAGAGGTTTTCTGAATGCTTCTGAGTGAACACGTCGGTGTCATCCCCTGGCTCATCGCTCTTCTTGGCATCTATCTCAGGCCTTTCCTCTTTATCAATTTCTTCAGGTGACTGTGATACAAAAAAGAAAACTGAGCATTGCTTACAGAGAGGGCAGACCAGAAGTTGGCACAGTCACTACCTGCCGTGGGCAGTCACGTAGCTGTGGCTCCAGCACAATACCAACGCAACACACAGGAAGCTTTTAGAGCACAGGAAGCTGGTCTAAACATTGTAATTGGACCTATTTGCTGTCATCATGTCAGAATGAAAAACACTGCCCGTAAATTTAAAACCTCCAAAAGGACATTAAGCAAACACCTCTTAATATTGCCTGTGTTTATCAGAATAATAGCCTCTGAAAGAAATAACAACTCTGAAATTAACAAATCAGATAATGTTTTATGCAGAACACCTTTAAGAGTAACTTAGTATCATCTATGGTGATAGAAGGAAATACTAAAATACTAAACGAAACCTGCAGAGTGCTCAAACTACAGCCAAACCATACAGCATTCTCCTTTGAGAAGGAAAGTTTCACAAAGAATTTTTGAGTAACTTTTGAGAAATATAAAAAATGTACAGCTCAGACTCAAAGGTATCATGATACTTTATTTTGCATCTCTCCTTTCATGTGAAATCCAGATGTTGCCATACAGGCTTTCTAGTAGGAATGAAAACAAACATTTAAAACTTAAATGCATTTTTAAAGAACAAAAATTTAAACCTCTACTTGTACCTTCAAATTGCAAATAATTAACAAATACAGTGGCCATAGAAATCTGCAGCAACTTCTCAAAATACTGTTAAGAGTCTTTGGGTTTGCTTAGGTTTGTCAGTAGCTTACTACACATCTTCCTTACAGGAGATTAGTTTAGTAACAATACGACTATACAGTTTGTAGTAATAATCTAGTTTTGCTCTGATGTCATTTAGCAGCTAGTAAGTAAAGTTTAGGGGTGCTTTTTAATCCATATAGATAGAAGACTTAATATCAAACCATCAAGAATGTACAGTAGAATAATTTTAAATGGTCTTTCTCTGCAGCCACGCACCTTTGTTTGTGCAGGCACCTTGGTGTGCATTTTCACTGTGGTGGTCTCAGCCCTGGATGCATCACTGGTTGTTGGTAACTTTGGAACTGTTCTGGATGTTGTTATCACTGCACTATCCTCATCTTCCTCAGCACCTGGAGACAAAAATGTAACACTTCATTGACCTGTGAAATCTTTCAGACCAAGTACACTTTTTGTTATGACATCACCAAAGTAGAGATGGTTGCACAGCCCACCCTAGGCAAAGGGCCTAGATGACAATGCCTACTAAGATAAAGATGTGTGTGCAAACAGTGCACCCAAACTGTCAGGGGGATACTTGCCTCAAGGGATCTCATGAAAAAGGAAGGGAGTGAATCAGCTGTAAGTAGGAACCAGGAAATTACCATGACACTTTTCAAACAGAAGAACCCTTCCTGAAAAGAAGTATGAAAACACTTTAACACTTGCAATAGGGACAGAAAGTCTGGAGTCAAAGCAGCATGTGTGACATGGGCAGACTCCAGTGCCCTGGGTTCTGATGAGGTCCCACGGCATCAGGGGCTCTGCTGGAGCTTGGCAGTGCCACCCCCTACCCTGTGGTTACCCTCAGCAGCTACCTCCACCTTCCCCAGAGCCATCATGGGTGGGGCATCCCCAGAACCCACAGCCTGGGGTGCAGAGTCTCCTCCTGGGCGTGGCAGGAGATGTTGGTGGGGCCCCAGGCTCATATGGAGACCCAAGTCTCCAACAGCAAGGGTGTGTGGACAGAGGGTCCTGTACACTCAGATAAGGGGATCTTACACACCCATGGCCTGTGAGATGGGTGGCTGTGTGCACATGACACACACTGCATCAGTTACAGAAAGTGATTTAGAAATTTATAGTTGCTTGTTACCATTTTATAAATGGTAGTATTGTGGTTGTCTGTTGTACTGTTGATATTAAGCCTAAAAGTATAGTTCAACAATTGCTAGTTAATTACATACCATAAATAAATCAATACACTTCTTTATCCTCACTTAAATCATGTGAACTGAGCAGTTTTTGCCTGTCACATACTGCTTCAACAGAATTTCTCTTCCACAGCACATCTGTTGAATTCTAAAAACTAATCAGTTTCTATCTACAGGAAGATTACTACTACTTTATGTTTCAGTCACTAGGAATTCACATGGTTTTAAACTCCACATAATTCAGAAGCCCTTTTCTTTTGAACTGAGTAAGAGGACAAAAAACTCCCTAAAGATTACCTTATATTTAATTTCCTCAACATTCAAAGCCCTGCTGAAGTATGAACGCTCCTTTAGAATAAGGTAATGGACATGTCTAATAAATATCCTTTAGTGATAATGAAAGGAAGAAGACACAGGAAAGAGACTAAATTATTAGCAAGGTCTGAAAGAGGAAAAAAGAATTGACCCATTCTTGGACCGCTCCTTAGGAACCTCAATGTGTTCTGCTCGCTACAGGCACCGGTTACCCAAGTAACCCTTGGGTAATAAATCTAGCAAATGTGCATAAGAATAGTTCCTAATAAATAAAACGTTCCTACAACAGAATAGTATGACTCAATCATTCCAAACTGATTTTTTAATTTGTTTTTTTTTTTTTAAAGAAAGAAGACAGGCTGAAAATATGAGCACAATAATGATGTTTTGAAGTCATGATCAAGAATTACATATATTTGGCATTTAAAAGAGGAGCATTAACAAGACAACAACTAAAACAATCTCTGTATGGTAGAAAAGAAAATTTAGAATAATTAAAAAAGATACTGGCACAGAATAGTACTGGGAAAAAAACTTTCAGAGATACCAAAATTACAACACAACTTCTAGAATGAAGACCTCACAACAAGAATCAGGTATTTTCCTGAAATGTAACTCAAAGATCAAAAAATCAACATCCTGCTTCAAAACAGAGGTGTGGAAAGGCATCCAGCAGGAAAATTTTTCTGGCTCTGATTCAAGAGTTTTCTTTGGGAAATAATGGCTCACTGGATAGCTCAACCTACTTTATCTTCTTAAGTTCCTCCATATTATTACACAAAGCTTTCACAGGCAAGGAAATTAAAATTTATTATCAGATTAGAGATCTGATAAAACATATCTTCAGAGTACACAAATGTATTTTTTTATTTTTATGAAATGAAAAGTCCTACTTAATCACAACTGTTCCTCCAAATCCTTAAATGCCACCTTTGCTTCAGGCAATAGTTTTGTCTGCCAGACATAATGGAGAGCATTACAGCCTGAACTTCTTTGGCTAAGAAGGATGCAGATCCACATTCTCTCAAAAAATGGGCATCTAATCTAATCCCTGGACTAGTCACTAGATTTGCACCACAGGTACCCAGCTCTTCTTCCACACAGCCTCAGGGGAATTCTGACAATCCACAAAAAGTTGAAGCAACTACTATTTAGGCCTGATTTGGGTACTGGCTAAAACACATCCCCCATGGTTCCTGCTTTCTAATTAGCTTTATCTAAACAGGTCTCTGCTTGGCATGGAATAGATCTAAACAAGGAAAGACACTTCCCTTGATGAACTGATAGTAGTATTTTTGGAATTACCTGTAAATAGGACTGAGAGACCAAAAAAAAACACTCACTAGTCCGCTCCAGAATATAGCAACAGTATTTCAGACAGCATCTTGTTCCCTAAAAAGCACAAAAAAGAGCATCACGAAATCCAAATAAGATTGGAAAGAAGAAGCCTACAGTGTCCTGAGTGCAACTTTCAAGTAGGTTGTTAAGAGGAATACTGTGAAATAGTTGGCATATAAGAACTTACTTTTTCCTCTGGAAAATATCCCTGTTTCTATAGCTGGTTTCTGGATTTGGTCAGCTTGTGTTATGGTGCTGGCTATTCACTGCCTCAAGACCCTCTTACAGAGGGCATCACAAAAACCCTGCAGTAATTAAACCCACAGCCATCTCTGTGGTAGAACTGAAAGCTCTCGACCATCACACACCATCTTTTATCCACTGTAACTTCTTCAGGATGTCCAACTGCTGTCTTCAAAGTGGTCAAAATAGCTCTAAATTATGCTTAGTATTGGAAATACCTAATATAACCCTCAGTGATGTGTCTATTAGCCACCCTTGGATGACAGGAATGTGAATACTTTTTAACACTCTTAGTGCTTGAGGAAACTTGTCAGGAAAACAAGATTGTGCCACCTTAGATTACTGCACAGAAGTAGAAATTACTGTATAGATAGTAGTTTTTTTTTGCAGAAAGAAGCCCACAGTAGTTAGCACTCTGACTTGCAAAGTAGGCAGTGATTAACACCTCCTATCAAAAAAATCCAGTCACTTCACCCTATCTTTTGGCATCTTACTTGTCTGCTGTTGCACATCACACTCTGGGAATACCACCATCACAAGCAAATTTGTGATAAGGTGGGTACACACATAACCACCATCTCTTTCACACCTTTCATCTCTATCAGCAATGTGACAAACACTAAAATTATATATTTTTAGCTGACTTATCTCACCTCCATTCACTGAACAGTCCCCAAAGCAACCCTTAATCGACATAGTGTTAGGCACCCAGAGATGACACTGTAAAAATAATTCTATGCCCTGCCAGGGAACTGCAGCTGAAATAAATTGAGATGGTGCAAGGATGTCACATCTCTGACAGCTCTCACACAAAGAAGAAAAAACCAAGAAACCAACAAAGTTTGGAAGATTAAAAGGAATAGTCCTAACTATACTGAAGTGTAAAGATTCTGTCCAGCACATCAAAAATACACTTTCAAACAGTATCACACTAGATTTCTATGTCAGAAGACCTGGAGAACCTGGCAGTCAGTGTCATGAAGCATGCTTGGGGCTAGTTTAGCAGGTGGACAGAAGAATTTCTTCCTCCAAGACAATCTGAAAAGCACTTATGAGTGGGACCGTAGCAAATGGAAAATGAATCCTTGCTGTGCTGCCTGTAGCATGGCAGGGGAAGCCCACCATGAGAGGGGTGCCTGCTGGGCCTGCTGCCATAGAGCACCCAGTGTCAGCCCTGGACCGTGCTGGCCTTGGAGTGCAGGGTCAGCTTCCCTCTTGGTCAAGAGCCAAAGCAGATCTGCTCTTGTGTTTCTTGAAAAAGCTCCAACCCCAGCACAATTCCTTCTCCGAGAACAGTCCCCAGTCACAATGTCAGAATACACACAGTTCATCCTGAGCCAATGTTCTCAACTCAAGTGGCTATTGACTGAGAAAACTGGAGAAGAGAAGAAGGGGAAGGAAAAGTTTATTTGATTTTCTGATATATATTACCATGAGTAATTTTAGAGAAGACACAAGAACAAGACAGAAAGTTTTTCAAAGAACTTGTAGATAAAGCTGACAGAGATAGTATCATTCTTTCATGTAATGGGTAGTCGTGCTGCTTAGCAGCTACTTTCATTTATCTCCAAGACCAAGGCTCTATTAAAATCTTTAAGCCAGATGAAAAAGTAGCAATAGTTATAAAAGCATTTCAAGTTGTATATAGGCTGGAAAACTATTTCTACTTTTTATTACTATGTTACATAAAACACCAATGCTAAAAAGAGTGATGATAGACTGAAGCATCTCCTCAGAAATGGAGACTACAAGAAGGAAACAATAAACTAATTAAATCACTATGGATATTCTACTGTTGATATAGGACAATCAGAAGGCAGGCATGGCTTCTCTGGAAATTGCTGACCCGTGGATTCAGATTCAACACTTGGGCAAATGCACAACAGTAGCTGAATGCACACACATACAAAAAAAAGAGGCTGTAGAAGGGAAAGAAAAGAAAAAACAGAACACCATCACCTTTGCTACTCCTTACAAAAAGCCCTCAGCCAATTTCTAGTTTGAAATGTGTCATGCCTACAGTGACATTTGTCCATGTTAATGCTCTTTGAAGACCTGCAAGGGCATTAATGGTGGTACTGACAATTCCTGTTTATCTCCATAGGCCTGGTGGCAGCTAACAATTTTCACAGCAAAGAAAGGAGTCAGCAATGTTGTCATCTTAGATCTGTTTGCTTGCTACATAGCAAGAAAACCACTCTTGAGTGGGAAGACTTCCTGCTAGAAACATTACATTACATCACTGAGTATCAAGTAAAAGAGAGACTGACTATAATATGAGAAACATTGATCAATGGTACATCTGCAGGACACTTTCTACAGAAAACAGAGAGCAGTAAATATAGCTATAGGAGTAGAGTGGAAAGGATGCTACTTTGCTTTCCTGAATTGAAGACTTTCTGCTTGGTTCAAGAATATTAGATCTGGGTATACTGTCACATGAGCTCTTTGCAGGGGCATCCAGCTTGTCTCACTCTACAAGGACTCATTCCCTGTTTTCTTGTAGGAAGGAAACAGAGACTCCCAGAGAAAGCAGAAGTGCACTCTATCTTCCACCCATGGCTCAAGGCTGAGCACAGGAAAAGAAAGAAGAAAGACAAGGTGTTACTGTTGGTTAAGTCTAGAGGTAGTTTCTGTCTTTTTGGCATCACTTTTAACACAGAATCACAAAATTGTTAGGCTTGGAAAAGATCTCTGGAGATCGTCCAGTCCAACCCCTCTCCCAAGGCAGGGTAATCTATAGCAAATTACAAAGGAATGTGTCCATGTGGGATTTGAATGTCTCCAAGGAGGGACACTCTACAACCTCCCTGGGTAGCCTGTGCCAGTGCTCTGCTTCCTTCAGTGTCAACAAGTTCTTCCTCCTGTTGAGGTGTTCTAGTTTATGGCCATTGCTCCTTGTTCTCTCACTGGGCACCACTGAAAAGAGTCTGGCACCATCCTCTTGGCACCTGCCTTAGAGGTATGAAAAGGGATCTCATCAACACCTGTAGTTTGATGAGATCCCTTCTCAGGCCCAGCCCCCCCCAAGTCTCCCCTCATAAAGATGCTCCAGACCCCTCATCATCTTTGTGCCCCTCCGCTGACCCTCTCCAGTAGCCCCTTGTCTTCCTTGTACTGAGGAGTCCAGAACTGGACACAGCTCTCCAGATGTGGCCTCACTAGGGCCGAGCAGAGGGGCAGGATCACCTCACTTGACCTGCTGGCCACGCTTTTCCTGATGCACCCCAGGGTACCATTGGCACCCTGAGCCACAGGGGCACTGCTGGCTCATGGCCAGCTTGTCACACCCCAAAACTCCCTGGTCCTTCTCTGCAGAGCTGGGTCAACCCCCAGTCTGTGCTGGTACTTGGAGTTATTCCTCCCCAGGTGCAGGATCCTACACTTCCTTTGTTGAATCCTGGGTTAGTAAGATCTGAAGCCACTTCTAGTGTAGTCTTTTTCACTTCAAAAGCAGGTATGAATTTTGAATCTTCCACATTAGAAGCAGCCAGACACCACAGAGAGCTGGAAAAAAAACTACACTAGACCATTCTTCATACAACTATTTATTGTCAACCTATTTCCTTTTCTGAAGATCAGAATAGCCCTTAGACAGTCCTGGGAACTGAATCAAATCACTGATTCAATAATATATTTCTTTCAAATGAAATATTAAATTTCTCCTCAAACAGGTCTACATCAAGGAGGTCCAATTAAGCCTCTGATCACCCTGGGATGTCAAATTACCCCAACAGAGGACTCCCAAAACACAGGACATCACCCAGGTGTGAATGATGATGGGCCTGGATTTGCCTGGCAACACAATCAGATGTCTGCAGAAAAGAAAAAAATCCATCTGAAAAATCTCACGTGTACCTTACAGGTAACACAGACAAGGTACCAGAAGAAGAGCTCATCCTTTAAGAGTTCACAAATTATATATATGCATCAAGACATAGTTAACAAAAAGTAGAATAACAAACTTGTAGGTAACACACTGGGAAAATAAATGGGATTTCCACAACAGCTCAGCAAATATAACAATAAGGAAATGTCTTTTCCAGAACTACCATAAAATCCTGCATTTAGCTTTTAACATTTGGAGTCTCCAAGCAAGTCTAGAAGATACTCTTCAAAGAGACTTTCTAAGAGAAATTATTAAGGAGATTTCACTGACACTTTTTTTAAAAAAACTGAGCTACCTACGTGTCTCTAATGAGTGTTTCAGTCTGAGAATTCAGTATGTTGTATTTAAGAATTTCTTTATTCATTATATGGATGTAATTTCCTCAGAGAAAACTCAATTTTTGCAGTATCTAGATTTCTAAATGTAAAAGAACAACAACAATAGAGGAATGGACACCATGTTTATGT
The DNA here is from genome assembly GCA_003676055.1 of Chloebia gouldiae. Taxonomy (NCBI): domain Eukaryota; kingdom Metazoa; phylum Chordata; class Aves; order Passeriformes; family Passeridae; genus Chloebia; species Chloebia gouldiae. The sequence continues at coordinate 47,100,414 of QUSF01000001.1, read as the reverse complement.
GAACCTGACTGCATAGAAGAGAAAACAAGAACGTTGCTGCTATGTTTACTTACAGAATGCTAAATTAGTATAATGTCATGGGAGGACTAAGCCTTCTCTAATCCTTATTTCTAAACTCCAGGGAGATCTGCACAGAAATCAGAGGGAATGGACAGAACCAGCAGAGAGAAAATAAAGCAATGAAATGATGCAACTAAGGAGTAAGAGAAAAGAGCAGAAAGTTAATACTTAAAACCCAGCCCACAGGGGTGCCCAGTGCTCTCTAAATAGCAAAGCACCCATGATATTCACTCGAAGTATCATCTACAGCTTATAAAGCAAAACTGCACAGATTTCCCTCAAATAATTGCATTACTTCTTACACTTTTAAAAATCAATTTGTGACATGTTGTCTCACCTGAACCTGACCCAGAAGAATAATCATCATCATCAATTGGATAGACGCCTGATGCTTCTTCAACAGAGCTGTTGTCAAGGTATAAATCTTTATCAGAGGTCAAATCTGCTCTCTGGAAAACAGATAAGAGGGAATGGTTAAAAAGATACCAGTTCTCCAGCGCAGCAGTCTCTTCATCTTCAGTTCTATTTTCTAAGTTGATGGTGGCAAACTGAAGTTTGTACTTTCAGTTTATGCCACACATTCATCTAAGTTGTTAAAGAAATTCGTAAAAAATTACAGCAGTGCAAAAAAAAAAAAAATCCAAGACTGCACAATGAAAACCACAATTCATCTCATTAAATGCATGAATGAATAAATAGGATTTGCAAATATACTCTGCAGATCTTCTGTAACAAGAAGCAAATCCCAGGACTAAAGCCCTCTTTCAGGATCTCAAATATACAAATCTATAGAGTCACACATGAAGTCTGTTCATTTGATCTCAGATGAGAAGGAGCAAAAGTGTGTATCAAAAACTATCTCAGAGTTTAACCAAGCCAATCCTCACTAAGCACTCTAGTAGTAGTTAGAATGAACAATTACCAATGTCTCCAAGACAGTGCTATTGATTAAGGATTATGACATTTCCAGCCAGATCAAACAGCATCATGCTCCAATTCCTAAATGAACATATCTCTCCTAAAATTTAACTGCATCTTCAACAGGCTAAAAATCTGGTTTCTTGTGACTATCATCACATTTCTGCATCTGCAGGTACTTCCCTCACTAAAGAGAGATTCTTTTAAAATTAGCTCAAAATAGAACAAGGTATCAGTCACCTTTTAAATTGACAATTCAAGCTTAGAAAGACCGAGAATTGTCTTCCTCCACCTCAGCTTGCCCTTTCTTAATAGAGAATAGACTTTCTTGGGAGAACCAGCTATCTTCGATGGCTGAGAAGGTACCTGCCACTATTACTTCATATTACTTTAACCAGCACTTCTGTCAACACCTGTTTGTCATGAATTTCAAAGAAAATATGACAGTTATAAATGGAATTTCAAGTAAAAAAACCCTAAATAACAAAACGCTACACCAAAATTCATCTATTCAGTATCTCATAGTCTCAATTCTGCTGCACTGAGTCCCAAAGTTTTCCAATTTACTTATTCCTGCATGGCATTGATTGCCCCTTTTATTCCACCCAACATTCACTGTAACTTTCCTAAAGGAGAACCCAACTGTGAATGGGATAACTCCTGTATGCAAAGACTCCTATCTGACTTTACAAGGTAACTTTTTCCTCAGAGATCTAAAATTATTGTTGAAGACATCTGTGATTCCTTTCTATGATTTCTTTTTCTGGTGACAGATTCCTGTCTAAAGCATCTTAACAGCAAAACACTGCTCTTCAGTTTGATCTACAAACTGAATGATGAAAAGCATAAAGACCATCCTGATTATTGGTGTATTTCAGAGTAAAAGATCTTTGCATGGGGGGGTACCTAACTCTTCTCTGAACAGCTCTGAACTAAAACAGTATTAGCCCTGTAGCTCTCCTCTGCACAGGAAAAGAAAACCCATGTGATCTTTGGTCAAAGTCTGCTCCTCTTATGGCCACTCTTACGTGGGGGATATATGGGGGGGGGGGGGGGGAAGTGCCCTGTTATTAAGATAAGTTTACAAAGACCTGCTCTGATTCTTCTGCTGTTAGTTCACATGGTCTGCCTGGAACTGGCTTCAGTCCAAAGCAGAAATTCAAGATGATGTCTGGTCACTATCAAACAACTTAATTCCTTTAAAAGATGTCTCTAAGGGAAGTCATTAAGTACCTCAGTAGGTGTATAGGTGGTATTGTAATTAAGACACAGCTGAGACTGCTTCCGCATAGGAAAACAACTCCCTGTCACAGGACAAATATCCTGCTCTTGATCCAGCTGCCACAATGGACCAAGCCACTTCATCCTATTTTGCTTTCAGACACAATCATGGTACAAAACAAACCACTCCTCAATATCAGGCAGGAAAAAACAAAACTGTTTTAAAAGGACATGCAGGTGGTTGGCTGTGAGTATAGAAAAGGCATACATTATTCAAAAGGTATCAGAGGCAGTGAATGTTCCCCAGTGCTAAGCTGGGGGGAAAAAAAAAATTAATATCTACATGCAGGAATTTCCCAACAATTGAAGTTGCTTCTGGTAAGAGAAGCAGCCTAAGTTTGCAAAAGGAAGGGAGTGAAAACTAGTCTTCATGAGAACAGAAGCATCACATAGCTATGCCCATAATTTTTAGTGTTCAGTAAAAAAATATTAACCTACCAATAAATTTATTCCCTAGACCGTTTCCAACTTATGTCTGTATCAGAAGCAAACTGCGTCAGGAGGATTCAAAAAACAAACATCCACTTCTCCTTCCCCACTCAAAACAACCACCCTGCTTTCTTGCTCTTTCCAGCTTCACAGAACCCAGAAAAGACAGAAATGATTTGTGACAGTTCTTGTAACAACTCAGTTTCTCTAAGACAGATGAGCAGCTAACCCAACCCAGCCCAAGCTGCAAGTGCCTGGTCAGCCAGGCTCCCCCACCATCATATTCACTCCCTTTCTTTCAATGAATTATGTCTCTTCAGCTGCCAAAAGCTTTCATTTCTCACTATGCCGAAATGTTCTCAGGATTTAAACCAGCTGAACACAGAGGAACAGAAATGCAAGAGAAGCCTGGGCAGCTCTCAGCAGGAATTTGAGCATCTGTTGTATTTTACTCTGAGGATGCAAAGAATACAATGTGAAACATTATTTAATATCTAGTACTGTGGATGGCACAACTACATCAGAATGAGCAAACTATTGCCCATAGTCTTATAGAACCAGCACAGTATTTACTATAGGGAGAAATACATGGTACAGTGAATTGCAAATGCATTCAGATCAAGCTCCATCTGGCTTTGCAGCCTCTCTGACCAGAGCCCCTCACCTCAGCTCAGCCTGTTTCAGTACAAATTGTTCTTGTCTGGTGGAACTCAGGCAGGACACAAGCATTGTCTCAAATCAAAGGCAAAGGAAGCATATTCTAGCTTAAAAATCTCCAAGCATCTGCACAGATAAATGCATTCGCTGCACTGTCTTTGAAAGCTGGCTAGACTCGGGGTAGAAGCACCCCCTCTACACCCACAGCTTGCACCTTTTATCCCAGTTGCTCAGAAACACATAGATGCCTTGGGCCACTTGGAATTAAAACTGCCTTAAGGCTCAGAATAAAAAGAAAAGCCCAACAGTTAACAAAAAACCCCACAGCCAATAAAAAGATTTCTGTGAAGATTAAGCTTAGAAAAATGAGAGAAAAATAATGAAATAATAAAATAATACTTTATGGTGTTTAAGTCAGTACCAAGCACTGAAGCCACGCTTTACAATTCTACGTTAAGCTATGCTAAAATAAACTTGATTTAGTGTTTGCTCTAGAAATGTTTCCTCACTTGTCAGCTGGGAATCCATGGGGGTCCATGGACTACTTCCAGGATGTTCACAAAAGACAAGTTGGAAAAACAAATCTGTTGTCAGTAGGCTTGGACACAGAAAGGTCTGTACTAGCATTTCAATATATTTAAGAGGAAAAAAAAAGTTAGCAAATTCTAGTTTCATAAAACTATTTTTAGGTATTATGAAGACCAAATATTTAAATTACTATTTCCTGTCGCTAACAATTGAAATGAGACCACTCATGTCACTTTTATGTAACAGCCTTATTTTCAGACCTATTAAAACCAGGAACACCAGGCAAGGATATCTCTGTTATCAGCCCTTTAATCTGGCCCTGAAGCCACAAAACTGCTTGTTACCTTCTGACAGAGATTGCATTCTCCTCTATCATTGTTATCCCACTTACATTTTTATTCCAAGAATATAATGCTGTGAAATCCTGTGACCTAAATACTTCACATGCTACATGCCAATGATCACTGACTCCTGCCTCGTTATTGACTACATTGGCATAAATCTAAATCTCATGGAAGCAGTGTAGATTAGTACCCATTAAGAACTAGATAAAAGATATTTCCATACCAATAATATGTTGAATTTGAAATCTCACTGTCTTTATTTTACTATATTTTACATTTACAGTATTTTTTAATTTAATAAACTGGGATCATCCAGGACATATTAAAAAACAAACAAACAAAAAAAAAAACCCAAAAAACAACAACATATCCCAAACCCCTCATTTTGACACTGAGAGAGGAAACAAAGCAGAAAACCTCTTTTTCCTGTCTCATCATCTCATAAAAGACATAAATCACTCATTAAAATTACAATGACAAAAATTGAAAACAATCAGCAATAATGGGAAGCTTGGAATGGATAGCATATTTCATTTGAAAAAAAAGAGAAAGCATCTTGTTATAGCAAATCCCTTTTCCAGCGCTGCTATTACTGTCAGTCCTCCCATTCCATGGGGGTGGTTTAGGAGTAAAACATTAAAGATTTTATGCCATGTGGATGAAGCCCAGAAAGCTGCTGTGATCAGCAATGAAGGAGTAATGGCTGTCGTGGCTGTTGAAACTCGGACACTGGAGCAATGAGTAGCTGACACGTGGAAGGCAACACTTCATTATTTACAGATGAACTCAAATTTTTGTTCTCTGTCTTTGGGTATATGCATGGGACAGAAAATTTGAGGTTTGCAGCTGTGTTACTAATGATACTTTGCTTCCCTTTTATCCCAGATGGAATTCTTTTCGATGTAACCCACTTAGGATGCAGAGAACCAGAGACTAATATTTTAAGAGTGATATTGTATTACAAATATCTAAGCCAGAAGCCTCTGAAAACTTGCAAGCATTACATCTGTTGATTAGGCAGAGTTCTTCCATGTAAGAAGGAGAAAGAAAACAGATTTTCTTTTCTGTTAACAGTGCAGTTTCATATACACTTGTATAAAAGCATGCTCAGCTGGTGGGTCTGAGTTCACTAAAGTGCTGTACTCTCCACATACACGACATGTTTGGAAAGCTAACGATGTGAATTCATTCATCTAAAGCCTGAGAGTCATTGCAGAGGTTCCCACTGAAGGCTGGAGAAAAGGCAGTTGTGTGAAGAAGCTGTATTTCCCTCTAGGCTTCCTGCAAAAGGAACTATCATCTGCCACACAACAGGATTTAATCCTAACAGACCTCAGCACTGCTGACCTTGAAGCTGACAGGTGTCTTCCTATTGTTGTTTGACAGTTCTTTGCTTTCCTTCATCACACTAGCAAAGGCGAAACTGTCCCATTAAGAGTTTGTTAACCTTGTCCAGGAATGAGAGGCATGATTTTAAACAAAAAACAAAAAAAAAAAAAAAAAAGAAAAAAAGCAAAGAAAAAACCCCCACAAAAATAAAGAAGTACAAAACTTCAAAGTCAGATTTCCACCTGAAAACATCGTGTTTTCCCAGAGAAACATGCCAACCAGAAGAGCATCCACTTTCCACTTCTTATTATATTACTGGTTCTCAGAGATGAGCCTCTCCTGGCTACTTCAGTCTGCAATTTCCTAGGCTGCCCATATGTATCCAGCTACAAACATGTAATTTTGATTGAGCATTTTATGTTACAAGGTACGTTTACCACTAATTGTCTTCATACAGATGTCTGCCTTTCCTTTCACTGATAAGCCCTACGGTTGGCCACAGCAATAAAGGAGAGAAGTAGCCCCATTACTTCCTTCCAAGGTGACATTGCCCACTTTTAAGAACTCACAGGACAAAGTCTTACCAGCAAACCCCGCCTCAGGGTTTGCACTGTGCCAACCACGGTGAAGTCTTCAGTGGAAGTGCTAGTATGTATGGCTGTGGGATTTTCTAGGAAATAAGATGCTAGTAACTGATGACATCCTTTAAGCAAAATACTCTAAGGAGTCCCAACTTTTTTCCTTGGAGGAACCATCCTGCTTGCACAATGCTGATATTAGTGGAGCAGGTACTGGCTGCAGGAGAGCTGCCCTGCACCACAGTCTGTGTCACTGTGATCACAGCCAAAATAGCCTTTCCGTAACAACAGGCCCCAGACTGAATTTTCCAAGTTTGAGAGCAAGGATTTCATACAGAAGACAATATCTGTATTCTCATTTCCCCCAAATCATTCTGACAGTTACCATGTCCTAATTCTACATCGAAATGGCTTTAAACCCTTGACAATACTTGTGCGTATCTGCACGCCCAGCGTGAAACCTTGCAACGGGAACTGCCTGGATTTTCAAAAGTCAGCCCCTCCTCCACTGCTGCCCTTGGCCAATTAAATAACAAGCCTTGACTGCCCTGACTCATTCTGGAGAGCTTGTTTCCACAGGTATTTTTAAAATCTTAGAGGACATTTGCTGTCCTTCCTCAGGTAGGAGTGGAAGAGCAAACTGGCTTTGTATGGGTGTCCCAACTGGTGCAGTGTTTGCCTCTAGCCATGGTGTTGGTGCTCACAGTGGTGCTGCCATCCTGTACGGCGCAGAGCAGAGCCACTACTACAGCTGGAGCACCCGCCAGAATGATTATTCACGCTCCTTGTACCTCATGCATAACTTCCTGATCCTGCACAAAACTATAGCTTTAGGCCTCCAAGCTCTCACGACAGATAAAGAAAGGGTTTGACCCTTCATGGCTGTTGAGGAAAGGCAGAAAGCCCAAAATAAACACAAGTACTGCAAACTGCTTCTACTATTGCTAGTGTTCGACAATAGAGAAGTCGCCCAGAAGAGCTGATTTACAGAGATTGCCTCTTGTCAGAGCCAAGAGTCTAAATATGCTGGCTTTAAGAATGCACACAATCTGTTATGCCAGACTAATTACCAAAACAGAGGCGTGTTTGACAGGGATGGCATTAATAAAACAACTCTTGCTGGTGTCAGGAATTTCAGCAGTCTATTCATGGTTCACACTGAAAAAAACCACACCACATCCAAGGAGACACCAACAAGCCACCACCACGTCAGCTACTGTTCACTTACAGCCATACACTGAAGAAATTACAGTGCTGCAGTCGATAGGTTTAAGTTCACACTCTTCATAAAGCCACAGAAACTCATGTGCCTGTTTTCTAAGTCATCTGTGCCTTTAGAAATATTCCCTAATGTGCAATTACATGCCGTATGGTACACTGTGTGGTAACAGAACTTCAAATGGTAACAGGAAATCTTGTTTAACTTCAAATGTTTTTTATCCCATTATAAAGACTCACAGATCTGTGCAGTGGGTCTTTGGTCTGCTTACAGCTTTGGAGCTGAAGCTTGTCCTATCTTGAGGAAAAAGATAAATATCCTCTAAAGTTCTGGACTGTTTGTGATTAATTCCAGTGGGAAAAGCCTCTCTTTCCATTTATTTTCACAGTGTCTGATTTCCAGCTGTGTATCATTTATCTGCTAGATGCACAACAACACCAAACTTTAGTGCTTACCCAGAAACTGTTTTGCCCATGGTGGGACAGAGGTTGCTGTATGAAGATGCAGGAGGAAGATGAGCAAGAATAACAGCAAGACAAGGCAGAGCTTTCTGTCCTCACTTGAGTACCAACAGCATGATCTGTGATGAAGGACATACCAAACTTCCTCCACGGTCTACACATCAATTGCCCTACAGCCTGCCTAGGCTATTAAATTAGGCTCAAGCTCATGAGTAGTATTAAAGGACTGCTAGCTGAATGAGACCTTAGTTACACCACTCCTAAGATATATTCATCACCTACCCTGAGAAAGCTACCTCTATCTTCATCCACTTGTAGTAACTTTCTGCAAAAACCAACCTTTACCTCTGTGGATTTTTGCCACCACTACAGTACACAGAAGAGCAGTTCTACACAGGTTATATGTTAGGACCAAGAGACCTTCCTAATTCCATGACCACATAAAACTTACTCCAACTTCAAAATGGCTACTTAGAAGTTATAGAGGGGCTCACCAAATCTGGTGTCAGCTGAGTCAAACAGTACTGCTGCGCTGTTTATGTGAACCCCCCAGCTTGATGTTCTCTAACTCCAAGCCATATGTTTTTTTCTTGTATATGAAACCCAGAAATGAACACTGCAGTTGTCTCCTTCACTTTGAAAACCTCAAGATTGCTTAACATTCAATCAAAGTACACATGAATTCAGTTTCCACGTAGAAGTTTAGTATCAAAGTTTCTCTGGGTATCCCCAAATTACAAGATTCAAAGCCCTACCAAGCTTTCATGCCACACCATCAACAAGTGCAAAGAACAGTTTATTCTTCAACTCTGCCTCTGATGTAGGCACAATACAACAGAGAAACTATTTTAAAAGGGCTACAGCTGGATCAGCTTCCAAAGTGCTACTCCAGACTGAAATATTAAAGGGCAATATACAGGCAAAACAGCATCAGAAGCCAGCAATGTGCATCACAGATTGATTAATCTCAATTAGCACAGCAATTTCCTGCACATTTTCCAAGAAGCATCCATTGGTTTCCCTAAAAATAGGATCAAAATCACCATGCAAATTGTTGTCACAGCTCAAAATGCTAATCAGTTTTTTAAGGACAAGTCAGCCCCTGTGCAGACAGGTTAAATTTAAGACACAGCTATGATTGAGAAGCTAAATGCACTCCTTTGAAAATGCTGAATGAAGAGGTCAGCCTGTCTTTGAATCACCAGTCACAAGCCTGACAGTAAGAGGAGAAGCAGGTAGCTTTTGGTGTAGAGGTCGTAACTGCAAGTACCTGTCCCAGTCAGTGCTTTCAAGTCTAATGCATACTGGCTCTTCCATGCACACCTCCTCTCTCCTTTCATGCTTTACTGATCCTTTTTGCTAATCAATCAGAAGAACTAACACTTACATTTTCCTCCCTCCTCCTGAGAGTGTGGATGAATGATTAAAGCTGCCAGGGTAACCTCTTTGGCATGCATGCCAACAACTCCCCTAATAGCCTTTCCTTTGCCTCACTGCCCTGGCCCACTGGTGATTACTGCAATCCCTTGAAGTGGTCAAATTGCAGGGCAGACCCCATGGAAACCTATTTGGAGTTGTTCTAGTTCATACCAAAGAATAATGTTTTTAATACAGATTGTTCTTTTTAAAGCTCTACAAAAGCAGCTGTAATCAATCGTAGCGGGAGCACTGCAAACCTCCACCAGGTTTCAGAAGCCCCATACTGATTCTTTTCCAGTCCACGGATTTCAGCAAAATCCATGTGAGGAACTGAGAGTCAACTAACATGTAACCACTTAAATTAAGATGTCTTTGTCATTGATAGCAAGAATTAGCAATAAACTGTCTCAATCAGTTACATTCCTTCTGCATAAAGAGGAAAGTTACATATAAAACAATTACATTATTATGGTTACATTAATCAGCAATTAAATACTGCTAGCAAATGTTATGCACAGCAACTGAAGTTTGTCAGAGATGAGAAGGAATCAGACTTCACAGTTCAAGGAGTGAGCATTTCCAGTTCTGTAACACATAATCTGTTTTTCAACAGGGCCTTACTCGTTGAACAAGGTCTGTGACTACCTCTGTGGACACTCCTGTTTGTCACCTGCAGCCACCAGCACTCCTGGTGACATAAAAGGCTGACATAATGACAGCACCAAAGCTGCCCACAAGCAGAAAAATGGCAACTGGTAGATCTACAATTAGCTTGATCTTTCTAAAATTGTGTGCAGTTGTAGCAATTAGCTGCAGGAAGTTCCCTCCATCCTCCAAACACATGCAACCTATTTCAGAAGATAAACTCCACTAAATTAAGAGAAATCCTGGATTCTCTAGAACAGAGAGGAATACTGGTGGTAGCACATTTATATCCCAGGCTTGCCAGATTCTTACTGAAGGAAACTAGAGCTCAAGTAAGCTGTAAATATGCTTAAATTGAACACCTTTGTACCAGGTTTCTCAGGTTTGCTGTAGTGAATGAGCTTCAGTAGACTGGGCACTCAACACAAGAACAATTAATCACTCTTTAAACAAATACACAAAAACACCCAAATCATCATCTTTATATTACTTTGGGTGCTAGCAGAGAAGACACTCCACTCAAAAGTGGTACTGTATAATGATGCAAAATGCAAACTAAATGCAGAGCAATGTGAATTTTGTATTATCCAGAATATGCTGGATATGCTGACTTCTTTCTCCAGTCCAGGATAATAATCACTTTATTTATTTAGATAACTGCTTCCAGTTTGTTCGGTGGTGGCTGGAAGCAGGTAGAGGATTAGCATGTCATAGGTCAAAAGCACTGGTAAATTCAAAACTTGGTTAAATTAGGCCACAGTCTCTGCTGCCAGATGGATAAATGGTGTAAGTGCTACTCTTTCCACTGGTATAGGCGTCTCAGACACTAACAGCAAACACAGACAGCATTGAGACACCAGATACATTCATGTGAGATACCACTTTGTATTCCACATCCCCAAACAGAAAGACAGCTAAGATGATTTTATTGTTGTTTCCAGGTGTCAACTCATCTCACTGGTTTCCAAGATTAAATTGTTGGATTCAACACTCTGATGCCATCTTACTTAACTTAATTTTTTGCTACAAAGGCTTGGTTTTCTTATCCTCTTTGATACCTACAAAGATAAGAAATGAGTTTACTTCACATGGGGTAAAACACCATTCTAGTAACTTCCACTGTAAAAACAGTTGAGTGAAATCAGAGATGGCTTGGCTTGTACAAGCTATGTGGCTTCAGAAGCAGTCTTCTGTCTGGTATGGTGCCCTTCAGGCACGACTCCCCTCCTTCCATCACCAGTGAGAAGGAACCGGCGCAGCACCAACACAAGCCCACCTGGCTCCCCAGCCAAAGACAGCAGACAGGTTGTGCTGGGGGGGACACAGCATCCTGCCAGCAATGCCTGACAAATTCCTAGCCAGCTGGGGCTGAGGCAAGAAGGATGGATTTTCTCTCCTACCCTCCCTCTGTCTTTGACTTTCCTGCCGGCTCTCTGGGGCTTGCAGTGCAGCATCAGACTGGACAAGGGAACCATGAGGACAAGTTCTTCTGAAGACATACACAGCCCAGAGCTGTGTTCAGAAACTAGATGGATATACTGAGCAGAACCACTAAAAGAGAATTTTAACTGTATAGTTAGAAATTCCTCCCCATATGGTTGCCCCGTATCAACTGCACAGCGAGACAAACCAAGGCAGAGCCTTGGTGAGGCAGTCTGCTGGGAGCCTCCATACTGCACTTCCACACTGCAACAATTAACAAGCATTCTTATTCCTGAGAAGAACCAGCAAAAGTGTCTGCTCTTAAAAATCCCCACAAATGTGTATGGACATGGAGAGCATCAGGCTGAAACTGCACTGTAAAAGGTAAACTAAAATAAAAGGGCTACTTCACAAGCAGTGGAAGGGCTGACACTGGATTTCCTACATAGGTTCCCTTTCCTGTTTCTTTCCCTTGTGCTACTGCCTCCCTATGATTTGTGCACATGGCAGAACATGGATTAAAAAACTCTGAAGATATAAGAATTTCTCAAAACTACAGTTTCAACTGGAATTGCATAAGGGACCATTTTCAAACAGCACAGATTTTTTTGGTTTAAAGCATGATTAAGAAAGATGTTGATTTAATTGAAGTTTTATTGACAGCAATCTCTCCATTTCTCATAGGCAACTACTTTTAATAGAACTGAAATAAGCTTCATATCTATTACCTTCAGCTGATGTTTAAAAAATAATGCTATATAAAATGAGCACCAAAAGAATTGATACATTCGTAATGAAGGTAAGGATAACTTACACTGTATTTGACAAATCTACTTCCCTTGATTCAATGGAAAGTAAGCCAAGTAAGTTGTCTGACAGCATTTTTAACAGTCACAGATCTGACTGAAGAGTAAAATACAACAAAGACTCTTTAACTGTATTAAGTATCTTCTAACAAAGAAGAATTCTATCTTTCTTTCCAGCATTCATACTTTAAATCAGAGTTCTGCTGGGGGGAACAAAGATTTCTGTATTTCTATAGCCAAATCTCAAATCTTCATGTATCTGTCCCAGCACCATCAATACAAGGTTAGCACCACTCTACAATCTTCACTGCCTTATCAACCGTTTACAGCTTTTAAAAATCTATATGCCTACAAAACCTCTGAGAGCTGGTACACATTGAGGATTTCACAGCATTATTGACCTGGTCAGCCTCTTTATCCTCAGTAAGTTATTTTAAGCAACTTTCTGCCAGCAAGCAAGTCTCTTTGTTAGGCTTTGTCTGTACAATTGCTAAAGCACTGCTTACAATACAGCACAAAACAGGGAGCAGCTAAGCAGAAACCAGAATGAGGTATTTCTTTTTTTTCCTCCACTTTCCTGTTATGCTTCTAATACCCTACAGATCACTGCCCCGCTGCCAAGAATTCTTCCATGCACCTGAGCCACATCCTAAAGGGGGCAATGTGAATGCACAACAGACAAGACAGTCTGAATCCATGTGCTTTTGGGACCATGCTCTCTAACTTGCATACTTTCTTTTGCCTTGTTTGTGTATACATACATACATACATATATATATACATATATATATACAGTGGAGAAACAGAACCTGGCAAGTGTATTTGCCTACTGAGTAAGAAAATACATCACCTGGCCTGGGAGGTGAGGAAGAGAACAATAAATACAGGTAAATGTCTCATACTTGGAACTCAAACCCTGAACACTCTGCTCAATTCTTAAATCCCTTATCAGATAAAGGCTTCCAGCCTGAGGATCAGATTTCTTCAGCATGGTAGGAAAAGCAAATCTCAACCTGATACATATCAGCATACATCAAAAAGCAATCTCATGGTCTTCTGCAGGCTCGTGCCTGGAGGTATCAACAGAGAAGGCCAGTGCTAGCACAGCAGTCTTCCTTGGATGTAACTTACCAACAGCCACAGTCGAGCAGTCACATCCATGCTGCTTCTCCTTTTCTATCGACAAAAATACTTACAAGGTGATCCTCTTTGAGGGAGCAGCTCTTGCTTGTACTTTTACTCTGAAGCTTCGTATCTTGAAAACTTGCGTGGCCAGTGACCCACCACACTATCTCTTGGTGTCATCAGAACTACTAGGACCTAAATTGTTTTAATCTGAGGGCACATCATTAAATCTACTAAACTGACAGCCCATACAGGCACAGAGGAGATTTAGCTTTGATGCCCTGTATAACACTTGATGACTAGACTCTCAGCTGAGGACCAAGATACACAGCGGAAGCTGCCCAGGGAGAAGGGTAAAAGAAAGAGATTTAAACTAATCCACAAAGTCTTTGCTAGCGGTATTTTATTTCTGGGTATTAGATCAACTTTCCTATTTCCTTGTTAAACCTGTACCTTGTGGAGTGAATGGAAAGAATGGATGTTAAAATTTTAAGTTATAAATTCTGTAATGCTTGCAAGTACCATAAAAACTGCTTTTAACCAATGTCCTATGGTAGTAACGAATTCAGCACTGATATCTTTCTTCTACTTAATATGGTTAAAGGTTGGCAAAAATAGCACACAAAACGAGTAAGTAACCTGCCGATCCTGTGTTATTCTAGATAAAGTGCAGACGTGTTCCAATTATCTGCACATTATTTCCAACAGTTCTGCTTCAAAAATACAGCATATAATCTGCTCCATATAGCTGTCAATCAAATGGACAAACTGCCTTCAGTTTTCATTGCAGATATGTCTAAAGCAATTGCACTTTCAAAGGGTATCCCAAGATTAATAACAAAACTTTAATTCAAATCACACATTTTTCTCTACAAGCAATAAAAAAGGTAGCTATACTGATGGCATTAGAAAGCTTCTTAGTTCCTGTTTCTGTTTGCTACAGGAAAAGGGTCACTCAGCACTTAGAAATGGAACAAAGAAAAAGGAGTTTCATCAGTCTAAGTGTTATGGATGTCAGCTGCTTAACAGACCTGACCTTGCACAAACCTGCTCACCTCCCTGGATTCTATAAGCTTAAAAAAAATCCAAGGACAAAGAGGGAAGGTGTAAAAACTCTGCTTAAGGAGACCATACAGCAAGACATTCAGAGCACTCCAAGATAATGAAGAATAGCTTTGTAACATTTCTAGCACAAACTTGCATATGTACATCTAAGAAAACAGAGGTCAAGAACTGTATTTCAAGTGACAGCAATGCAACATGAAGCAACCTTTAAACAGAAGCATCTATACAGCTAGAAGTATAGAATGCTCATATAATGTTATTTTAGTAGAAAACGTACAGGAGTGATCAAGAATAAACCTGTACTCAAAGGGCAGGGCATGAAGTGTGTAAATCAGGTTGCATGCTCATAAACATGCATGAGCAAAGAAGTGATTGATAAATACAATTCTTCAAACACCACAAATGGAAGCATCTTTTTATGGCAAGTTGAGGAAGAAAAATGTAAGTAGGCAATTGCAACGTTACATCATGGAAGGCAGCATTTGATTATTCGCTTTCACAAGACAGAAAAGATCAGAAAACACTTTCCTATGCCTTTCTCAGGGACAACAATTGAAGAAGGGAAGATGATGACCAAGCAGCACCTGAGAACTGAGAAGGTGAATATAATTTCTGCTGAAAATTAAGGTCGTATCAGTTCATTCAACTTCATAAAGACATGATAAACAAGGCCCACTAGGCAGAGGAAAAGAATAGCTACTGTTATTTGATAAAGGAGAGTCATCAACCCATTTCATTTAAGAAACATGAGTCTGTACTGGACACATCCCACATAAAGTAATGATACTTGTCCAGTGAAATACAGAGCTGTACTTCACTTGCAGAAAAAATTGTCTTATCAAGATATGCTGACACCTCTTGAGTCTGCTGTGCTGCAGCTGCTCACCTCACAGCCTGACAGAGCACAGCCTCCTCTGGACACAGAACTCCCAGCCCAGCTCCTGACAGGGACTGTCCTTCCTCCACTGATGACATGTGCACACACACAGGCCCACGCAGCAACCCCCGGGAAGCCTCTAATAGGCTGGGAGAGCCGATTACTGCTGAGGCTTACAGCTCAGATGTGTGCACCTGAAAGGCTTACCAAGCCTCCATTTCATTCTTTTTAAGTTAGTTTGAAGGGGGGAAATGAATGGTTTGAAGAACATCACCAAAAAAGCGGCATAAAACACAGCAC
Organism: Chloebia gouldiae; assembly: GCA_003676055.1. Classification (NCBI taxonomy): domain Eukaryota; kingdom Metazoa; phylum Chordata; class Aves; order Passeriformes; family Passeridae; genus Chloebia; species Chloebia gouldiae. The sequence goes on along the minus strand of QUSF01000001.1, from coordinate 47,084,951 downwards.
GAAGCAGTGGTATAGTGCCTCAGATCTCATTTTCTGGAGTGAGGTCCATGTCAGAAGCCTCAATGCCTCCCAGAAAGGCAGAACTTGCTCTTTATTTTCTCCCCAAACACCATGTCCTTTATGAGGTGGTTTAGAATTTTAAAAAGAAAGACCAAGCCATGCTCTGCACGTCTAATATTATCAAAATCCGCTTTGGAGGTTACTCCCTTTCTCTAAGGCAGGCCACAGGGCAGAAAGGAGAGGAAAATGTCCATCCCACCTGAGCCCTGCCCACAGTACCAGCAGCTACTGGCCATATCACAGTAATGCTACTGCTCCTCTCATGCACCATCTCAGCAGCCACCAGATCCAGGCAGGCAGCAAATGGTACCAGGAGCCAAAGGCATCCATTCAGGCAAGCTGCAGCCTGCTTTTACACAAAATTTCAGTAGCATTTTCTTCATTACTTTCCCAGCAGGGCCAGTTTGAAGTGGCACAACATTTGCATTCAGAGAGAAAGAAACTCATTTTGTCATCAGAAAGCTGTGGAGAGATTTCCAGCAAGCTATCTTCAGGCACATGCCCACTGGACACTAATTTGTCCCCACTTGCTTTGGGGCAGCTCCAGTGCAAGCCCAACAAGGGCCAGCCACCGGGACTTGATTTTTTGAAATCCCATTTTGTGAGGATGGGAGAGGGCTGTGTTCCCCTCTCTGTGTTCATTACCGCCACATTTCAGAGGTAACACAAAATGGAAAGCACTTGGGTTGGAAACAGCCAAAAGCAATCCTTTGGCACTTGCTGAAAAAAAGCATAAAAGTGGCACTTAAAGATCTGACCACAAAACCTCAGCACACACAGACATAGAGGGAGGGGTGCAACAGTACTGCTTTTTCTGTCTGTTCTCTTTTAAAATCAATACATGAGATAAAGGTATAATTTAGAAGGTATAATGAAAAATAAAGGTATAATAAAAAATAAATAAAGGTATAATTTAGAATACTTCACAACACTGCTCTATCTTACAATATCTTAAGAAATTGCTGTATAAACAAGATATATAGTATCCTATATATCTTGAGATATCCCATTATCAATTTATAATCAGCCCTATAATGTATAAAGTTCATGTCACTGAAAGAGTTGCTAAAAGGAGCAAGCTTCTCCCTGACTTTCAAGCCTTCTCCAATGAATCACACAGCTGAAGGTTCCATTTTGTTGGAGAAGGCTGTCATTCACAACATTATGCAGCATTGAAGGAGCCAAACAGATTAAATGGACATCTGCATTTCCAATCTGCTATAAAAGTGGTTTAATACCAAGCAGTGTTTAAACAGTAAAACTGTCTGCAATTTCTGCTCTATAATCTGTGAGTAATCAATCAATTTCAATGCTGAGCTTCCATTACCGCTTCTCTGCAAGTAAATGGAAAAATTTCCAGGACACATACTTCTTATTTATACCCCAACACTAAAGAGGAATTAAACACAGATTCAGTCTGCATTCACAGTGATCCTGGCACACGTCAAGTCTCAGGCTTGTATTTTCCAAGCAAAGCACAGAAAGTACTGTGAAACATCCAGTTATGGCAGCTATTTGGCATTTTACTTCCCCTCTGAATGCACTATTGCAATAAATACCCTAAGGACTTGCCAAAACAAAACAGAGTAACCTATCACAGCCCTCATCCTTCTACTCTTTGAAACCTCAGCACCTCAGAAGAGAGATGCTCAGAGGAAGCACAGGATGCAGCTGTGGTCCCATGACACCAATTGGGTCTGGCTGCTCCCAGTTTGGGAAGCCATCCCAAGCAAAAGCATCAAACTCACCATCTTTCTCAGACTTGTTGCTTGATGTAATGACTGTGCTGCTGGGGATTCAAAGGCTTACTTCTTTTAACAATACATCTGTGTTGACAAATTTTGCTTATCATGTAACTGTCCCTTGCTCTAGGGAGCTTCACATACACTATGCAGAACAACTATGCAGATCAGCACCTGACCTCCCTGCTCAAGAAAACTTAAGGTGTTTCCATTTAAAGAGAGGAAGACCAAGAGCAGACATGGACACTGACCCAGGTACAGGATTCAGGTTGGAGTGAGGCCAGAGCTAAAGACAGGTGTCTCCCAGAGGCTCAGTGTAGCTTGTGACAGGGTCACACCTGGATTACACTGCTGCCTTAGCTGGATGTGAGCAGGCCCAGGCCATCCCTCTTATGCAAGATTTGGCTTCCAGAGTGGATTAATGCTCAGCCTTTCCACCTTCCTTAATTCTGTTGTGCACAGGCTGCTGCAGAGTTCTCTCTGACATGGTATATAAAACATGACTAACATCACCGCCTGTTCACCCCTTTGATACCAAAAAGGTGACACTTTCACCCCTGCCCCAATGCCAAGCTTCATGTGACAGAGACTCTGCTTTTACTGAAGTGGTCATACAGGTTGTCCCACAAACACACTGGGTGACACCATTCAATTCAGTGTGGCTAAAGTCAAACAGTTCTCCCTAACAAGGATATCAGTGGCTGAATTCACACATCTCAACTGATAACTAGTTTAAAAGCACAGCCTGCCCCATGCATTTATTCATCAATAAATTCTGAGTGTTTAGCAAGCTCAGCATGGTGGGCTGGTCCAGGAGCTCAGAAGATGGGCACAGCTCCTCACTCAGCTCTGCTGCTGCCTGCAGTCACCAAACCTCAATGGTGTCTCCTACAGGGGATGGAGGCTTCAGCCAGCCTCATGGGAAGTTCCACAGCCTGAAACATAACATAAGCCTTGCATGAAACATAATGTATTTTTCCAGTGTTATCTGCATCTACTCCTAGTCACTGTGTCACTCTACTTGGCACAGGGAGAAAAAGGATCAAAGCAAGTCCTTGGAGAGTCACATACACATGCCTCTCCCTCTCAACCTATGTACAATTAGGTTTAATCACTACAGATAGAGTTCAGTTGAAATTTTGAATCCACTGGCCTCATGCTGGTTTATCCAATTCAGAGCTTTGGTACTCTCAGATGAGACTGAGGACGTAGAAAGACATAGTGACTGTATTTCAAGCACCTAATTTTACTTCTATGCAGAGTAGCTAAATTTAGGACTAAAAGGTCCTTTTACACATCGATGGAGAGAGGCATACTCCAGCAGGGTGCTCACAGTCCTGATTTTCTGTTTGACTTCAGACTCCTCAGTTAACAGTTGAACAGTCTTTAGAACACGTGATAAGCAAGGGAGTCAAACTCTGACTGAAATAGCATGTATGACATCAGGTTCCAGTAGTTCTGAGTGAGTTTTGGAATAATAGTAGAGAGGCACATTACAAAACCAGCAGATTATCTGCATCTTCCTAGGGAACAATTACTGTGACAGCAGCACATTTACAAGACTCTGAAAAAACCTCAGTATCTCAGAGCTGCCATGAGATGTGCTGAAGAAAAACCCAAACCCCATGACTTGGGGCTCCAGACACATACTTTTGCAGCTGATGGTTTCAGAACCTCTGTTCATTTGCAATGACACAGTATAACCCAGCCAAAGTAGGTGACTTTTCCCTAGGCTGGAACAGCAAGTACTCATTTCTCTGGACAGTTTATAAGGAAGGGGAAAAATAGCAACCACAGCATAACTTGTAACTGCAGAGCTCTTTCAGTAAGAAACAGCTGTATTTCTCTGGCCATGTACAACAGCAGCTATTCCAGTTATATAAGCACCTGGATGTCACTGTCATGAAACCAAATGTGCAGACTTGGCTGTATAGAAAACCAATTCGCTGGATAATTAGCACAGCATTATATGCCAAAAAATTTCTTCCAGGTAAACTTTTTACCTTTTCTTCTGCTTCTTATAGTCACTTGTTGATGGATATGAAAATAGTGTTGTTCCACACTTGGAGAACTATAACTCTCCTCCAGTTCTTAATTTTACTCTGTACAGCCATGAAATCAATAGTAACACAGATTCATTCTAAATGCCATCCAGTGTGTAGAGGAGAATGCACACTGAAAATAATGCTTTAGAAACAAGATTTTTCATGTGCCACTTTGAGGAAAGGAAACCAAAGGAGTAGCTGCATTGTGATACAGTCATTGAAATTCTCAAAATACACAACTATTCAGACTTATACTATCCCAGAAGGATGTAATGGTTTGTAAAACCTGCAGACTCTGTATTTTACTGTACCTTCTCATGCACAATGAGAATGAAGTATAATCTACTAAGGCTTAAAATTAAACATCCAGTATCTATCATGCCATGGGACAGAAACCAGTCAAACCAGCTCAAAATTCACAGTTCTCTTCCATGTAAAAGAGCCTTGTATCAATTACAGAATAGCAGAAAAGTTGACCTAAAGCCAGCCTCTAAAAGGGAGTTGTGACTGTGTTAAAAAGTGCTTGAAGTTTCTTATAATTATGCACACCTATTCTACCTGCAGACAGTAGGAACTTACTCCCTCAGTGTAAGACAGCACTCCAGTTCCTATTCCCGTGCCATCTTCTTCACTTTAGAACCAGACTATCAATAAATGCCCAGACAGTACGAAAACTCCCTAAGGATACCCACATGTAATGCATTTACAAACAATGGTGTCCTGGTCACCACAGATGAAATTACCTTACAGTGGCTTAGAAAACCTTCCAAAAAGGACAAACTGTCCTAATGTAATAGGAGGCTGTGGGAACAAACAAGGCAAGAACAAAACAAGACAATTATACAAAAGCAACATCCCAACAAATCTGAGAGGCAATTACAGGATACTGGCGTGCTTCCTGGCCCCAGGCTGAAGTACCATCGCTGTTCATCGGTGACAGGGGAAAAGAGAAAAAGCACAAACAAGCATGGAAAATTTAAATCCCATTCCTGGAGAGCCCAAGCTGCCCACAGGGCCAAGCTTAAAGTGGGGCATTCAGAGACACCTCTTTTAGGCAGGTATTTGTATTGAGCTCTGTGCCCAGAATCCTATTTTATTCACTGGAAATCTTGTAGCTGTTGCCAGGGGAGTCGTGTTGAGCTTCCTAAACACAGGCACCTAGCACTGCTTGAGATGCCTCAGGCACACTGTCTTCTTCCCAGTTCCTGCTTCAGATGGTCAAGTGCTTCTTTGCATGTCCCATTGCAGCTTCCAGGACTAGGACTAGACCATGCAAACCTCCCAGTGCCAGAAGCTATCTCAAGTGTCACAAAAAGGTTTAAGATTATTTGTTTTCTGTGTCCCGTGCTGGGAGGGCTGGATTAGCAGGCAGAAGGAGGAGTCTGTCTCTGAACTGGGCACTACTCTGTGGCATACAAGACAAAAGACCCTGAATGAAGTTGTGCAGATGGCTGAAACACATCTGGAATTCCCAGTTTTGTAACATAAACAAAGTTCAGCTTATCACTGTTCAGTGGCAGGACCCATGCGCTGTAAGGCTCCTCACAGCAGCAGATATCCACCTAAGCTTCTGCATCCTGTGTGTGCAAGATGACTACACAGGATACAAGACATATGCTCAGAATTTTTTTTCCCATCATGGTGGTTTTTTTAACTGAAAATGCAAGGCACAGAAAGTTTCCAAACTTTCAATGCTAATTTAAGTAACCTGTTGCTTCAAGAAGTGAAAAGAACACTAATGTCTTCATAACACAAATCTATTAGACAATTTCTTTAACAAGTAGAAAACCAAGAACCCAAATATTCACCCTCCTCCCCACAACTTCTATTTACTTCAACAAGTTATCCTTGTTTCTGTGAGAATCTGAAAGAGCCCTGAGAATCTGCAGTAGCTCCTGCACCAGTGAAGGGACACGTCTGAGCTCTTCCAGTGGAGCTTTTCCATAGATCACTAAGTTCCCCTCACCCCCTGTTGCTTCCAACACATCCATGTCAGAGGCTGTGGGAGTGCAGGCTGCTGCATCAGCCACAGCTTCTTGCAGAAGGAACAATCCTCTTCCTCTTTGCCATAATGAAAAAAAATGTTAGGAAGGACTTGAAGGCTGTAATCCCAAATTGGATCTTATATAAAATAAGCAGCTGAAGACAGCAAAGCCAAGCATTACCAGTTGCCTATATTAAAACACAGGCAGATCATCTACTTGCAGAGTTTCACATTGTACAGATCATCAGCCATACTTACAAACACATCAGCAAAAAATCTTGGTGAATATCTCATTCTTTCTTCAAGGCCAGAAAGACAGGTCCAGGCAGAATTTGCCCAGACTGATGCCTTGTTACTGATGTTTCTATCTTGGCTAGATTAAGCCAGAAACTGGCCAGACAGGGGAGCTGATAGCTCTCCCTTCCTCATCAAGGTGTGATGAAAGCTCCAAATAAGGCTTCCAAAATAAATCCTACTATGGCATTTTTAGGGCGTCGGCACACCCCAAAACCGCACAAACCAACAAGAGGGCTTTTGTTCTCTTGACTGAAGTCCAAGCATTTCAGAGCACTCCACTAAAGACCAACCAGAAAGGCTACCTATTTCCTTCCTTCCCAGGCTCTCAAAAACACTAGCAATGGTATTTTTCTTCAACCATAAATCAGGCTGTCTACTAACACACTGCAGCATGCTATGTAGAATTTAATTTGTACAGGCATTCAAAAAAAAAAAAAATTGTATACCATACCTCATTCACTTCTACTAAAAAATTAGGCATTTTGCTTTACTGCAATATTCCAAGAGGGATAAAAGGACAATTTTAGATTAAAAAAAAAAAAAGCAACAAAAACCTGTATATACATATACACACAAAAGAAACATATTCAAAACCCCTTTCATGAAGTCCAGCCATCACCAGAAAAGGACAAATCCCAGATTTTAATTCCTTTATAGGTCTGAATTCTGTGATTAAATTAAACAAATGAGCAATTAACTTTTGTGAAAGTATCATATAAGCTTTACTGCATATACAATTAGGAAGCCTGGACAACTTCCTACAAAACAGCCATTCCCACAGGGGCTTTTAATTTCTTTTCAATACAAGTACCTCTTGTGATGAACAAAAAGCAGTACACAAACTCTTCACAATAGCCTGAGGATCACAGCTCAGGCTGGGGTACAGATGAAGGAACAGAGAAATTTGTTTAATCTTTATTTAGGAATTTAGAAAACTTGCTATACTTGTAAATTTCTTTGAGTTTCCCATGAAGTGTAGTTGCTGCAATAACAGTCCCAGGTATCTAAAAGTTGTAAGCAAGCTGCTTGCTTTGTGTTCTGTCCTTTATAGGCAGAAAACACATTCCAAGTTTAAACTTGCTCAGTGAACTCTATTATCTGGGCCTAAAATTTCTCCTGTGTAAAGCAAGACATCATCTAAATGTTTCTACTGTTTTCATATACACAGGCAAGATTTGCTTGTTTATGTCTTCCTGATATTGCCTCGAACCAGCAACATTGTATCAAATGTCTCTTACTTAAGGAAGGAATGAGAATTATTTTCAAAATTGATCCAGTGTAAGTACTACGTGTAAATTTAGACTTAGTTATTTGGGGTAACTTTCTCAAACAGTAAAATCTTAAGGCTGCTTCTGGCAACAGGGAAAAAAACACCTTCATTTTGTTGGACCTACTGACTGAGAGATGTCCCCTCTTCAGCACCTGTAACGAAACCCACTGTGTTGGTTTGGCTGGGATAGAACTTGTTTTCTTCACAGTGGTTAGTATGGGACTGTGTGTCAAGTTGGTGCTGAACCCAGGGTTGACAATATAGCTGTACAGTTTTAACAATCTAGTTTTTTTTTATTGCTAAGCAGGGCTTAAACACAGAGCCAAGGCCCTTTCTGCTTTTCATACGGACACAGGGCAGGAGGCTGGGAGGAGACACAGCCAGGACAGGTGACCCAAACTGACCAGAGCTATTCCACAACATGACATCAGGCTCAGTAAATAAAGTGGGGGGAGAAGGAGGAACAGAGAAATATTTGGTATGATGGCATTTGTCTTCCTAAGTCACCGTCACACCTGATGGGGCCCTGCTTTCCTGGGGATGGCTGCCCATAGGAAGTACTGAATTAATTCCTTGTTTAGCTTTGCTTGTGTGCACAGCTTTTGCTTTCCCTACTGAACTGTCTTCAATTCAAACCATGAATTTTCCAGCTTTTACCTGGAAAAGTCCAGCTTTTACTTTAGCTTCTCTCCCTGATCTCACTTGGTGGTTGGTTGCTGGATGGGGTTAAACTGTGACACCCCACCTTGTGTGTGCTGAATCCAAACCACAGATAATATTACTGCCCTTGGAGAGGCATCCTTAAATTATGGGAACTTGTTCCTGACAACCACTGACAAAAGAAAAAAAATTCCGGAAAGTTACGGCTTTAGCATATTCCTCTAAGGTTTTCGGTTGTGAAAACACTGAAGCTAAACCTGAGGGATTTTTTTTTCCCTCAGAAATAATTAAATCACATGAGGGAAAAAAATAGCACAGAGGTAGCATACAAACCTATCTTTTATATAGGACACTAATGGGGAAGGATACAAAACCAAATAAGTTTAGGAAAACATTAACCTTAATTATACAGTGAAAATCCATAGCTGGTAAAACAATCATCCACATCTAATTCCTACTTATTATGTGCCTTAAGTAAAACTGAGTACCTAGCTCAAGAGAACCCCTGCTTAAAAATTAAACATAAATAAACTGAAGCACAATAAGCCTCCACATTTTAAAGGCAGTGCTCTTAAGAACAGTCATGAAACAACAGTTGGACTACAGCATCTCATCTGAGATTGTGTTTAGAAAGAGATGCCATTAGAGGAACAAATTTATTACAAGAGAATGCAGCAATTCCTGCCAAGCTGTTTGATAGAAACCAGGCACCTACATAACCTAATCTGAACAACTTCCCGTTACCAATACCACTTCCTAAAAGGAAGACATTAAGGTTGAAGAGCTCTTACAGCAGCTACCACAATTCATTACACAGAGCAAAGCAATCTAGCAGAATTCCTTTTCTAAAAAGTAAAATGGTCATCCTGAGATGTCTTTCCAAATCAGAATTATTTAATGCTTTTTAACAGAGAAGGACTTGTAGCATACTATAGAATTTGCAAGTAATTTAGTTGTTTTTTTTTTACAGGCACTCAAATGGGACTCGTTATCCAGCCCTCCTCCCTCTACCTTAGCTCTTGGTCATGCTGAAGGCAACAGTGCTGTCACTTATGGTTTAGATAAAGAGACCTCAGTGCTCACTCAGTGCTGTGGCGAGAAATACTCTCGACACAGCGTGGATCTGTATTTTTATCTCTTTGCAATCTCATTGAAGACTACAGCTTTCTTTTACACAGCTGAAGTATCAAGTTCTAGCAAGGAGGCTGTAACACTGAGCTCTCAGTACTCACCTCTCTTGAAACTCAGATTACCAGGAAAAAAATGCTCCCCACTTATTAGCCTTTTATAATGAAATAGCTATTCATAGATTCCTGAAATACCTGCAATTCTTTTCATTCACTAGGAAGAAACCCATATAAAGCTTAATGAATTGCAGAAACATTATACACTAACAAAGGCAAGATGCTTCAAGAAAAAGGAGGAATGCTCATTCAGCATTGCACAACACTGAAAAAAATTATAGAAAGACGCAATGTTAAAAAAGGTATGTTTGATAAAAAGTTCCAAAAAAATATATGTGGGGGATATAGAAACAAAAAACTGATTTATAATGCATACACATACTAAAATTGAGTAGTTTGAATTATTGGAAGAGAATGAAAAATAGGAGACAATGGTAAAATATAGTTTCCATATAAACCTATAATAAACTCTAAATTATAACTTCCTTGTCAAGTTCTTCAAAAGGCCAGTAAAGCAGCGTGAGGTGACATGCTAACAGAAATCCCACACTACAGATTACACTGTGTTCTCAAACTCACAAGACACTTTTTTTTGGAGGTGTATTCCTATCGCATAATTGAGAGGAGAGAGGTCCAAAGCTGAAGCTTCACTTGGAAAAGGGGAAGTGGAAAAACTTCCTCTGACTATTTTGCTTTGCTCAGCATTATTCCAGCAGGTGTCAGACTCTGAAGGACAAACAGAGGTCATACCAACAGCTGGCACCAGCTAAGTCACCACACCAATACAATTTGGAAACCTGCTTCCCTTCCCCAAGAGTCACACCAGAAGCATGGCTGCTGGAATTCCTTAAATAAAGCAGATCTGCCAAAAACAAAAATCCCTTTGCCACGTAGCCTACACCAGTTACTTCGACTTCCAAGACACCACCCTTCCTGTGTTGCTGGTGAGGCAGCCTCAGGAGCAGCCCAGCCCTCCATTGCCAAGGACAGACCCACCCATAGGAGCAGCAGGCATGGCAGTGAGAAAAACTGAGACAAGGAAGGAAAGGATATACTAGGGCAGGTGAAATAAAAGGGTAATTCCCCAGTATAGCTTCTCTTAAATAGAGTACTTCAAATTTTAGAGTAGCAAAAGCAACCTAGTAGCAAAGATGAATGATAAAAAGGTTGAGCAACTGCAAAAACAAAATATGATGAATCGAACAGTGACTGCAGAAAGGCAGCATTTCATCACTAATACACCCCAAGAGGATAAATCATGATGAAAGTCCTATTACATGAAAATTCAGCCACCTGGGAATTCAAACAGTTAGCAGCCAGATCTTTTTTTAATCACATTCATCTGTCATCAGGCCTAACAGCAGAGAGGGAAGGATTTGACAAAGCCAAATCCTCTGAAACAGAGCAGAAGTCACTACAGGCTTCACAGGTACAACCTTACTGCACTCACTCTGTGTGTGTGTCTGTGTGTGTGTGTGCCTACAAATCCTGCCAGCTCCCCAGGCCAGGGGCAAAACAACCGGCTCCAGAGGAACACGTGAGTGAGCACAGCTTCAAGTAAACCCTTACCTTCAATAAACTAGAACTCATCTGTGCCTCATCTACATGGGACAAGGCACCAAAGCTTCTCTGGTAGGAAACAGGAGAACCAGACATATCAACAACTTTCAGGGACAGTGAGTATGTAAAAGCAGAATTGGGGTCTCAGTCCCTGTGTCACATGTGACACAGATTTGGAGGACCCACTCTGCAGTGCTGCTGAGGTTCATGAGCACCAGTACATACAGCAGGTGTGAGCTGGCCAACTCAATGCTAGACCAAAGTCTTCAGCTGCAGATTCCAGCCCTTGCAAACACCCACTGATCTTGCCCTGAAGAGTATCCTTAAGCAAGAAGAAGGCAGTGGCCATCCAAAAGCCTGGGCTTCAGTCAGAGACAGGGGAGAGGCCGTGGGTTTATCCCTACATTACTTAGTAATTTGAGTTTGGGGCAGGGGTGAGGATCTGCAAAGAGAGAAGAGCAGACAATTGCCAGTTATCAAGTAAGAAAAGCATGACTGCTTTACAAATACTTAGCTAGGAGAGTTTGGAATGGAAAGTATTACTAACTGAAACAGGAATATGACACGTTTTAATTCAGTCACACACAGGAATGGCGAGTTAACAGTTACACAGGCAATCACAACCACTGGTTTCCTTCATTGGAAGCACACCCCTTCTTCCAATGAAGATTTGTTAAGACTCACAAACTTCTGTCATTTTGATTTCCCCTCGCAAGGGCTGACCAAAGTAAAGAGCCACTTGTACAGCATTTTCTTCTGGAGTTACTCATCTTGTCCACTGAGATAATTCCATGTTTGTCTGCAGTGATCTGCATTCCCCATCTCAGCTGCATTCCTAACTTTTATTGCCAAACAGCAATAGGAAGCAACAGTTCCCAGGACAAACTTGCAAGCAGCCAGCTGCTTGTGCTCCTCTCAACACAACACTTTGTGACTTCAACTTCCATCTTTTCACTGACATAACACTGAATAGAGCAACCAGTGCAGTGCTACTCTAAGTGGTCACACCATTTCTATGCTTATACTGAATTTTGTACCATTCTCTCTTCCATCCAGGGCACTAAAATTGCTTATAATATTTTGTAAGTTCATAAATAAACTAAGCAGCAGACAACAGCATGCTCTGGCCTGTCTTGGATCAATCCAAAACTGTGAAAACACTCCATGGAGAAATTTAATAGAGCCAACAAACCCTCCAAGGAACATATCTGGTCAGTTTTGGCCCTGTACCCTGAGATCACTTTTGGATTTTGCACCTGTGACTCTGAACTTGGACCTTTATCAGATGCCTGCACTCAAGTCTCACTTTTTGCACAACAAGAGTCCCACCAGGGACTCCATCTGGGCTTGCTCAATGTGCTTAACTTAAGACCATGTGCTTTAAGTCATGGATTGCATCTGATTTGTTTGGGTTGTTTTTTTTTTAATTTTTAATTCATGCTGAAACAAACTGCTCTGAAAATACAAGTTCTCTTTATTTTTTGTTATTATTTACAACTCCAAAATACTTCAGGACACTATACAAGTGCTTGTACTTACACCTCTAAGATCTTTTTATTTAGCATCAACAATTGAGCAGTTCTAAAAATGAGATACATGCAAGAGAAACAAAAGAATAACATCTGGGATCCATCTAAGCTGAACATCACCACCAGGCTCTCCAGACAGCACCTACTGCACACATCCAACATGAGGCCCAGCAGCAGCCCACCTGTCACAACACAAACACCATCATAGTTACATAAAGTTTTATTTAAAGGTCAACAATCATCAGAAGCTGAAGAGATACAAGTGAGGTGATGGATCAACCAGCATTTAGTGTTATGCAACCAAAAGACTTTTTTTCAGCAGTATCTAGTCATAAATAGAGACTGGGATTTTCCTAAATCCCAGTAAAATAAAGACCATCCAGCAGAGCAAAGCTTGTGCATTAATAGATGTGGACTCCTGCACAAGGAATCACTGCCATTTCAACCTCTCTCCCTTGATGACTGAAATCCTCATCCTAACTTATCTTGGCTTCTGTTACTGACGCCGCGTGGCCAAGCCACGGCCCCGGCCCACAGGCAGCGCTTATCCCATGCGGCCATCACAGGTCAATGGCAGGGCCACATGGGATCACCTGCTCAGCTCACCTGCTCCCCTGCAAGAACACAGCTGGCAGCAGAACCATGAGCCTCCAAACCACCCCAGCCCTCCTCCACCTCTGTAAAGGGGACAAGGGGGCTTGGGGCATGAGCCCCAGGGGAAGCTGGTGGCAGGGCTCAGGCAAGAGGGCTGTCCACCCCGCTGTGGGCACTAGGGATGTACTTGGGAAATTAGGATGGTCACAATTCTCTGAATGCCCTTTTGCCATTCAAGCATCAGCTTAATTTGGGGGTTAATTTCATTTAGCCATAGCCATGAAACAGCCAATACTTGTTTGCATCTATCAAAGTTATCAGTGGATACCAAGTATGATCAAAACACCTTCCTTTCCCATATAAATGAAGTTCTGCTAAATATACATCCTGTGTGCACACAGAGATATAATTACAGAAAATGGATTGGAAGAAAAGTGAAGAGAGCTGTGAGCTTGTAAGGAACTTTTTTTTAAAGAATCACTTCAATGAAGTCTATTTAAAATAAATCTCTTTTGAAAGGCACTGTAGTGAAGTTCTGCGTGCTTGTCACCATGCACTTTTACAGGACATACTTCAAAGCATTTCCTTTCTTTGCTGAGATGCCACCTAAACTTCGATCTTTTTCTGTCACGCCATATTTATTTTTGTTGCTCACTGTTTATTCCTCTATAAATCAAAGTAGTAGAGAAATAGATGTGCATGTATTTATTATCAAAACAACAGGTCAGCTATCTTTGTCATGGTTTAACTCGAAGAAAAACCACATCATTCCATATGCTGCTTCCTATCTGAAATTATTCTATCCTTCAGTAACTTTAAGAAAAAAAAGTTCTAGCTTTTTTATTTTAATTTTTCCCCTCTGGAATAAGATCTCGAAATCCTAAAATACAAACTTCACTGAAGCAAATGGCATTTGCTCAGGTACAACCAACAGTAAAAGCAATACTAAGTATCCCAATGGAAATTAGTAAATGCTCCAGTAAATTTTGCTCAGAAGCAGATAAGGTGAAAGATGCTATTAACATGAGCTACTTTATGCTGCACTACTCTAATATTCAACACTGAGCACCATCTTGATCCCAGTTCTTCAGTAATTAGACTAACACTGATGTGATGCAGGAGGAGAAACAAATACTGGTTTGTGGGAAAGAGGGAAGGAAGAAAACAAGTCATCATATAGCACAGTATACAGCTTAAAAACCTGCTTTTTCCTATACAGAATCAGAACATAATCACGTTTTATGAAGCCTGAACCAATACATTTTCATCCAGAGGATACCAGAAGTTGAAGTTTATTCATTTCTACAACTCTTCTCTTTGCATTCAACCAAGACATCATCAGTTTAGGCTGCAAGGTTGGCCTGTGATTCCCCAAAAGCAGAGGAGTTTCTGACTGCCCAGGTGACCCTGCCAGGCTGCCTGTATCGTCCTTAGGGCACCTTTCTCACCGTGCACAAGAAGAAGAGTCTGGGAACAGGAATGCACAACTGCAGGCACCACGGCCCCAGTGCTGCTGCTCACCCACAGCGTGCTCCAGAAGGAGCCACGGCCGTTTGCTGCATTGCACGAATGCCTGCAAGCTACCGGATGAATTATGCATTTCGGATCGCACCGGTTTCTATTTTCATCATGCTGAGATGGCCATGTGCAGCTGGAAGTCCGGACTCTATTTTTTTCCAAGCAGAAGACTTAAAATACTTCAAGTTTGCTGCCTGAGGGTGGGAAAGCAGCTTATGCTATAAAACAAGAACTTTCTCACATTGTTATGAGAGGTTCTAATTTAATGTAACTGGGGTACAATTTTAAGCGGGTGGTTTGGTTTAAATATTAACTCTGGTGGTACATAAGGCTTTATTCAAAGGGCAAGTTCAACTGCAAAGTGACAGTCACAGTTTACAAACTAAGTGTAATGCAGCAGAGAACTGCTTGTAATTATGCCCTTGAAAGTTACTTTTAATACTCAAAGTTTCATATGCTGCGGTCTCTTTAAGAAAAAAAGAAATAAAACCTCACATGGAACACACTGACTGAAAAGGAAATTAATAAAATAAGAAGCACTGACTATTTTATATGGTAAAAGTATATAACTAAATTCGTCTACATAATCCGAGCAGATCATGCTGATGTCTGGAAATCCCTGAACTGCTGGGCAATTGTACATTTGAAAAAGTAAAGTCCCTACCTTGTTTTGACTCTTCAAGGCAAGTCTGCAGCAAACTGCCACTTAATGCATAAACAAAATACCACTTACCAATCATTTCTTTTCAAAAGACCCAGCAACACATTCCAAGCTGTTGTTTGAGGCTAGATTGCTACTTATTTGCTGATCATGGTAAAATCAGTTCAAATTTTGCGGCTGATCTTTTCTTTTGCTTTGTCTGTACCTAGTCTGTTAGTTTTTTTAAGACACAAACCAATACAATTCTGGGCAATTCCTTTTGGTTCCCCTTTGTTCTGCCTTATATACGGAGTTTTGCCTTTGCCATCAAACAGCCATAACACATACATATGAATTACTGTTTTCCTGTCCTGTAGAAAATCCTGCCTGCTCCAGCCTGAATTCTGTATGCATTCACATATCCTGGATGTTCCAGAAAATGGTATCTCTAGAACACCCAGACATCCTCTAACACTAAAGCTGAACAGCAATCCCAAATAGACTAATCCTTCACTTCAATACTGCTCTCCTACTTTCCACAAAGACTCTCTGGTCCTAAAAAGACACCTATCAGTTCTGGATGTTTAAACTTCAGAGGTGAATCTACTGACATTTAAAAACAGATTTTAGAAAGAAAAATGTGTTCAGAAACTCACTTGTGTGATATGCATAATATTCACCTAAATTCATTAGTAAAAGCCACAGCATTGCTTGAGTAGATGATCCATTTCAATCCTCCCTGAGAAACAAACAAACTTGTATCTCTAAAAGGATTTGTCTTGGAGAACTAGCCCCTTTTTTAGTGTTGGGAAGCGCCAGACACCCACCTCTCCAGCCAGACCCACTGACAAGCACTGAAAAGGGACATTCCAACAGCAAGCAAAAAGCAGCAGGTGGGAAAGACATTGCCTCATGTAGATCTGGGCAGGGAGGGCAGGAAGAGAGATGCCTTCCCAGCTGAAGCTGCCTCCTGGAGAACCTCATTCATCAGGCATGAATGACTGATATTTAGCAGCTAATAAATATTTATTAGGTAAGAGCTAAGTAAGATTTAATATCTTATTTAAAATATTAGCTAATTTTCACCATGTAAGTAAGAATTTATAACCATATGCACTGTAATGCATAGACTTCGACTTGTTTAATTCATATGCTGAAAACCCTGAATAACAGATTTTCAAAGATAAAACTGATCAGATACAGGTAGTGTATTTCTTACATGAGCATAACAAAGTAATAACTGATTTGCTGTTTCTGCAGAAGGAGTTAGAAATTCCTTAAATTATGCTTAAGTATTGCCATGACAGCCATAGCAGTTTATACACATTTCCCTGTTCAGATATTTGTGGTATTTGTGGTTTTTTCCACCCAAGCAGTCAGCTCTAACTTGCCAGCTTGTCCTATTTCTTCTACTGAAGGTGGTCCTCTTTTTTCACAGAGCTACACAAGAATATCCCCACTTCTCTGAAGTCCCACAAGTAAATCTACCATTACCATCACTCTCATCTCTCACATTACTTGCAACACTATCATGCTTCCCTGATGAAGGAAGGGTTTGGAGGAGGTGAGCAGCTCAGGGACTGCTGAGAAGTCAACTCTTTCACCTTCTGGCACATGTACTGGGAATGACAGTGCCATGTACCCATTCACTTCCATCAGTGCTTGGCTCCTGGACAGAGTAGAGTGAGGGAACGACTGTAGTCACATCTTCCATGCAACAAAAACAAACAAACAAGCAAACAAAACAACCCAACAAAAACAAAAGTGGAAGGAATCAAAAGTTACAGTACATGGATTTTCGTCAGGGTTTTCCCTTCTTTTCAGGGGAAGCTGCCTCTCTCCTATCTACTGTTGCAACCACTTCCAAAACTTGCATAATCTTCTGGAATGGCATGAATTAACAGTTGTGAGCAGTCACAGAATGGTTTTCAGCATGTAAAGTCACACCGTGGCTCTTATCTTTCCATGTGTCTCTCCATCTGACTTTCTCAGTGCCCTCTCCACACACAAGAGATCAGCAGCTGTAACACAGCATTACATCATCTCCTCTACAAAATCTTCAGCAGTTTGACATTTTTTATTAGTTGAGGGAAGATCTCTCCACATTGGAAATACAAACCAGCTCTGTTAGCAGGAGTCAGCTGAGAGGTAAAATTGAACAGAAGTTGGTACCTTTTTCTCACAGAAAGTGCTGAGATACCATCACTGGAGTTCCAGGCTACTTGACCCCTTAACTTATGCTGATTTTACTAGAAATCCAATGTATTTATTTACTACACATCAATCCAGCCATTATCATATAATTAAAAAGTTATTTGAAATTAATGAAATATGGAGGAAAAATACTTGGATTTGATATCTGTGGTATTTCCAAGACTGCCTGGAATTGCAGTCACAGTGAGGAGGGTATGACATACTAACTACATATTTACTTGTTTGACCATGATGCTGCCAAGAGACACATTGTCCTTTTTGAAAATGTCATCCATTTCACAACTTTCCCAAAAATACACTTTCTTATGCTTTTGTGAACACCCTAGCATACAAACACAAGCATCAAAAATACAAGAAAACTAAGAGTCACAGACTGCCAAGTTTCTTAATCACAGGCTTCTTCTCTCAGCATTAGAAAAAAAATAAATCCTGCTCTGCTTGGCATGCCAGTGTATTATTTTAAATAAGTAGAAGGGCTGAAAGAAAGTCTCTCTTCATTTCCTAAACCCCAAGAGAAAATGGAGGAGTTATTTCCAGAGCATGTACTCAATGACCATCCAGTGAAGCCTATTCATTTTGGTCAGTAGTCCTAAATCCTGCACCACACCTAATGAACACACTGCCTTCTTCTGATGCATTTTACACTGCCTGGAGGAGAGGATTAAAATAATTATGGAAAAAGAAAAAAAAAAATAGCCTTAAGAATCTTATTAGAACAACTCTCCAATTTCCTTGGTTTGTTCCTCCTCCATTGGAAGACATCTCCTCATAGAGTAAGTCAGCCTTACAGTTTCAGATTCTGCTTACACTTTAAAGCAAAAAAAATTCAAGTATTTGACAATAGGGACATGTGAGGTGTCTGCTGCACAAGCAGGGACTTGGCATACCCCAGCCATCCTCCTGCAAAGGTTAAATAGTTCCCCAGGAAAGGCGGGATGCATCACCCCGTCTTCTGCTGATGGGTAATTTGCTGTTGGGGCGCCCTGTGCTCCAGATCTTCTATGAGCAAAAATTATGAGGTACCACACTTGTTTGTCAGATCTTCATGCTCTCTCAGTACTGAGCAGTTTCTCCACTTTAAAATGAATGTCTTCTAAGAGTCTGTGCAGAGCATAGGCTTCATTCAAGTTAGGTGTGACTGAGAAAAGATAAAAAGATAAACTACGTGCTTTGTAACAGCTGAGCAGATGAAACCCAGAAAACACTAAGTTCATGCTCTGCCAATAACTTAACTCTCATCCCTTTTCTTTGCTCTGACTGGAGTATCAGCTCAGTGCAGAGTATGCTCAGCGCATACTCTAAACTCTGGAAACATTTCATGTAATTGACCACAAATGAAGTAACACAGATGTGCTTTCCGTAAGCTGGAGAAGCTCTTTGGTCAGGGGAAGGTGGGTTTTCAGTCACACTGGCAGTGCGGAGGACCAGGAGGCTGCGTGGAGGGAGCAAGGAAGGAGTCTCCTGCAAACTCTGCAGCTGGAGGCTGCCCAGCTTCCCCCCTGTTGCAGCCAGCTATTAAAATATACTCAGTGAAACTCCTTAGTGCACTTTCTCAGATGTGTGAGTCAAGTTTGACTCAAGATGATTTTCTCAGAGTCCTTTACTTCTTCTTCTTGCCTGTCCTAACCAGAGAGGAGATGTGGCAGTTGGATGTTACAGCTAAAGCTGTGCTTTCTGTACAGTACAGCTCAGCAATTAGAAGATTATTCTTGGCTTTACCCCCTGCAATTTTTAAGTCTCTTATTCTGCTGTCTCTACAGACTCAGGCTTCCCAGTTCAATCTCCCATCTTCTCATGCAGACCCTTCCTCAGGTGCCACAGAAAGGGTCCCTCTGCCTCAAAGAAAACCACAGCTAACAGCCCTCTCACTGCTCTCAGAATAAGTCTCTGGCAGGCCAAACACGAATTCTTTCTGAAAGAGTGAATATTAAGAAAAGGCTTTGTACCAGATCATTATTCCCAAAACTTTACTCCAAGTCCCAGAATAAAGCCCAGGACCAGCATATTCTAATAGTCTCGTTTATCCCATTCTTTCACATAAACTTCTTCCCTATACAGGCCTTCATTAGTGAAAATAAACTGCACCCAAACCTCAGCAAGGTATTTTTGTGGTTTTTTTTCTGTGGGTAAGGCACCCACATGAGTTTTTGCTTAAAATAAAATAAACTGGTATTATTCAAAGGGAGGTTAAAATAGAGCTCAGAGGGGACTCTCCTGAGCCTGCTCCTCAAACAAGGCTTCTCCTGTACAGCCCATCAAGCTATTTCAAGAAGCACCTCCCATTTTTCACCCCTGAGTATGTCAAAGTGTGTCAGCTTAAGAAGCCAAAGAAAGAAATGGTTACTTAAGGGCAAGTACAAATACCTTGAAGGGGTGGGAGTGAGTCAGGGTTGGGTCAACAGGTTGCTCACTGCACAGGGTATGGAGAGGTGTGCATCCACACAGCAGCTGCTGAGCCACAGATAATCCCAGCCCTCCCTGTGCCAGGCTCAGCATCTCCAGAGGGAGCACAAGCACCCGGGGAGAAACCATTTCCCTCCCTGCACTGCAGGCCTTGAGCATGGTCATCAGCTCACACACTCCTTTGCACTCTTGGGGTAGCAACACTCAACATTTTCCCCTCTGGTATCCATGGAGAGAGATTAGCACTCCTGTATTTCATTAGCCAGGAGTGCTAAGTAATCCACCAACTTGTGGAAAGAGTAAAAATACTGAGGTTAATGTATTTGGTGAGGATCTGTTGAATGGTTGGGGTATTTTATTTCAGTACAGCATAAGGAAAGCAGCTGTCACCTTGATTATAGTGCCCTCGGTAATCTGACACTTCAGTTAGTCTCCCAAATTCAGACGGCTCCCCCTCCATTTCAGTGAACACAGTTACTGATCACTTAAACAGACAAATGCTGATTTGCACAAAATAAGTTTTGAAGTGAGGCTGTATATCAGAGGAGGAGCAATTTGCACCCATCATTCCCATCCTTCCACGGTCAGAAGGGAGAACACAGAAGTCTTCCAAGAAAATCCAAAGAACAGAGAGAAATGCCAAGCTGCAACATTTGGCTCCACACACTCACTTTCCAAAAAGCAAAGGGGATGAGGGATGCAGTGCTCAAATGATCCATGTCTGCTTAAACACTTGGTTTGCGTGCTCCAGTGCTGTCGAATGGACACAGCTGATGAGTCAAAGATGGAATTAGCATCCCTGATACAGCAACTCTTTTCCAGCCCAAACCAGTCACCTCCAGGCTTCTCCTTTAATTAAGGTCTGGCCAAGACATGTCAGCAGTCCAGCATCCTCTTCCTGCCAACAGCTTTGCCAATACTTTGGTCACTCACAACCAACTCCTCCCCACTCCCTCTTTTTCATTGCTATGAGCTGAGTGAGCAGAAGGATTCCTGAGAGTGGGTAAAGGCCCAGAGCCATCCCAGATTTTCATCTACCTTTTCTTCTGCTCTTGGATCTTGTACTTGCAACATGAGACTGAAGAGCAGTGCCAATGCTAACAGTTACCTTTTGTGCCTGATAACACAAAAGCAGCAGGAGGGAAAAGAAAAAATCAGTCTAATGAGGCTGGAAGCACAAGAGATTGCCTAGAAAAAGATAACAAATAAATAACTTAAGGTATAAATTACAGTTAAGTGCACTACAGTTACCATGTACTGTGCAGTATTATTCAGAAATATCACCAGCACAAGTTAAAACACCCCACACACTGAACAAAAAGCAACACTTCTGGTAGGAAACTGGTAGTCTTACACCACCACTGTAGTGATAATGGCATGAGAAATTGTACAAGTGACAGGTCAGACAAAATTTAAAAGCCTCCAGTTTGTGTTGCTCTGTTAGTTTTTCTCTTCTGATAGAAACAGTCTGCACTAACACAGACAATAACACAGAGCACTGCCCATCCATGCAGTACACTCTATTTTGGCACTGTTGAAAAATAAACTTGTTTTCTCCCCATTTTCTTTTGAAGACGAAAGTCCATTAAGACATGTCTTACATCTGCTTTGATTTATCCAGAGAAAAGTCAGAGCACTTACACTTTATGCTTTAACTGATAAATTTACACAGCTACATGGACAATGCCTTATAATTTAATTATTTATTTGCCTTGAAAAGAAAGCAAACCTTTATTTATAAGCTGCTTTACATTTTAGAGGCTTTCACTAAAAGAGAAGTTCAGCATAATACAAAGCCTTTACTCACAGGTACAGAGCCAGCACTGAACTTCAATTAATCACAAAAAATTTAAAAAAAAATCAATCCAGCAAATAAAAAGAAGTCTTAAGGAAAACTGACAACTGAAAAACACAGGAGGACATGTCTCTGATAAACTGAAAGTCTCTTCTGTTAAGCTGAGCACTATATTTACCACCTGGCCTGCAAGGATTGCTTTTATTCAAAAGCTCTGCAGTAAAATACATGCATGTGTAGAGGATGAAGACTTTATCATTGAAACCTTCTGCAAGAAATTAGGGGAACGAGAAAGACTTGCATACTCCTGCAGCAAAATTAGGTCAGGACGCCTTTGAACGGCTCCATTTGAAGGCTGTGCCAGACTTCAGATCAAATACTTTTTAGTGCATTAGACCCAACGGCTTAAGAGACGAACTTCTATACTGCTGATAATTATTACTGGTATTATGCATTGCTGCTTCCCTCTCCACCTGTGGATAATTATAAATAGCCTAGATTTTTCCAGTCCCTGACATATGCCACTTGGTTAATAGCACTTCCAAAACCTATCCTTTATAACCATAGGTCACACATTTCAAACACGATAACCACGTAACTCCACAGAGATTGCTAAATTATGACTTGCCCCACACATGCTCTTATCTAAATGTTCCCTGAATATACAGAGATGGCTAAATGGCATTAGCATCACAGTAATTAATGATGTGAAGCTGTAAAGTAACAAGCTGGTGATTCAAATGCAAACCTGCCTCTGCCCTCCTGTGCCTAGGTACAGCCCTGGACTTTGCAACCTTAGAATATCACTACCAATGGCTCCATCACCTCCTGATGGGGCTGGTGCCCTCCTCCATGCCAGTTCTTGCTCTTGATGGCCTTCAGGGCTATCTGCAAATAAAACACAGTCCAGCAGCCAAGCTGGGAGGGAAAAGGCCAAGGAAACGTCCCCAGATATATCAGGCAGTTAATTCCCTGCTCAGCTTTACTGTTCACACTCTGAGGTACAGGCAATAGAGCCCACCAGACCCATATCCAGTCATGTCTGTGCAAATTTTCATTAAAGAATCGATTTATAAATAACCTACAACAACGCCCAAACCTCAAAACTATTTAATCACATCATTCAGAATTTTAAGCCTTTAAAAATTCAGACTTTTCCTCAGGTTTTCTAAGTTCTTAGAATTCACAGCTGAATTCACTCTAGCAAGCTTGGTCCTTGGGAGGGTTGTTAAGATACACCAAAACATCCTACTCCAGTTTCCTACTGCTCATTTTGCTCTCCTGTTTGGTGACACTACTAATTGTACAGCTGCTACAGCTAGCTGCCAGAGACTGCTCTAAGGAGGTTTTCCAATTAGATCAGATGAATTGAATAATGAGAGAGAGAGATTAACTTTTTCTGTGCATCTCTAGGAAGCCATAGAGAAATCCCCAAAAAAAATACTCTTGCTAATCCTCCCTTAGGACCCCTCATCTCTGATTACAAATACAGAAATGCCACGTGAGCAACTTTACTATGTGGGAACTGTGCCAGCTCTGACTGTCTGTACAGCAACCACCTTCATGACAATGGATCCTACTACATTTTTTAAGAATGACAGTGTCTGCCTGATGTTCTCCTCAGTCCTCATCAGGTTCCTCAAGTCAAATACATTCACCCATGTAGACCAGAGGAGGCAAGCCTCAAATGGTAGGTAAAACAACAAGAAATGGCAAAGAAGCATCAGAGAGACTGCTGCCTGTACATTATAGAACCACCCAATTTCTTTCCCTACACTAAGGGGATTTTTTGTCATAACAGAAAGCTTCCAAATTCTTTCAGTACAGATAGAGAAGGTCAGAGGAAAAAACTCAAAAATTAAATACTGACTGGCACATGAAGTCAGCAGAATCACAAAATATTCAGAAACCCAGAACACTTCTTTAACCCACACACATTAATAGTACTCCAAAAACGTATAAGAAAATCTACATCTCTATTAAGTTTATGACACCAGGCAGAAGACCAATTCAAAGTGTCCACCAGAGGAGGCCTACATCAAGATGCCAAGTCAGCAGCTTTTGGTTAAATAGGAGAGATATGTTCAAGCAACATTAGTGTAAGCACAAAACCCAAACCAGCCAAGGGTAAAATAAGTTTTCAGACTGTGAATTATCATAAGAACAAAAAGAAAGATAACTTCCCTTTTCTAATGCCCTACAGTTGTGAAACAGACAAGATATGGCATCTTCATGGCAGCAATACTGTTAAGAGTACTGTCTCAAACCATTTTGAATCAAATGCTCTGTGTTACCAGGAGCTCAAAAGTTCTCTCCATCAGGGAAAGCCAATGGCATGGGCACACGACTGCCTCTTCACTGCAGCAGAAAGGCTATTTATTACCGAGCCTGAGCCCCACCAAAGGCAGAGATCCCCCTTGCAGACACAGGCCTGCTCTTCAACAGGGGATGCATGGCTGGCTGGGCTAAACAGCACCAGATAAAAACACGTGCAATAGGCAATATGACTTGAGACAACGAGTTAGCTCAACTTCAAGGTCCTGTCTCCTCCAGAACCTGCAGAGGTAAGTCTGTTTTTACCAGGTGGCCAGGGAACCTACATTCCTCACCCTCAAACGCTGCACAGTGATACCATCAAGCAACACTGAGATGTCAAAACATTATCCAAACACACATCATGAGTCTTCATTATTTAAGGCTGTTTAATAACGCATCTCTTTATAGTCAGTTATCAGACTTGTTCCTTCTTCCAACACCTTCATGGCATTCATCCCCTCTGCACACCAACGGATGCTCTGTGCTGCAGGAAGGACCACAGCTCCTACCAGAAGAGCAAAAACCATCTCATGGTTTGCCAGAGGGCTTGGCCAAACTCTCTGGAAATTTCTGGAGACATCTGTCATGCTTCCATGCAGCAGACAGACATGTCCACTGAAATATTTTGATCAAAAGCCATAAAAAGGCAAATTCAGTTGCAACACGGACAGATAATTTCTGCTGAGCCAGGAGTCCATTTGGGTCAGCAGCACTAGTGGGACCTCCCAGCCTGGTCAGGTTGGATACAGATCTATGGTAACCACTATTCCAGTTTTTTCTCCTTAGACTTAATTTTTCCCATTTGTTCACATTTTGCAGTGATTACCATGCCTATCCGCTTACCAGGGCCTTGAGGGCAGAGAAAAGGCTGTGCTGGAGAATCAAACCAAAAGCACCAATGGGAGATACTGAGGATCAAAACATACACATGGGGGAAAATTTATGAAAGTGCTGTATTAAATTACAAGTAAAGAAACAAGAAAAGAAAACGAAAAGAACACCTTTTGTTTAGGGCTTTTCTTCCTAGTAAGTAAAGTCAGAGAGGCTGCCCCTTTCACACTAAGTCAGGCCAAGAAAATTAACAACACAATTTTGAGAGAAATTCTGTTCTGTTTATTTACCTGGGAAGAATGTTCTCTGGGGCATTTCTTGTCCTGACACTTGAAAGACATACAAACAACAGAATAAAAAAAATTAAAATATATGTAAAATAGAGCTCCATATAGAATACAGTTCTATATAAAACACATGAACACACAAAGTTTCAAAGACCTTTCAAGCTAAGCTAGAACTGCAACAGCTGGAAAGAGATCAGTGTTGAATGCTCTGTGGAAGACAGTTTCTGTGAACACATCATTTCAAAACTACCCCGAGAGGTTTCATTTCATGACATCTTAGATATCACATTAAAAAAAAAATCAGCCTTTATGGATGAGAAATAATCAAAGAGCACATGTCTGGAAAATCATAAACAGCTTCACAAAAGACGAGAATTTAGAATATACACATGGCACTTTAATATCTTTTCCCGTCTATCGCCAGGACTAGCCATTTTTCTTGTTACACCATAAAGAAGGAGATTTGTGAGTTGCAGATGTTACATATGTTTAAGCTACCAATTATTCTAAAGCATTAATCTTCTAAATTTGGATGCTGCCTCGGCAGTTCCTGAGAACTTTACACCTTCTCTCAATGACATTTACACAAGCCCATAACTAACACAACCAATTCCACACACGCTGTTCATGGATGCTCCATCTCCTTGCTGGACAAACACTTTCCTTTGTGCTTGCACTGCCACCACCAGCAAGTACCAAGTGCCTCTGAGCTCCTAAACAGGAAAAGATTCAGTCCACAGACAGGACAGAACCTAAAGGTTCTGCAATTTGCCTTCCACAAAAATTGTCAAAATCTTGCTTCTCAGCACCATTATCTCATGCACATCTTTACTGTAGGAATTGTACATTACTATTATTATTGCTTATAGGACTAAGACATATCTGTTTTCATTTATGCAATGTCACAAATTTATAGTCAATGGAAGCTCAATTTCTGGCTGTCCCAAAGACAGTATGTTTCCATTACTGTGAACTACCTTCACCTTTCTGCTTTGCTTTCTTTGCAGGTTTTCATTTTGAATTATAAGAACATCACTAATGTCACACCCGAGTGAATACATGCAACAGCATTTGAAAAGGATTTGAATGGAAAGGCTTTGTGGATGCTTTCACCTGATAATCAGTTTAAGTGACATACCGATTCTGGAATCTCCACATCCAGAGTGAGCACAAATAAAAAACCTGGAAAAGGAAGAAAGAGCCCAGAGAAAGAGGAAAGCTTGCTTCTACTTGCATAGTTAATGGAAGGACAGAAGCAGACATAGGAGAAGAGATCCTGTCGAAGGTGGGAGAGGGAAGACCTGGTTAGGTTATTCATTCATGTAGCAGCAAGTATGATGTCTTTTTTTTGTTCTCTATTGAAACATCCTTGGTCTTGAGACTACACTGGTCATGCATCCAACTGCTCCCTGGGAAATACTTCATCTCCCAGGCTCTATTACTTTAGCAGCACTCTTTCCTACATCTCTGTGAGAGTCAGTCCTCTCAGTCCACAGATTGAAATACACTTCATATAATAACAAGGATAGGCCACCTTACATTGATCTCAAAGGTGACAAGTGACTTCCATTAGTGTGGAAGCACCTCTAGAGAAAATTACGCTTTATTATGACTAATCAAATGATGCCTGACAAAAGATGTCTGACAACATAATATTTAAATACAGACAATATATTCTGGTTGTTAATCACAATGCTGGCTTCTGAACATTTTGATTCTGTGTCTGTGTATACCACAGGCTATTTGACCTTCTGTAAGTCTCTTTGTCTCCTTACTATTAATAAAAGTACAATGTATTTATCTTCACCCTCACAACTCAAACACAGCCAACAGGTTTTTATTTGAACTTCCCCAAATCAATTCACCTTGGGAACAAAACAATATAGCTTAGAAGGGAGATTTCTGAAGAAGTTGTTTATATATAAACTAAAAATAGTGATTTAAGATGAAGCAGCCAGCTCAGGCTTTAGTTAAGCAAAGCTTATATATACTACACTCTAATAGCCTATCTACGGACAAGGCCAATTTCTGCAGATTCATCACCACTGTATTAGTCATTATTTCACTTTAAATGAAACTCCTGCTTGAGACATCAACAAAAATAATTTGCTCAGTGCAAATGCACTTGTAGCAAATGGCTGTTAAATGCTACATTTTCTCCCAGTGCAATCAGGATTCCAGTACGTCTGAGGATTACATGTATTCTGTTTTTCTGCCTAAATATCTAGTATGCTTTTAAAAGCATCCCCCAGGGCTGAGCTAATCAAGAAAACAACATACATACAGAGAACTGTCATTATTAGAGGGTCAAACACCAATGCAGTCTGTACTCCAGAGCTTGCAAATTGTACTTCAGTATGAGGAGAAATAATGTTCCCAAATCACTGAAGAGTGTCATATAACCTATGAATAAATTACTAGTCCTGAAAAGATTATAGATAGCAATTTATTAGCATCTTGTAAGCTTGAACTGAAGATAACCAAACAACAAGCTGTTCACAGAAGAACCTCCAGTAATTTTCTCAGGCTTCCTACAACACTGACAGCAAAGTGACTTGAATGTGGACCAAATCACTTGCTCATGGCTTGCGCATCCTCTCTCAAATGCAGCAGCACAGAGGGCATCTTTATGATTCAGATTCAAGTAGGGTCTTATATGAGGCCTCAAATAGGCTTGTCAATCTCAAACACAACATTTATGTTAAAAATCATAGTCTGTCAAATCTATTCAGAAGACAAAAAGAGTACTTCTCCATAACTAGACAAGAGCTCTTTGTTCAGCCATTGAGTCTTACTAAAGCCTGCAATTCTTTGCCATAAGCAAGATGTTTAAATTGCTCAATGGCAAAAGTCAATTTGGTGAGAAAATGTAATTAATAATGCCATCCATATGCCTATGCTTGACATTTTATAAAGACAACTCGCCACAAAGAGCAATGCAAATGGAGAACTCTGCAAATGACTGGCTCCTCTGCAGGCTCTTCTCCAAGCTCAAGAAGCACTGCAAAAATGTCACGTTCTCCACCAAGGATGGCAGGCAGCTCTCCACCATCCACCCCACCCTCCCAGAGGCATTCGATCATGGCTGCATGTTTGACATGTGACTTCTCATAACCTGCACCTCTACTAGTCAAAAACTTAGTCCTTTATCTTGTCATCCTGCAATTACACTTAATTTAGGACTACAGAAACTTAGATCCATCCAATCTCCAAACAAATTCCAGACTTACTGCACGCTCTCCAAAGTCCACCATCTTTATTCCATCAGCTACAGTAACTACCTCAAACCTACCACAGAGGTATTATCTGCCCAAGAACCACAATCCCAGCATCCAACTTCAAATCCTAAAATATTTGTCCTGACTTGCTCCTGAAGATGATGCTCTCATATACTTCCTTGATAAGGATCTAGGAAAAAATGCAGAGAAAACATCTCTGCACTTCAGGCCTCAATACTAAATCAGTTCCAATGCAGACCTCAGGGCTAAGATATCAAAAAGTGGAACTTCAGTGTTCATCTGTTCTTTAATTTTTAAATGATAATCTAACCTGAGACAGAAACACATTTCCAAAAAGTGGCTCATGAGAACACCCATCTAAGGGATGGCTGTAATACCCAAGACTGGTAGCAAACCCCAGAATTTCCAGTGCATGGCAGTGCAGGCAGAACCCAGAAGTTCAGTCAGAGCAAGGGAAGCAGACATAGCAGATTCCAGGTGTTGCCAAACCACAAAAAGCAATGGATGAACAGTTATTAATTCTACAGTGAGAAGAAAAGGTGCATGTGACTTGAAGGGTGGGTAGAAATAAATGAAGACTGAAAAGACTTCCTCCCTTCATTGGAACTTATTTGACAAAGCAAATTTAACACAGATAGGAGAGACACAATCAGCATATAAATCTAAATACCAGCTATCTCTTCAGCCCTTCTTTTCCACCTCTGAATCTAACTGCCTTTTTCAAAAAACCAGTCCTATTCTCCAACACATTATCAATTTTCCAAATTCCAAAACCAAAGTAACCATTAGAAACAAATGTAGGAAAACTACAGCATCACAATTCTCAAATACTATATACTTCTGAAAAATACACCATATCACCCTTGGATCATCTTCCAACGATTATACTTATGCCAACAACTCAGCAGTCAGATGCTTACACAAGAAACTGAAAGGCCACTCAAGTGATGCCCCAATGCTATGCTTCACTGAAAGTCCCAAATCCAGCCCCACATGCACGTATTGATGATGTGAAGCAGTCTCCAGACTCCAGAAGCTTCCCGGGGGGAGATGGACTCAACCTTCTGTGAGGAGAGCAGCACCGTAACACTGCAGTATGCAGCACAACCTGCTAGCCAGCAAAGTTTCTCGATGTGCACTTGGGCATGCAGAGAGGATCTGACTGTCACACAAGCTCTGGAAAACCATTCGTCCCACTACTGCAAACTAGAACGAAACGGAAACGTTTATCAGCCTCTTCTGAATGGGAGCTGACAACTACAGCTGGATACTTGGCACTGCTCTCTGGTGCTATTAAAATCAGCAAAAGCTGGCTCCCAACATCATCAGGGCTCAGGGGCTCAAACTTTTAAAAGGTGCATCAGGCCTCTCATTCAGTTTTCCTTTTCTTTCCAACAGTTTCAGGTCACTGTCTTTCCCTCTCTTATAAGCAAACCAAGAAACTTTCAAGGTAGCTAGAAAACACATTTTTTGCCATTCAGCCAAGCCTGGGTGAATGCCCCATGTCCTTTGAGACCCACATAGGTTAACAGAACCCACTGTAATCTGACATCTCACTGCACACTGCGCTGATGGCAGCAAACCACTCCTCAAGCCCCAGCTGCAATCCACCAGCTTTGGTGTGGGTAACACCATGTGCAGGCTGGCACTAACAGGTTGGGCTCCCTCTCTCGCTCTCCATCACAGCCCTGTCCCGAAGCAGCTGCTCCCCCGGGGGAGCTGGCATGGCACAGCAGAGCACAGCTGCGGCGACAGCCCACACAGCACACAGAGCGCGCACCCAGCACCCACAAACCACCCCCATCCTCGTTCGGAGGCAGGTCTCACTTCCAGGACATTCTTAACACAGTGCTAACATCTCCTTGGCCCACCCCAATAAAAGTGTTGGTTGGTTATGCAGACCTAACACAGGGAATTCATTGCTTTAAGAAATAAAATATGCTGCAGCTTCCTGCTCCTCTGCTCAGAAGACTCGTGGATAATTAACTTCATCAGAAACAAGATTTTTACCTTATGGTTTTGTCTAAATAATGATAATAAATAGTGGAATTAAAAACATGAAGAAATTTAGAGCTAATTCCATTTGATATTGGTCTGGAGAGCTGGGAGGTTTTTTAAAGCATCCATACAGAAGTCCTCTTATTACAAGGACAGACTTCTGCAGAGAACACAGATTTGGCATCTGTCTTTTCCCAGAGACTGGTCTACAAAATCCTATCTTAAGGGACCATGAAGCTGCTGCCAGGCGCAGTTAAAGGAAAAAGAAGGGAGGTGAAAGAAAAGGAAAAAGACCAACCTCCTTTTACTTTTTTTCAGTCCCTCCACAACTTTCTGGCAGCAGTAAGGGCGCTGCAGCAGATCCAGGCAGGCTTCCCCCACCTCGCTCTCCCCACTGCCCCCTGAACCACACCGCATGGGATGTGCCCCAACAACCCACCTCACACTGCCACAGTCTGTTCATCCTAGGGCAAAAACCCATCAAACTTAATACTCTGCTAATTACTGTGGCAGTTTAATAGCTACTCCACCATCAGAGAACTTCGTACTAACAGCATTTCTATAAAATTAAAGGATATTGTAGCTCATTAGGCAAAGGTGTTTCTGCAGCACAGTTATACTTAGCGGAAACAAAGGTCAGTGTTCTACCCAACCCTTTTTTAATCAGTCTTTAAGAAAGTGTTTCGCCATTGTACCCTTAGAAATCCCTAATGGTGAGCCATATTTTATGAAGGCTGTGACTTGGCTAATTTATACAACAGATAGAGAACTTCAAAAGTTAACCCAAGCTAGTGACGTTATTTAGTTCAGTGAAGCGGCTCATTTTAATTGGATTAAATTGTCTTTTTTCCCTCTTTTTATTTCATATTGAAACCTCAATTTATCATTTCCTAATATATGCCCAAACACTGCATTAGTGTCATTGTGCATACCCCTTCCCTCAAGACAAGCTCAAATCCACAGATGGAAAAGAGCAAAACCCTCTGGCCGGTCCTCGCCGGCTCCTGCCGGGTGGGAGGTTCGCCGGAGAGAGGCTTTCCCAGAGGTACAAATCCCAGCAACAGAGCTAATTGCATTAAGCACAGGGCCCGGTTAGCGAATACACTCGTGGCACGGAAAAAGTGTAAACAGCAGCATTATCCCGAGCACCTCGCGAGCTACACGGCGAAGGGCGGCCGGGTGCGCAGCAGGCTCGGGCTCCGCGGAGCCGGGACCGGGGGCTGGCCGGGAAGCCCGCAAGGCGATTGAGGGGTCTGGGAGGTCCCGAGCAGCGCAGCCAGGGTTTGCTGCCTTTTTTCTCTTTTTAGCCACGGGCCGTGAGGAGTGGATTTTGCAAGGGACGCTCCCGCCTCACGGCCCGCGAAGCCGGGGGAGGCGGCGGTGTCCCCGGGCGGCCGCTCGGA
Organism: Chloebia gouldiae; assembly: GCA_003676055.1. Classification (NCBI taxonomy): domain Eukaryota; kingdom Metazoa; phylum Chordata; class Aves; order Passeriformes; family Passeridae; genus Chloebia; species Chloebia gouldiae. The sequence goes on along the minus strand of QUSF01000001.1, from coordinate 47,053,382 downwards.
CCCGGGGCGGCCGGCGGCTCCCGGCGCTGGTGCGGGACGGGCGGCAAGTCCCCGCTCCGGACCCAGCCCCGCGCCGCGGCCCCTCGGCCGCCCCTCCTCCGGAGAGGCAGCGAGCGAGGCACCGGGGGGGCTCCGGGGCCGGCTGGCGGCTGGGTCATCGCGGCAAACTTCGGCCGAGGTTCGCCGGAGGGCGGCAGGGTGGTCCTCTCGGCTTCGTCAGGGTGTTCAGGGTTTTGTTGTTTTTTGGAGGGTTTTGGTTTTTTTTTTTTTTCTTTTTTGGGAGGGGGGAAGGGGGTGTCTCTCATTCTTTTTTTGGTGGGTGGGACGGAATGGTACCTGCTATTCGCAGACCGCTCAACTATCAACAGATGCCCCCCCGAGCCAGCGCAGTGCCCCGCGGACGGCGATGCAGCGGGGCAAGCCTCGGGCTGCGCGCCCCGCGCTTGGCTGCCGCAGCCGAGGCGGCCGCCCTCGTCCCGTCCCGTCCCGTCCCCTCCCTCCTGCCCCGGCACTCACCGGCTGCCCGGAGGCGCAGGCCACGAAGCTGACGGTGAGCGCCAGCCACACGCCCCGCATTATTCCCGCGGAGCCGGCGCGGCGGCCGCCGGGGGCCGGGTACAAAGGAGAAACCGGGGGCCGGCGGCGCTCGGCAGCGCCCGAGGGGCGCGGGGCAGGGCCGGTGGCGCCCCGGGTCCGGCCCGCCGCGCTCCTGCCGGCGGCTCCGCGCTCCGTCCGGCGGGCCCGGTGCTCGCGGCGCTGGGGCGCGCGGGCTGCAGGCTGCGCGCTGCCGGCTCCGCCGCCCTCCCTCCGCCCCGAGTGCGCGGCGGCGGCGCCGCGGCTCCCAGTTAAACCCCGCAGAAATTCCTGCAGGATTACAACACAGATTGGCAGCTCCCCCAGCCAGTGGAAAGAAGCAGCGCGCCGCCACCGCCGGCTCTCGCCCCTCGCAAATTCAAGCAACTTTCCTCCCCTCCCTCCTCCTCCTCCTTCTCCTCCGCCCTCGCCTCCCCTCTCTCGTTCTTCCCCCCCGCCCCAAGTGGAAAACATGAGCAGCGCCGCGGACCGACTGGACCGACTGTAAGAAGACCGGCCCCGTATAAAATCGGGGACGTGGAAAGGCTCCCCCTAAGCAAGAGAAATCCGGCCGCGTGTTTTTAGCACGGTGCTGCCGGGGTTCGCACCGCTGCTCCGCGCCACCCTCCCCGGAAAGCCTCAGTGGCAACTTCAAGTGTCAGGAAAAAAGCAAAATGGAGGGGTCAAAATTCACGGGAAGCGGGGCTATCCCGAAAATGCCAGCTCATTGTGAATCTCTTAGCTTTTTGCCTCAGGTTTCATTTTTTTTTTTAGCGTTTTCGCCCCCAACAAGAATACTAGAAACTTCTAAGGGTGAGGGGCGGCAAAGTCAGAAAGGGCTGCGATTTGCAGCTAGTTACATGGATCCAGAAGTTATGTCTTCAAAATAAATATTGCAAGAATTGACAGCACCAAGAATGTGTGCTCCAGAAGCCAAAACAAGAAATCTTGCTACAACTAGTCCATGGTATTTCTCAACTGCGGAAAATGGTGCTTTTGCAGAGCTCAGGAGCCTCAGCCTGATCCACTCGCATATGCCAGCATGTTTCCACCACTGAACGTGTACACACATGATATCAGTCATTGGACATGGGAAAGGAACAATAACCAGGAAAGCAAAATGTATCAGTCTCACTTGCAAACTAAACTGGTGATTTAAGTCAGAAGGTAGCAAACAGTGTTTTATAGCCTTAATCATATGGTCACAAGGACCATAATGGTCTCTTTTGTTTGAGCAAAATCTATCTCTCTCAGAGGGCCCGGGTCCCGGCAAGGGCTAGAAAAGCCCAGGGAGAAACCCTGGGGGGACGTTTTTCCCGGGAAGATGTTTTTTCCATGCCCTTCACTTTGCTTACCCTGTGCTCTGTGAAGAACTTTGGCCAGCGGGTTGTGTTGAGATCCCAGCTGCCTCCAGTTCCCAGTCTGGTTGCCTTCCTATCGAAATAGGCATGCCATGTAAGAAAATAAAATAATCTGGCACAAGCAATCTCTCACCCAACTCATTCATCACTCTCCCAGCCTCTCCCAGGCAAACACATCCCTGGCAATCCCTGTGCAGTGTGGGCGCAGTGGCTGAGTCTGTGCTGGGAAACAGCAGGACCCTTCTCCTCAGAGAGGGACTGGCCATGCCTGGCCATGCTTTTACTGTGTACGACCTGCTCCCAGGAACATGATACCTCTCAGCAGTTATCACAGTTGCTACTTCTAGATCCACCTTCTGGACATGCCATGTCATTGATTTTTAGGGTGCATTCCCCACTGCAATCCTACCAGATTTTCAGTGGTCTTTTCCTTGTTGGTATCACACACACAGATTGTTTCATGTATTCCTTATATTAAACAGATTGTTTAATATAGTCTTTCTCCTTCAAAGTATGTTGCAAATACTTAAGACCTTATTCTGTGTATCCTCTTCCTTTGTAGGCAGCCAGATTTCAATTCAACTAAGCAACAATTTCAGCACTGTTAGATGTGGGTGAGTGAAGTACAGTGAAGCAAAGGGAGTAAAACTCCGTTTGGGCAAAATCTCACATAGGATCTCATGTGGTCTTACAGGCAGCCCAGTGTGCAGGGAGGGGAGGGACTAAGAGGTTGCAACTTGCAACAGAAGAAACAGAAAAAGCATTCCTTTACAGTAGGAAAACAAAACACCATATTTGAAACAAATAGCATAAAAGAGCAAATGTGAAGATATTTGCTGCATATGTGAAATATCCTAAGGGTCACCAGACACCAAGGGCCAGGTGATTTACTATATGAGGCTATTTATTTTAGCATTCTTGAACATTTTTTTAGCATTCTTTAACAGGCATGTCTTTTAACTTAAAAACCAAGCTCAGCTTTATTTTCATGTTACAATACATGATTATCAGGGTTTTACATACTTGGCAGAATCTATCACAGATCAAAATACATCTGCAACAAGCAAAGAGAAGGCCTTCCTTAGGCAAAGATGATGGCAATAAGTGGGCTTCTCATGGACCACCAGTGTACTTATGGGCAGCGCCCTTGAAGGATCTGGGGCTAAGACCTGCAAAACCTCCAGATCCTTAATCCTCTGTGAGGATGATGTCTGATGCCAAACATGAAGACAGACACAACACATTAATGCTAGAAGGAGCAGAACAAAAGACCAGAAGCCAGACAGATGATTTGAAAAGTTAGAAATGAGCATGAGAATTAAAAAATAGTAAGCTATTAACCCTTGTAGTTCACAGAAATAACAAAATATTGTCCTGTATCTCACTTACTCCCTCCCCACTCTTCTGAGTCTTCTGTCTGAGAGCACCATACAGCATAAAGAGCATTTCCACATGTGATCGCATGGAGAAGGAGCTGCAGGACTGGGCATTTCTTACACAGACTGTCAGGCAGTGTTCACCGTGTTGCCTTTGTGTCACCCTGGGTCCCTCCAGCCCTCCAGGGCACAGGCCACCCAGTCACCACACCAACATTGAGTCAAACCAGGCAGGAGTGGGATTCAGGTGAGATTAAGGGACAAACTTCACCAAAGGCCATTTTTTCCCCCCAAAATATGTTATATGCTGAAAGGATGCAAGAAGAACTCAAGTATAGTGTGTGCTTCTTCAACTACAGAAGACTCAGCTGTCCACCAAATTTGAAAATTCAGTTTTCAGTCTCTCTTAGGGGGAGAGTTACTGGAATTTTAGGAAAGAGTCATAGTTAGAAATACATGGGAACTGTGCAAAAAGCAAGTTGGGAAATCTCGGGAATAAGTTTCCAGCCTATGGCTACCAAGGCACCATTGAGGATGAATGTGCATCACAATTATCTGAGTGCTTCCCAAGCATTCAATTTTTCATGGCCAATCCTGCAGGTGGCTTGCACAACCAGCAGCACTAAGGAAAGAGATCTACATGGGGAGGAGAGTTCCTAATCATGCAATTTCTCCATTAAGATTTGTCTGGTAATAGAAGTTGTGGTTGAGAACGTTTGACCCAAAGCACAGCCCTGGGCCTCACACTGCAGTGGGTGACAAGGTGGTGTTGAGAGCTGTTCATTATTCAAATGGCTGATTTGTTGTATTTGTTGTATTTGACTGGTTGTATTAGTGCCCAGGATAGGGTAGTCTTGGATCACATTCAAAGATCATAAGAGGTTGCAAATTTTCTCAAATTATTCAAAGAGACAGAAAAGGAAAAATACAGATGACCTTAAATCTGTTTGAAGCCACACTGACAATGACCTGAAAAAAACACTTGGTAAAATGTGTTGGTAGGACAGTTTAAAGAGATTTATTACCACATCCCCAAACTCCCAAATTTTATGCTTCTAACTTAAGAACAATAGAACTGTTCATCACTTCCATAAAAATATTTTTAAGTAATATTCTTCTATGTAATATTTTTAAATGCAGTTGTGTTCATTTCTGTAGTATAATCTGAATTCAGGGATGTGGTTGAATGGGACTGGTACTCATGGGGTTTGAACCACAGGAGAGTTGCCAGCAATTTTTGGTAACACATCAATGAATTATTCTTTTCTGCATCAGTTTTTAACAGTGTAATTACATGAACATGCATCCTTCCTCAACAGGCTCTTGTTCTAAAGGGTAGGTCTTTTGAGCATCCCCAAAATACCTTAGGACATGCTTGCTTCTCTTTGATCCAGAGGCCTCTTTTGTTATACAGTTTCTGAATTATAGACATATGCAGGTTATTTAATTTTTATTGTATCTATAGTTTATTTGGGTTAGATATGAAGTTCAAAACATGTCTGCACAAAACCAGGCATCCCTGATAGCTGAAACAACAGCGCAGCAGGAGCTAAGGGCATTGCTGAGCAGCCAATGCTTGTTGTGTCTGCTGTGGCACCTCTGGGGCTGCACAGCTGGACTGTATGGGGTTTATAATGATAGGCTTTATATGAATGCAGCAGAAAGTCTGAGCATGGCCTGCAACAGCTGACAACAGAAACATGCAGCTGACAAAACTTTATTTTGTTCATTTTTTCATAGACAAGTATAGTGGTAGGGAGACATAATAAGAAAATAAAAGGCTGGCATTAAAGGCAGAGCACAAGCAGCAGCCTTCTGCGAGATGGTGGGTTGGGTGAAACAGTGCAGAAGTGGCCTGCACATGGGGCTGGTTTGTGTTTGTCACTCTACAACAAAGGGAGTGAATATCCACACACAGAGAAGAAATGTGCACCTGGTCTGGGGGCTTCTCTCCAATGGGGGGATGCAGGGGGAATGTGCAGGGCAGCAGGGGGATCTGGAGTCATCTGTGCTCACTGAGAATGCTGTCAGCCAGCTTTCCAGGAGAGCTTCTTTCAGAAAGTCCCATCCCCTAGAGGGGAACATCTGAACCAGTCATTAATCCAGATTCAGAGATGGTCTTTACACCTGGCATTAAAGTCCAACTTTGGCAGCACTCCTGGAGTAGGGCTCATCCCCTGCCATTCAGCAACTCGCTGAATCTTTTAGACGTAAATATCCCAAATGCCCATGGCAAATATCCCATGCCCCAAGTGCCTTGCTGATTTAAGAATCTCTTTTCCAGGGTAGGTGCCTACCAAGAACCATAAGTAAAGTGAAGGACACAATACTGACAACTAGAACTACCAAAAATTATAAAACTTGGCCAAAACCCACTTTTGTCCTGTGTACAAAAGCTTTGTCTTTGGACATTAAATGCAGTAAGAAACTCAGTGTCACTTTGTGCTGGCCTCCTGAACACGGTAAAATTTACCACTGTGACAATTCTAGCCATGGCTTTTGTGTTTTTTTGTGGTTTTTTTTTTTTTAATTAGGACCTTTAAAATGTACCTTTAAAATAGAAAAGGTATTTCTTTATCTCTGAAAGTTCTATTTAGAGCCATAGCTCAGTATTTGCCTGAGACATTTGCCTACCTGAAAGTGTCTCATATGTGATGATCTCTGCAAATGAAATGCGTTGTTGATTTAGTTTATAATCGCAAAAGATGATATCATAGTTAAGGTTTGTGTGCAGTACATCAGGAGAAAAATACAGAAGGGTTGAATTGAAATAGATTTTAATACTGCAAGGTATACTGCTCAAGTTAATGAAAGTCAGACATATATTTGGCTGCTGTTGCTAACTGAATAATACAAGTAATTACAGAAGCATCTATTCAATTCCTGATGAACATGAGTAATTTCCATTATCTTAAAATGTGTGGGAGTTATGAATTAGAGGTGCAGTGATTGCCCAACACTTTTTCATTATTATATCTTGTTGTCAGTTGCTTATACATTTGCCAAAGTTTAATGCAGCAAGCTGAAATTTCCTATACTGAGTATCAGCCTCCAGCTGACTTCATTTGTTTTATTTTTATTTTTGTTTTTCAAATTTTATCAAGAATGCTGCATCTGTTTCCAAGAGCAAGGTTAGGAGAAAGTATGTTATTTTGTCTATAGTAATACACATTCCCTCCAAAATTTCCCTAAGAAGGTTTACCTCCATGCATGGAAAGAAAGCACTAAAAATTTGGCAAAAGAAGTCAACCAAACACCAGAAATTTCAACACATTTAGGAAATTATTCCCAGCTTTGGACCATGTCTAAGCATTAATTTCTTTGCAGTTTATACATGCTCAGTAGAGACTTGTTAAATTCTGACATCTAAAAATCCCATCTGGCCAGACATGTTCCAGGTCAGAGCTATAGAAATCTTTCTGTGCCTGGTCTCCAAGTAAAAGGACTGTAGAGTTCCCCTTGGCACTTGTGAGACAAGGTCTGCGGTGTGTGCCTGTGCAACAAGGGGAATGAGAGGGGAATTTGGTTTACTCATGGAGGAATAAAGAGAGGTTCAGCAGTTGTAAGAGTTGGAGATTGAAGAAGAAGAAGAAGAAGAAGAAGAAGAAGAAGAAGAAGAAGAAGAGGGGGGATGTAGGGGGCAATATGGGGAGGGAGGAGGACAGGAGTGAGGCTAGAAGCAGACATTGGCACAGAGGGGCAAATGTCAGGACATCAGGCCCATGGTAGGTGATACCCATGGGGGCAGCAAGGGAGGAAAGCAGGACCATGCAGTGGCTGGGGTGGCTGGGAGGAGAAGGGGAAGGATACAGTCCTGACCAAGACAAGATGATAACTTCCATCATTGAATAACTGCCTTCTCCTCCAGACATTGAAAGTACACTGCCAGATGTAAGGCACCATCTTCCTTTGCTGTCAGCAAATAGCAAAGGGAAGATGTCTGTCAGCCCCAATGCTCTTCATTGGCTGATCAGTATAAATAATAGGCTTTTTAGTGAGAGATAATGTTGTCAGTAAGATCCATGTAGCACTAAGATCCGTGTGGTACTTTGTTGCAGAAATTTAAGGCTATGGACACAATGACATAAATAACTAAAATTAAAGATGGTATCAAAAAGCATTAATTGCAAGGACAACCTTAATTTTGATTTTTTTTCAACTTCAAGCACTCTGTTTCATAGCTTTAATGTTTTTATAGCAAAAAATTTCTTCAGATTGTTCTCAATATATAATGCCCAACATGTCCCACTTAAATAATTTCTGTTGTCTGGTCCTGGAAATCTGTACCCATATGAGTAATGCTTGCACACATGAAAAAAATCACCAGAATTAGCTGACACCACTTATCACCTCCTAATTTAGGAGAGTAAACAGATCCTGAAGTACTTGCCCATTTAATTCACTGAACATGCTAAAGTTAGTCCAGATTTGTGTGTAATTAATTGAAAGTATTTTAAAACAGTGTCTGCTACCTCTTGCCTGCTCCTACTTTGTTGTTCAGATATAAATATATTTTTAATAAACATATATTCCAACAGCAAGTGAGCATCTGTCTATGTCAAACCTTATCACAGCTATCTGGGTTTTTTGCATTTCTATTTCTCTCTCTGTTGGTGTCGCTTTTACCTTCTCAGGATGGAACTGGATCCACAGCCAAAAGAATGAAATAAAGATGTGTCCAGGTTGTGCATGTTTCAGCATATTTATTCCAACTTCAGGATATACATCCTGTGAGCATCAAAACAAATTAGTCTACAGTACAAGGAGAGTCTATGGTCTGGCTGTTTTCAAGAGAAAATGCAGCTGGACATTTCGTGCTAGAGAAAAAGCTTCATTTTCCTGCAGCAAGCTTTTATTTTTTGAGTCTAATTGCAAACTCCTCAGGTATGTAGAAAAAGCTGTTTATTAGGGGTGAAATGAAATAATAACCACTGTCCCTCAGAGCTTGTAGAACAGTCTCCTGGGAAGTCTGGTACACGGGTGAAAAGAACCACCACCTACTGCCATGAGATGGAGCGGTGTGGGGCTTCTCCTGGCTGGAGTATCCCTCATTTCAGGGTTCTTAAATCAGGGTAGTTAGTACACACGTTCTCAATAATGACCAGCTTTCTAAGATAGTAAAATGGCAATTATGCAGGGCTGCAAGCAAAAGATAGATTCTGAAGGAGAGAAAATTAGTTCAAAGCGTGTGATTAAATAGTGGTAGGCTTAAGGTTTTAATTCTCAACTCCCACTATGTGAAGCAGGGGTAATTCATTTGTAGTCAGTGAAGCTACAGAGATGTAAAACAGGAGAATCAAGCCATTGTTCTCTGCAAAACTCACTGATAAGATACTAATTACTAAAGAGAAAATGCCATCAAAGTATTTGAAATGCTTTGCAGAGTTCAGGAGACAAACTCATTAAATGCTATGTCATACAGGGAATTAGTTCCAAATTTGTGAATGTGGAGAAGGCAAATGCTGCACTACAGATAAATGAAAGATCATCTTGAAAGCCTTTTTCAGAAGACCACTTGTTTTTGGAGAAGGAGCCAACCCCACACATTACATCCAGAGACGTGAAACAATTCCAGATAAAATAAATCACCCTGAACCTTGGTCCATCTCACACACTGAATGCCAGCCAACTGGAGTTGTTTAAGGTTTGTAGAAGTTCACTGGACTCTGTTTCCTGCCCAGCCTGTCTCCCCTTCCTCCCCTCCACACATAGCTCTCATCTTAGGTCAAGTAAATCTTGGAAGCAGAAAAATTAAACAACATGTGGGGTCTTTCTAACTGAACACCCAGTTAAGGCACAAGAAATCTCTGGGGAAAATCCCACCTCCAGGGATATGATAAAATCTATGGTAACATTTTCATTTGATCTCACCAAGGGCAAGATTTTATGCTCATCCTCAGATTAATTCCCAGATTGTTTTTTGGACCCTAATTGCTGAAATAGGATGACCAAGGATTTGAATTTTCTGATGTCTTTTTGAACAAAAGCCCCGAGGAGTTAACCCTCGATTAAATCCACCATGTAGGAGATGAAGTGTATTAGTACACAAGAAGGAGCAGCAGATGAGTTGAGAAATGACCATGTCACAGGGCACAGTGCTGTGAGCCTAGGCCACCACATGTGCTATGTCCTGCTGGCAGACCCTGGATGCTGATGTTCTCAGTCCAACATCATGGTTGTCTTGAAGGCACATTTCTCCCACAGGCTATTTGCTCCAGGCATGGGCAGAAGCCCTATGGCAAGATGCTGGGAGTGAGGCTTCTCAGGATTGAGATCCACATCTGGCTGTGTGATGCAACAAGCAAAGCAGGACAAGAAGAGGTACTTGCCACATGAGACAGGGGCAAGGTGAAGATGCCATGGTAGTATGTCCCGAATATATGACCTGTGAGCAACACTGTGCTGGGATCTGATGGGGTGATTACATTCCTGTCATGGGATCCATGTGGAGGACAGAGCCCTTTGAATGTCCCTTACATCCAGCTCTTTCTTGTCATGATTGTTCAAACCCAGCCACTCAAAGCAGAAGATTCACACTTTGCCATTGGCATCATTATGTACTGATCACACTTTGGGACTGGTGGCAGTAGCTCAAAAGGATTATTCACAATCCCTCGAGCTGCCAAAGAGGCTGTCCACTGCAGAGCAGCAGGAGTGGTTCCCTGGCTCATGGGAAGATGTATCTGCCAGGACAGCAGTGTCCTCAGATGAGGGCTATGTCTGCCAGCACAGCAGTGTCCTCAGCTGCAGGACTTGCTTTGTCATTGCCGTCCAGTCCTGGGCACCTGCAGTTCAAATTTCTGGGTGACAAGAAGCATAACAGGTATATAGCCATTGTCAAAAGTGGTCATGAGAACACAGTTTTACTCCTTAAAAGATAGATAACTTATGCATCGGCCAGAGACTGCTCTGATTATGTCTCTCAGTGAATGGTGGAGCTGCCTCACAGACATAATTTCCATCTTCAGTGGCACAGTGGAACTGTTGCCCTTCCCTTGCTCTCTGGCATGGATGCTCTCCCGCCACCAGATAGTTCAGACTGATTTTTGAGCTTCCATGGAGCAATGAAGCTGTCAAACCTATGGTATAATTCCAGGCAATAATGCAGATGCTCAAGGAGATCAAGTCTGACCCAGTGGGTGTAACCACAGAGGCTCACAGGCAGAGTCCCTGGAAGTGCAAAGTCTTACACACAATGCAGAGATTGACCTGAAGAGTGTCCAGCTGCACCGTTTGAATAGGGTAGAGGTTTTGGTTGTCCTGTTGCAACAGTAGTGGTAGCTGTGAGCACCCTGGTGCCAGACAGTGTTGCTCACTGAGGCAGCATGAGGCCAGGCTGCCTGACTGCAGGTGTTTGAGACCGTGGTGGGAAAGGAAATGTGTGCCACTGGCTAGAGATGTACACCATGAGGTCCTTCAATAAAGGTAGCCACTCTCTATGTGGAGTTTGGCTGACCTGGCCCCTGTTTGTGATTTCCTGAGGCAGCAAAAACACGTGGGCCTGGACAGGGTAGAACCCAGAGAAGGTGTGAGCCAGGGAAACCACCTAGTGCTTCTGGGAAGGACTAGAAGTTGACATATATCAAAGGTCAGGAAAAGGCTTAGATGCAGCCACAATGGGCTTAATTTAACAAGTTGATGAATTACAAGCACTGCCTGGAGCAGCCAATCATCACACTAACATGCAGCTCCAAGGCTAGCCAGGAGAGTGTCCTTATCCAACAACAGGTCACAGATCGAGGAGACATAGTAGAAAGAGTGTCTTTTTTTTTTTTTAATGATATATTTTCAATCCAAATCTATGTGGAATCTATTTTAATAGTAAATTCATACTAAATTAAGGAAAATTTTAGAGATACCCTTTTTCATTCTTGCAAAGGTATCTTTTCAAAACAGCCCAAAAAGTAGATTAATTGTATGGAATAAAAAATAATTAAAACAGCAAACACCAAAGTCATAGCTGTGCTGCTGCAGTGTCTCATCACTGGGCATCAGCTTGCTGGAGTTGTGTCCGTTCCAGTGTTTTGTTAAAACACTGCATTGGGAACAGTAATTAAACAGATCCTGATGATGGTTTTCAACACATGCCAGCTGGCTCCCAGCCAGTGTCGAAGCAGAAGCATTGTGGAAACTCATGGTCAATGATGACTTTGATCTTTGAAGGGCTTTGTAGTGGTGGAAGGAAGTGGGAGGATAGGAGGGAGGGAGAAGGATGCAAGCAGTAGGGAGAAAAAAGACTGTACATTGGAGTGGGAATTATCACCTTGACAAAGACAGTGGGTCCTTTCTTCTTTCCACTCTTTCTTTACTTGGGGTAGTAAGCACAGTCATAAACTTTATGGTAAAGATTCATATTTGTTAATGGCAACCCATATGAGCAACAGAAGTCCCTTGAATATTCCCACATGTGTTGTTGGGATTGCTCTGTGAGTGCCTTCCTCTGCATGCTGGCTTGCAGTGGCAGGCTCTGCCAGCATGTTGATTTGCAGTGGACACTGCATAGTGTTGGAATCCTTCAGGACAGGATCCAGAGCAAAGATGAAGAAGAGCTCTTCTGCAGCCAAGAAAATCATGAACACACATGCCATTCAAATTATCTGCTTAGACATTGCCTGAAATGCTACAACAGCTACAGCTCTTTAGGCACAAGGAAGATCACTGCTTCTGTCCCAGAAGGTTTAGATGTTTCATGAATAAGGAACAGGGATAATGGACAGCCATCATCATCTGGGATGAACAAGCACATAGGGATGTTTCTAGTTGAAATTAATTCGTTTCAATTAGTTAGTTTAAATTTGGTATGACTTTCCCATGTTAACAGCAACAGGAACAAAAAAGGAGAATCCTCTTGTCCTTTCAAAGCCTTAGAGGCTTACTGAGGTAGAGGATGTTGCTGATTTTCAGGCGTAATGCCCGCTGTGACTTGGTAAGAAATGAGCCCATGTTCCCAGCCTGTGCTGGAGGGCTCTGAATACGGGTGTGTCCTCTCTAAAGTAAACCTCATTTCTGAAATCACAGATGCTTTCACTCTATTGTTCTTAGGAAATTCTTTACAGAAGTAGGATTTGCTTGACAGGAATTTACAGAATTACTTACAGAAGTAGGATTTGCTTGTCCTTCTGTAGGACCCCAGGAAAGCTGGAAAAACTTGCAAATATCTTCACACTGAAAGAAACCCACCTATTTGCCTTCCAAATTCTTCACTAATATTAGATGATGACACGATTTTTCTTTATTTCTTGTTTTCTGTAGTGAACAACATTTTAAATTCATTAAGTCCCAGCTCGGGAAGGGCGCATTAAGCAGCTGCAGGGTTTTGGTGCAACTCCTAAGAATTTCAAAGAATAAAGTCCTTAATGAGTCCTCCTGTGCTTTTGCACACACAAAAGATGCTGTCAGTGAGAATAACCTTTATTTTAGTTCAAGGGCTCTAGCAGATAACTGAGTTAAGTAACTAACCTTGCATCAGCTGAGCTCCTAAAGATATCAATAATCATTTCACTACACACCTGCTTTAATTGCAAGGTGAGACAACTAAGCATGAACTCTGGTGGGAGCATTTTAAGCTAAAGGATTTTCCTCCAGAACTGAATGACAGTAATTCACTTTTGTATCTGAGTCACAAGAAAACAATAAGCAGGAAAAGATAACCCTGTTGTTTACAGAATAGTGTCTGGCCCCACTGCGAGGAGACCTTGAACTGGAATGAAAGTACAAGCAATCTGAGAATCATTCTTGCCTTTTATATCAACCAGGTCCTCTGTGCAGACATATTTAGTTGACTTAGAAATTACTAATAGCAAAGGAATTTATGTAAACCAGTTATAAAACAATTTAAGTGTGCAAGCATATCTCATCCTCTTAATTAAAATCCTATTAATTAATATATTTCTTGTATTTATAGAATATATATTGCAAGCTTCTTCATTTAGTATACCTTGAACTCTGACTGCAAAAACAACCACAGCATTGAATGCCCCAGCAATATGCAGAAGTACAAATGCCATTCCCAGAAAAAAACATTCTGGTAATTACATCCACCATGGACTCTTAGGTAAGATATTTTTCTGTGTGCTTCTCCAATGTGCCTCACACAACTTGAGCATTCTTGCTTTCTAATTTGTTTGTATGCTGAGGCAGGCTTGCAGAGATATGAAAAAGGAGGGCAGTGGGAACTCAGAAGTGCTTCTTCAACAAATGGAGCATGTACCCACTTGGTCTCCCTGTTGGCTTGCAAGAAAGAGACCTGTAATCATAGCAGAGCCAACTAAAATGCTCAGCCTCCTGGTCATTATTTGAGTGCTATGACAAAATCTTTGTTTTAAAAACTGTGAATAAAGAACTACTCTAGCTGCTGCAGTAGTAAAGACTGAAGCAGGTCAGCAGCCACTGCTGGAGAAGCAGCCTCTTCCTACAGAGCTCCCAGCTCCTTTCACTCCCAGGTCCACAGCCATGGGTGCTGCCAGGCCCCTGACACAGGACAAAATCCCTGAAATTTGCTCACCCCTCAAGGAGCCAGGAGCCAGGCCTGCAGCACAACCAAAGGAGCAATTCTTTTCAGAGGGTGCATGTCTGTCCCAGGATGCTGCTCCCAGCACTGGGAGGAGCTGCAGAGCTGCACTGCAGCTGGAGTATTGGCCACCTGCATTTTTAATTGGATTTTTCCCAGGTGGGTAGACATTTATCCGTCCATAGCTGATTTTCTACAGTAAGGTGTGGTTTTGCTAAGTGAAGGTAGTAAGGCAGAGAATCTTGGCTGGAAGCAAGGCCTCGTTTACTGCAAGTGCAAAAGGGGAACGAGGCCAAGGTAATAATACACGGCTGCCAGTGAAGCCACTCTCACTCTGGCCAGCCCTGGGGACCGTGGCAGGAGGGGCTGGTACCTGTGGGGAAGTACAGGCACAGCTGGGCTGGCCACAGGCAGCTGAGACCTGTGTCACTGTGGGAAGGTGCTCCTGGCACAGGCAGGGCAGTGACAGCCACATGTGGCTTAAAATTGTCTTGTTGCAAGACCTCAGCATCAAGCTGGGAGCTCTGACCTTAGGCCTCTGCTCTGGCAGGAGCACCTGCCATGAGGCTGAACCTCCAGGTAGCTCAGCTGCAGGTGGAAGGAGAAGGAGGGGGAACTTCTCCACTGCCCAGGAAGAAACAGGGACAGTGCACTGAAGGCTGAGAGGCTGTTGTGTAGCAGGAGCAATGTGTCTACAGCTTTGTGTTTTGTTGGAAATCACATATGAGTGGTTAGGAAGTCACATCTGCATCCCAGTGGAGAGCTAGACAAAGCCCAGTAAAGTAGCATTTCTTGATGAGCCTTCCTTTCTTAATGATTATTTTCCCAAATACTTGATGAAACTAGAGTCACCATTTTCCCTGTAAACCAGGTTGCTGCTACCCTTCTTCTGGACTGCTGCTCTGTCCGTGTGAGAGGTGAAAGGGGATTCCTAGGAGATCTTTAGTCATAGTTTAAACAGACCTTGCTTTTTCAGTGGAGTGTGATGGCTCACAAAAAGTTACTCCTCCCTTAATGAGTCCCTGGGGATCCAGTTGTGTATTTTTTCAAGATCTGTGATGCACATATGTATCTATATGGCATCCTCCCAAATCCTTTCAAAGATAAAATGTGAGATGAACATCTGGTTTGCACTATTACAGTCCTTATTAAACACTAATTTCTTCTTCAGAAAAGCACCATCTGCCATAGCTCAAGTCCTTGTTTTCTAACATGGATTTTTCTTCAGAAGTACACAATGAAATAAATCTTCACCAGATATAGTCCGCAGAAATTTCCTAAGATGAAAAAGCACAGTGACAGTAGTAGACTCCAAGAGTTGATTTGTTTCAAAAGTCCTACATTCTTATTTAACTTGGTAAGAAAACATATTATCAAGGATACTCGTTTCACTTCACATTATGAAGAGTACACTTAAAAGTTTTGATAAATCCCTTGATGAAGGATTTGATGCTTTTTCAGCAGCTTAGAGCACTGCATCTTCAAGCCTTAATAGTCAAGGTGCAGATTTAGCAAAACCTCTCTTGTTTCTCACAAAATTTCTGGAAAGGAGAGACAATTTGTTACAGTTATTAGAAAGTTGATTTTCATGCCATTTTGGTTTGTCTTTATGACCCCTGTTCTTCAGCCCAGCAGTACCAAAAAACAGAAGAGGTAAACACTTCTGAGCCATCCATCTGCTGCCTCGTTCAGAGGCAACAGGATTCCCTGCATTTCCTGTGGTTCTGAGTCTCTCAAGTCTTTTATATGACATTGGAAGATTCACCTCACTCTGCTCAGGAGCTTGAGTGTCTAAAAGGATTATAGTCTCCTGGGCTCTTAGGCCCTTATTCTTGCCCATTACTAAAGCAAATCTAAATAAATGCTATTAAGAGGCTAAATTCAATTTGCTGTCTCTTGTTGTTCTGGTATCTCACCCGTGAGAAGCTGTGTGCTTATCACTGTGCCCACAGGACACCACAGGATCAGCACCCTCTCAGGGCTTTGTGAAGTGCTGCATCAGCCATGGACAGCAAAGGGGCACGAGTCCAGCCTCTGCAGGCAGTCCTGCCTGGAGAAGATGAAGCTGAATGAGCACATTTAGCTTGATCTCAACCCTGCTCAGATACTGGCAGCTGAAGAGATTTGCACAGAAAGAGCTACTGCCAGATAAATGTTGGATTTAGATACGAAAGGAAGAAGACCAGGGTAGATTCAGTCCCTACACCTGTAGATGGCAGAGGATCTGACTTGAAGAGGACAGGCAAGCCCCTGTAGGCAGTTTTTCTCCAAACATGATATTGTGGGTCCTTTCTTTCTGAAAAGACCCCCAAACCTGCTGAATGGCTGGTGTCAATGGCAGGCAAGAGTGTGGCTGAACTCCACGAATGCCTCACAGTTATGCTTTTCCCCACATTGACATCCAAGAGCAGCCTCCTGCACCCTCAGCTCTCTGTGATGACAACATGCAGCTGCTCTTGTGTTTGCAAGTTCTTGCTGCATTTTGATGCCTCTGTGATTTGCAGGTGTTTGCACGGTCCATGGTGCAAAAAAATAAGTGCACAGCCATGGAGACTAGGCCTCCTGTTCTTCTCTGCAGCCTGCTCTGCTGAGCTGCCTGCCCTGCCTCCTCTCTCAGGAGTTCTGGAGTTTATGGTCACAGCAGCAACAAAAAGGAATTAAGAAAAATTATCTCATTGTGATATATCTTCATGGTGAAACTGTTGAAGTTTACATGCTGCATACTACAAAAGCCCCACTTTTCTAATCTTGACCTACTCTCTGAAGATTATTAGAAAGCTGTACCAAGTAGTGACAATGCAAGAGATGAGGGGTGTGCCTTTTTAGTGTAAATCTGAAATGGATCCCAAATTTGCTGCGGATAAAAGTGCTTCAGGAAAAACCTTTGGGAGGTGTAAACAGTGTGTAGGGATTTTCATCAGTTATGACCTGTTGGGTGGAGGTCCACATCTGTATCAGCTTGATACTAAATTTTACCAAAGTGAGGGATTAATGTGCAGAAACTGATTATAAAGAGTGGGTGAGCATCATATGGAGTCAGAAATGCCTGCTCACACCATGGTGAGCGTGGGGAAGACACGAGTGCTGCCATGCTGACTTAAGGGAAACTCTATGTTTTCCTGCAGATCTGTATCTGATCCAAAGTCTGTACACCTGAGCGGAGGGAAATGTTCAGCCTCCCATAGAAACCAGCAAGAAGGGTTCAAGAGAGATTCGAGCATGGCCACAGCTATTTCAGGGAAGAATTGCCTTTTCTTAGTGGTTTCTGGATTTCAGTGTTAATCCAGCTCAGATAGTCCTCACTTGCCCTCTGGTGCCAGAACCAGATCCTGAGGTAAGGTTCAAGAGAGCGGCTGAACCACTTCACCTCTCCTGTTGGACACCCCTCTGCTTATGGTGCTGCCCCTTCAGACACCACACTGGTGCAGAGAAATTTCAGAAGCTCTGTAATTATCTCAGCAGGAAATGGGGCCAAAAGTACAGTGGGTTCAGTGCATTGGTATCTTCTTAAGCTGTGCCTATTGCATAAAAATCCTATTGTTCCTCCAGTGATATATCTTTGCCAAACAGACGGGTGTCTCAGTATACCTGATACTAAAACTGAAACACAGGCAAGTGGAAAATTTGCTTCAGATTCAAAGGAAATCCTTTTCTTAAGGGTGGCACTGGCAGAGCAGCCCAAGGATGGCAGGCTGCTGCTCTGCCCATCACCCTGCTGGGTTCTTTGGAGGAAGGAGGGTCAGAGGTGGACGTCGCCTCTGTGTCACCCTCCAGCTCAAGGATCAATCCTGTGGCATTACTTAAAAAACAGAAGAGTGAATGTGTAACCTCAGCAATGTCACCAAAATTCCTTTTGACCATTAAACAAAATGAAAGAGCCATCCAGAGCCACTGGAGTTGCTGTGCCTGACAATTACCTATGCAACACTGCTGTATGGTTGCTAACAGCTGATGGATATCCACTGCAGTTTTACATACCCCAAGGATGAAAAATCCAATACAAACTCAAATTCCTCAGGACTTACTTCACAGCAATTTTAATTTTAAATGGCTCATGCACACAGGCAGACTTTGAATGAGAAGCAGATGTCCAGATCTGATACCTATTGTGAAGCATATGCATAGGATGATGAGACAAAAAGCAACAAACTCTAAGCATGTGACCTGAGTTGGTTGTGTGAGCCACTTGCATGCACTGAGCTGAGAGTTTACAGGAACTTACTGCACTGAATAATTCCAGCAGGGTACGAGGCGTTTCATCCCATTGCCTGAGGGAGGTTTGATTACTCTGTACTGCCTGCTGCAAACCTCAATCAAAACGTTTCACTATGTTCTGTTCACCGAATGGGAACATCTGGCAATTTACAGCAGAACGTCTTGTAGCATTTAATGCCCGAGTATCTCTTTCCTACAACCTATTTTCATTTTACTGAACAGAGTCCCAATTTCCTGAATTTTTAAACAGTCTTGCTAACATAATCAAATTACCCTGATTCCTCGGCAGTGATTTCTAAAAGTCATAAAAGTGCTGTTCTGGCTTTGCAGTGAATCCCTATTACATGTAAAAGATTTTGTAAACACTTTAAATAGAATGCTTTTAATTCAATCAGATGAATAAACAGTGTTTGGTTTTGACTATTCAATATATTTGAGCCACAAGCATTTTTTCAAGTGAGTGGCTATGGGAGTTTGTAATGCAACACAAAGCAAACACTGAGAATATAAAATCACACTTGTTCAAACAGGATTAGAGAGTTTATTCTAGCAGAGTTTCCAAGGATTTCAAAGAGAAAATAGCAATTTTTTTTTTATTTTGCTTAGAGAGGTGGAAAATATGTGATGGCTGGTCAGTGACTGTACTTGGTAGAATCCCAGCGATACTGTGCAGTGGTTCTTGCTGGGTAGCAGGGCAGGGATGCCATTCATTTTTTACAGTCTCCCAGCCCTTTGCATTTCTCTGCAGTTCTGCCTTTGCTCAGCAATTGCTTTCATTGTATTTCATTTACATGAACTGGAAGCCAGAAAAGAACTAAAAGCCTGTTTCTGGCATGCATGCAGCAGCTGCTGAAAATAGGAACTATTCCATGTGTCTTCATATATGCTTTTTGCAGGCCCTGTGTAAGATGTGGTGGTAAGAAAGGGAAGAGTTTCTTTGGCCTGGGGTATGGGTACAGTGCCTCAGTCCTTGGGCATTAGCTCTTGCTCCCCTGCCCACACCACTGTACTTCTCCCTGCATCCCTCCTCTCTCTCCATTCCTCCCTGTGCCTCTGCAAAAGTCTCCAGATACCTTCTGCCAGCGTTTCCCAGTAAAACATCTTACACAGGCCTGGAAACCTCCAAAAGCATGGAGTGGGCATCATCCCTCCTCCACTTCCAGCTGTGTTGGACCACATGGTGTGTCTGGCCATCCTGTCTCCCACAGCCTTCCTCCCCAAGGCAGCAGCACATCGGGGTGATATCAGAGCTTCATAGGAAATGACTGCAAAAACCTCACTGTCACCTGTTCTTTTAAAAGTTTTAAAGTTCTTTTAAAAGTTTTCTATACCTTCTGATGTTTACATATTTCTACTGGAGATCTCACACACTGTGCATGTAAATAATGATTGTTTCGTATTCTTCTTTGTGGGAGGAGAGAATTGATAGACTGTTAGTTTGACCAGTGTAGTTAGAAAAGTAGCAATTTCATCCTCCAATTCACTGTCACGTTTGGAATTCCATATATTGCAAAGTCAGAAATAAAAGTTACTTCCTTTTGCTCTTTTAACCTAAGTGTGAGTGTGTAAGTTATTTTGTGTCATACTGCGACACCTCACCCCATTCAAAATACTAGGCAGCACAGAGAGGTCTCTGCAGACTCCTCTAGAAGTATTTCCTAGGTACTGCATTCCAATTTTCTGTGATTGTAAAGTATATGTTTTGGAGGTGTGTGAATCCTTTGCCCTGGATGGTGGTTAGCAGGTCAGCTTGTGAGCCCCCACCTGTTTCTGCAGAGGCACTTGTTATTTGTAAGCAGACATTGAACTTCTTGAACACATGATTTGTAGAATATTGGCTGTGCACAAACAGAACCGCACCATTTTTAATTTTTTTTTTTTTTTTTTTTGTTTAGCCACTCACTCTTTGGGACCTGTTTTATGCAATTGTCCATTTTAGTGACACAGTGTCATTTCTGATCCTGGATTAGATGGCTGAAGTATTTTAAAGAGAACAGGTGAGAACATCAGACAGAAAACCATGTCATTCTGATGCAAACACACATTTCTTCTACAGCTCATCATCAACTTCCATGGAATTTTTGTAGGCATGAACAGTGGTGCAAACACTGTCAAAATGTCAGAAAGAAAACTCCACTGTACCCAGGGTATTTAAAAAATATACTAAAAATGTAGATTTATTTTACCAAATGACCTCGTGTGTCTGCATACACACACACATTTGTACAGGGACACATGTGGATGCAAAACCAGAAAAAAAAATAACCTTGTGTAAATACCATATGTACAAACAGTTTCTCGGCATTTAGTGTAAAAATATACAATTTTGCATTCCTTCTGCAAAGTTTGAGGAAATGTTTAGTGTTATCTATTATTGTGCAGATTCTCTTAATGCTGCCTTGATTTAGTACTCTGTCAGCAGTCCAAAATCCATGTAAAAAAAGGTTAGAGAGCTGAATTTTTATTGTCAATTTCCTTAAAGCTGATGTTCAGAATCAAATAATACTTAGCCACTGCAGTGGTATCTAATTATTTCTGCTTTTGTTCAGGACACTGGAGTGTCTAGAGAGCTTGGGTAATATGAGTGAAAATTTACGAGTCATTACAGTAAACAAAAGCTCTGATATAAGATAAAACCAGCTATTCCCCATGGGTATTTCCAAAAAAGGGCGATAGTCGTCCCAGACATTTTGGGCAGCAGTGCCCTGTGCTGTGCCTCTCTCACTGCTCCACAGCTCTTCATGCTGAGGGCTGAGCAGCTCCAGTGCCCCAGGACTTTGAGTCTGTGGAGAAGCAAAGCTGGGAAGTCCATCTTTCCTGCAAGTCCTCCCTACATCAGCAGATTCCAGAGCTAACAAAAAGTCTAGGTTAGGGTTCCTTTTCACCTCATTGATGATCTAATATTCACTTCCATTTGACCAAAGTAGGAAGAAGGGGCTTAAAATAGAGAAAGTGAATGCCTTCAGTAGAATATTTAGATTCTGAAGAGTTATCAAATATATTTGTCACATGAGTGGGAGAATTTCCCCATACAGCTTGCGAGATGATATTGCAAAAAGACTATTTATAAGGGTAATATTAGGCAATAGTCATATTTTTAGCAACATTTTAAGTAATTTAGCATCTGGAAATAAGGAGAGAGAATCACTCCCAAGTGATTCACACTGTAGAATCTGCTTTGTAGGCCAGAGTTTGGGATGCTCTCTGCTCTAAGTAGTTATTTCTGCAACAGATTCCCGTGTGATACCATGAATCATTCAGCACCAGTGTTTAGTGCTTTCTCAACAGCCTGTGCCCATGTCAGATCTTTCTTAGAATCCAACCACAATGGCAAAACTTGCACAGTAGGATCTTCAGACATGAGACAGTCTCAACTTAGAAAATAACTTTGTCCACAAATCTAATGGTGAGAATTCCTTAACGTTTTTCTCAACTATATGTGTGGCATTCCTTTGACATTGGGAGGACATGAGAAAGTCTATGGCCCTAAACAATAAAAATAGAGTGAGTTAAGTGGTAACAGTTCTCCTGCTGGAAGACCTCTTGCAGTTTTTCAATGCCTCTTTCTTGGTTATTTTTATTTAGATAAGTGAAACATAAATTAACAAAAGGATTACTGAGCATTTTGGAAACAAATTTTAAAACTTTATAACCAGCTGATATAGTTGGCTGTTTACAAAAAACTGAAGCAATGAGATTCTCATTGCATTTGTGGAGAAAGGGAGAGCTAGGTTATTTATAGAATTTATTTTTCCTTGACCAAAACCATGCTCACAGCACATTACACCTCTTGCATCCAGGTATTGATCTTTGTTTTTTTTTTTTTTTTTTTTTTTCTAGATGAAGGCCCTGGTAGGGTAGGATTGTACCATATCAAGATCACATAAAATAAATTAAACCCTCCTTTTCCACAGCTGGATGCTACAGCATCCATGGGGCCCACTGTTGGGGCCACCAGTCAAGGCCAGCAATTTACTTATACAACAAATCAGATGGGGACACTGGCAGCTAGTTAGGCACAGTATGAAACTTTCAATTCCTGCCTTTTATCATTTAATCTCATCACTTTGTCATGGAGGCAGCATTTTATTGGTAAACTTTGGAAATAGGTAAATAAGATTGTGTAGGAAAGTGGTGTGAATTAAATGTTCATAACTGTGAGCAGTCTGAGATTTCAAATACTTCTGCAGATAGATGGTAGAAGCAGGAGATGGGCATTGGGATGTATGCTTTTTTTAAAATTTATTTTGGTTTGTGTTTGAGTTTTGTTTAATCTGCTGCAGGTTGTGTAGTTCATTTGCAATTAAAATACGAAGACCAAGCGGTCCCAGGAACGGAGTAATTTCTGATTGTGGCAGTGAAAGACAAGAATGTTGAAATTTCACTAAATGTTATTCACAGCCTCTTACTAATCAAAAGAACCATGCTATTTAGAGGTAACTAATGGATAAAATATGAACAAAGATTAAACTACAAAGGCTAAAAAGGATTATTTAGAGCATTGCCATTATGCAAAATCCTGACATTAATATTTAGACACTCATGAACACTTACATAACTGCAGCTTATTTTTAATGGTCTTCTATCTTGCTTTGACAACAGGCTGACAAAATGTAATTCAGGACTATAAGCTGTGAGCCCCACATGGAGAAGAAAAGCCTGTAATTCACATCATGCCCAGGCTTTTAAGACTTAAGAGACGATAGCAATTGTATGGCAGAGTGCAGCTTGCAGGGCAATATCCATTTACATGCCATTTGAGCACCTCGGGCTATACGAAGTGCTGCAGAGTGCATCATTAAAAAGACAGGATGAAAAGAAGCTGGTTTAGTTACAAGTGAGCTGACATGAAGGTAAATTAATTCATAAGGTAAGAGGAAGAAAGGAAGTCCTGGTTCTGTCAGTGTGGCCACATACCCACTGACTTGGGCACATCTGTGACTTCACTTTGTGTTGTTGATTCATCACACCAGATTTTCAGTCCTTCCCTTGGTATAAAACTGTAGGAAGGGGATAAAGCATCCGATCATTATTTCCCAGGCAAACAGAATGTCAAGCAGAGCCATGGTTAGTATTAGGAAATCAAAGTTATTAGTTAATATTTGTTTTTTCCTCATCCAGCCTGAAGTTAATAATTACCAAGTCTGTTTTGAGAAAGACAGGGCTAGGGCTTGACCCCTGTAAAGGATGGATGTCACCAGTAATTAGCCAGGGCTGCCCCGATGTGCTCCCTGGGAACTCGGTGTGGGGGAAAGGCTGTAGAGGTGCTGCTGCAGCACCTGGTTGATCTGCACCTGGTTTGCATTGCTGCAGCTGTTTTTCACTTGGAGGAATCTGTTAGTGGTTCCCTGAGGAGGACCCTCAAACCCCCGTGCATGATTGTGATGTGAAGTTTGAAGGTGAAGCACTGCTCCTGCTGTCCACGCTCAGGTGCAAGGAGTCACGAACACAGGGCTGAGGTCACTGAGGCCAGGTGTCAGTGCAGAGGGAGGAGCCCCAGTCACCTTGGGGTGAGGGCTGATGATGCCTTGGAATGGCTACACAGAGTTAGAGAATAAAGTTGGTATTTACTAAAGACCTTCAATAGGCCTTTAGTACACCTTGGGCAGTGCAAAAGCCTTGCAGACACTACACCCAAAATGGACAGTGGTCACGAGTTTTTCAGATGTAAGTTTGGCCTATTTGCATATCAGAGGTTAATTGCCCAATTGCAGCTTCAAGTAATGAAGTCATATCCCCCAAGTTTGCTCCTCCCCAGTTCACTTTTGTTTATACTTTTTGAGGCCTGAGGCTGTGAGGGTAACCTTGGTTCTCAGGCCTGGAAGGATCGTTTTGTTTGACCAAAATGTGAAGAGAGCTTACTAACATTCTGTATGGAGTTCAGAGTTATATGCTAATGCAGTACAGGATCTGAAAAATATAAAAGCTAAAAACTTAAGGCATCACGGATGCTGCTGCTGTGCCGGGGCATGTCTGAGGATGGCTGGCGGGGTGGCTTCCCCTTGGTTAGTCCTCTCGGGAGCCAGTGGCCTCTGAGGAGTTGAGCAGGAGTCCCATCTCTTTGCTTGTCATGGTATGTCCTGTTGTCCCCAGTTTTATGGCTGTATGATTTGGCCTTGAATTTATATGTAGAAAAATAAGTGTTTATATTCCCACTCTAACAAAGGTTGGCTTCACTCAGAGATTGCAAGCAAGACAGAGTGAGTATAAAAGTAAGATGAAGAGAGAAGATCACACTTAAATGCACAGTCAACGTATCTGTCATCAGTCAAGGTCTGTTGATGCACTGAATTTCCAACCTACTTCTCAACTAAACTGCCAGTGGAGACTCATGGTGGCATGTTGGTCTGGGTCTTGGACACTCTGGGAGTGACCTCTGACATTGTTCCTCTCCTTCTCCCAGAGCTCATCAGGGAACTGAGCAAGGCTCTGGTTCAGTGCTAGGCTCTCCTTGGCCAAGCCCTGGAGCCTGGGCTGCAGACCACCACCTGTGGCCAGCACTTTCCACTCCTCATCCTCTTTTATGGGCAATGAGCTCTCAGTCAGGCTGTTTGCTTTATGTCAGCTTTGCATTCACTGGTTTAATCAACACCTTCATCCACTCTGGCTGGCTACAGATGGAGGGAAGTAACAGGCAAGGTTATTAGCCCTTTGTGTGACCTTCAGGCCTGCCTACCGAGTCCTTTCCAGTCCTTTCCAGTATAGGTGTCCTGAACCTGGCTGAGACATGGCTCTTCCTTTTGTTCATGGAGCCTTTCTTAGGATAACAGCCCTCTAGAAGGTGCTTTGTGGCCTCACAGCTTTCCCAAATCAGGGAGATGGTATAGTCCATCTCCATAGGTAAAATAAGCCTGATCACAGTGGTGACAGGCCAAAGAGTCCATGCAGATTGTGGGAAGGATTTGGGACAATCTTGGTGGATTAGTCTGGGAGAAGGATGGGCACACATGCTTCCTGATGAGGCTGCTGGAGAACACCCTTGCCCTGAAGATATACTTGAGATTTCCACAGGATTGTATCATTTGGGTCATCCTACATATTGTTTAAGGATCATTCGGGCAGTCAGCCCAAGGGTGTGATCTTAAGACATGATGTGATCATAGGACTGCCTCCCTCAGCTCCTGCTGCCAGCAGGTAACATGGGCATCTCCTGAAGGACTGACCCTCCCAGATCAAACACTGCTACAGACAGTGGCTAATGGCTCTTTGTGGTGTTAATGCAAAGTGTGGTGGTGTAACTTCATGAGTCTCAACATGCCACTGTGTTAGTGTATAAAAATGACTGTGAGAAAAAGTCACTTCAGATCTGACAGTTGTCATTTCTTTCTTCACTCCTTGCTATAAAGATAAACCCTTTCTCTCCCATCTTTTTCTGATCATCTTTACTGAGAGGATCTGTCCTTGAAGACATTTGTAATAGGGAGCTGGAAGCCTCCTGTTTAATGTGTGACAGGCAAAGGAAATCACTCAATGCAGAATTAACTTGACAGAGGACAGGTTGACCTGGTCCTGAGTTGGCACCATTACAGTTCTGTTGGAAAAGAGGCACCAGGCAGAAAATCTGGGGAGCCTGAACTGGGGTTGCACACAGAAGCAGCGCCAAATGGTACAAGCTGGGAAAAGCAACATTGCCCTACATGGAGCCATATGAAGCAAAAGGGACACTACAAGTTTTCCACCCATTAAGGGTATTGTGAAGAACATATGATAAACCTGGAAGGTGTCTGCCATGCTCTCAAGGGCAGCTGCTTTGAAGCAACAGAGAATGATGAAATAAGGTAAACAAATCATCAACTGGAAAGAAGACTAACATCTCCTTCACAGAAAGTGGAGAAAGTGACTGGGGGTGCCTGCTCAGGCTGTATGAGGATGTCACCTTGGGTGTGCAGAGTTTCAGCTTCTCCAGACTACAGGAGGGGGAAGAAATGCTCCTGAGACAGCCACTCTGCCTGAGAAGGCTCCAAAGACAGCTGTAGCTGCCAGTGATCTTATGCCTGAGAACATGAAGTGATGGTGACAGTACAGAACTGAGCTAATGAACTCCCTCCACAATGACACCAGGTAAACCTCACAGGTCATGAGACTGGGCAGCTGCTGCCTATCCTTGGACCAGGAGCCTAAATCCCACCAGAAGTACCAATTCTGGGAAGGAGGAGGCAAGAAACTCTTGAGCCTTCCCTGACATCTTGGGCAAATATGGCAAATTCTAAGGTTTTTTTAACATGTGCTAAGATTTCTGTCGTGCTAATAATAATATTAGTGAGGTTTTGGTTAGGCTAGGAAGGTCAAGGAAGAGGTTGGTGACAGCCCTACAAGAGGCCCACCAGAGCCAGTCACTGTCTTGTGCAGCAGCTCACATTAGCCCTTGTGAAGTGGTTTTGACTCAGGCTCAGCAGAAGCACATCCATGATGATTCTGTTGCTAAAAGAGGTTTCTAAGCAGTGCATCTATAACCTGCTTATATTTTTATGTGTGTAAAAACATAAGTGCATCACTCCAGTTCTGGACAAACTATGCAAAAGCCACAGGTAGAGTAGCTGTTAGCCCAAGCACTTCAGCAGAGTTGGAAAAGGGATGACAAGAGATGCTGGGGACTGCACTCATTTTGCCTGGGCTTTTAGGAAGCTGGTTGTCGGTGTTGTTTGTGAAGTTTATGTCAGTGGCATATTCTCAACACAAGGTAGTCCATTAAATATCAGATCACAAATCAATGATGTGCAAATGCTCTGTGCCACAGAGAGACTTCTGCTCATTTCCTGTGTGAAACTATTTATTTTCTTCAAAACCCATACACTGGAAATTCAGGCTTCTAAATTGAGTGTAATTCATCCATCACAGCAGGATAGCCACCATATTCCTCACAAAACCATCTGCAGTAATAAAAATACAACACAAAAACAAGGCCTCACAATGAAAAATTCACTTAATTTTTAAACTTTCTTCTTTGTAATAGTGATACTCTTCACTTCCCTCTTGCTTACTGGTACTGAGAACCCAGATGTGTCTACTACATATTAATATTCTCTTTGGAATATGAAAAATATTTGCTACCAGTGATACATTGTTATTAACCTGCCAAAGAAGAACTCCCTCTATGATTCAATAGCTGCTGCTTTCTCCTGTCAATCTGAGTTTTTAACTTCTCTGTTTCTGATGGATTTGCCACCAGAGGAAGGGATTTATTTTGGGGTGCTGCAGAGCAAAATGTTTCAAGGTTGTTTGGCTGTAGAAGTGTTGATTTGCTGGAGGGTAGGAAGGCCAAGGCTGGGCTTAGGCCAGTTGTGTGGCTCCAGAGGTTCCACAAGGTGAAGTGATGAGTCCTCCACTTGTGTCACAAGAACCCCAGGCAGTGCTACAGGCTGGGAGGCAGAGTGGCTGGAAAGTGGCCCATTGGAAAGGACCTGGAGGTGGTTGTTGACCGTGGCTGGATGTGAGCCAGTGTGTGCCCAGGTGGTTGAGAAGGCCAGTGGCATCCTGGCCTGATAAGAAACAGTGTGGCCAGCAGGACCAGGGCAGTGATTGTTCCCCCCTGTACTGCCCACTGGTGAGGCCATAACTTGAATTCAGTTCGGTGTTCAGTTTTGGGCCCCTTACTAGACAAAAGACTGGTGTCCAGAAAAGGGTAATGGAGCTGGTAAAAGGGTAATGGGGCATCCTCACACTGCAAGCTTGAAGCTTCACTGTGTCAATGGAAATTGAGTCTTTCTGGGGTAAGAAGAAGCTTTTGTTTGGGTCCATGAACATACTCTGAGTCCAGTTCATTAGGTTTCCGGTAGGGAATTTTGCCTTGGATTTCATCACAGATTTATCTTGATGCTCTCTGGGTCATTTCCTTGGCTTTACCTGCTGGCGTCAGGATTGTGGCTAGACGCAAATTGATTCTCTGATGTCCTTGCAAATTAATTAAAAAATCATTTGAAATACAGTTAAGAAAGGTTTTTCAGGTTCCTGTGAACAGCAACCTTTCAATGCTAAATGATTCTGGCTCCAAATATTTTCCTTGAAAATACCTTGAAAATAAACACAGTCTCATAAAATCATATAACTTGAGTAAGACTAAATGCATAATTGCTGTTCATAATAAATGATTAATCAAATTAAGGAAATTTTAGCATTAGCTCTGTTTTAATTTTCAAAATAGAAAATTATGTCAAATAAGAAAATGGAATTGCTTTTCTAACACAGAAATTACAGGGATGGATTTCCCCCTCCTTTACACGGACCTGGAATCCTTCTGGGTGAGTGTAGGATCTGTAACGGGAGAGTTTAACTTACAGGTTCAGGTGTAACCAAACCCAGGCCTACTGCAGTCAGTAGGCTGTTCCCCTTCACTTTGGGATGTGCAGACTCTGAGTTTTAGATGCACATTTTCCTTTAAAGTAATTGCACACCAGTTAATTGTTTGTGTGTGTATGTGTGTGTATGTGGACCAGATGCACAGATTTGTGGACCCCAGAGAATTTCAATTCTTTCAAAGGATATGATGTAAAATTCTGCACACTAAATTTATTTCTTCCCATGCAACTGTGTACAATCAGTTCTAATAGGAACTAGACACTTCCTGCATGTCTGTTTTCTAATGGAATCTGCTAAGTTTTACAAGGGCCATATTTAGCTGTACATCCTCTTAACTGTTAACTGTATTATCCTTTTAAGGAAGTAATTAGCTGCTCACTAAACACTCTTCCTATAGTGGTTTTACAATGCATGCACACTGAAATGTGGTTCTCTGCAGGGTAAATAGCTCTCCATAGTAAAAGAGTGCATATGTATGTGACTAGAATAAATGAGGAGAACCTCTAAACTGTATGGCACAATTAGCAAATGATTACTTCATCTCTGCTCTCCAACAGTTCCTAAGACAAACTTCATATACTTAAACAATTTCCCTTTTTTTTAAGCATCTGATCCCAGGACTTTTGCTCATGCCACCCAGACATTATATTTCCTGCTACATTTTTTTCAGCTTGAAGGAAGAAATTATTTTCACATCCTGACTAGTTCAGCATTTGCAGCTGAAGCTGTTTTCTTCCATGTGTCATTCTGGACTAGCTTCTATTTTTCATCTCAAACCAATCTCTTATGTACAAAGGAATCATCAACTTTCAGCCTAAAAGATCTATTTTAATATGAAGGGGAAATAAAATGAGGAAGATCTTAAGTGAAGTCTCCATGAAGAAGTTCGCTGCACTTCCTCTTTATGAAAACAAACTGGAGGCTGCCTCTGGCAAATACAAGATTTGTTTTAATTTAAGTGTACAGGAAAGACCTTACTCCTTGAACCTGCCACAGTCCTGCTCTGTGAAGTCTGTGTAAAGTTTACATCAGAGTTACAAATCAGGAAGAGAGAGCACTGAAATAAAAGGTCTCTACTTCCTATGGAATAATGGTATTGTACTCTGCCAAACTGTAGAATACTTACTCCCTTGAATAATCAAATACCAACAAATTAGAATCCACATTCCTTTTTTTACTTGCCTGCATCCAATTCCTTTACAAAAGCAAAAAATAAAGAAAAGATCCCACCAAGTCTTACTTTCCAGTGGATATGTTTTCGTCCTAAGTTTTGTGGCTCTTCCTCTAACGAATACGTGTGGAAGTATGTGAACAGGTGCTTAAACAATTTCAAGCATTCCCACATCAGAAAAACTTCCCGTTACAACTCTGTGGGACTCTGTAGCCCCTGGAGACGGGTCAATGGTAACAGGAACTGCCCGTGGGCTTGCATAATCCTACTCTGCTGTTCACTTTTGTAGACTTCTCCCACAGCAATGGTAGACAGCAGAAAAAAAAATAAATGGCAGAAAAACTATTCTACCTTACATTTTTGAGAGTTTTCATGTTTGGACTCTTTTCTCCTGTCTGAGCCTGTCATGGACAGGTCAGGGATCGATGGGGTCACAGTCCCAGTGCAGAAGCAAAATGCTGAGGCACGGGCACAAAAATATGATGTTGCTATCCCAGTTGGCTGGCATATTTGGAGAAACAATGAGAGGCTGGGGAGGATGAGACCGTGACACTGTGTGTGCTCAGAACAGGCTAGTAACGAGCCTTAGGCTCATCCTAGGATGCTGGGGGCATTGTGACCTCAGTGTGACTCCTGCTCTGATGTGCTCTAACCAGCGCAGGGGCCAGGGAAGTGGGAAGGAGCTGGTAAGTCTTGTCTTCAGTCTAACAAAAGGACACCTCACTCTCAGTCTCTGTGAAGCCAAGGGGCCACACCACGTCATTCTTCCCAAAAAATGCAAATCCCAGGAGTCTGATAACTGGAAAAACCCAGAGTAAAACATGAAAAAACTTTTTAGAGAGTTTTTCCTTCATCTGCATTTCTAGGAGGTATGAGATCAAACTCTCAAGGTTGTTAGCCTAACATTTGGCATCCATTTAAAAAATATTTATTTTCATCATCCACATAAACAGGATCTTTCTTTTTTTCCCTTCCCTCTGAAAGAAAAAAATACTAGCTGATTTGTTTCTAGGAAGCTACATAAAAAGTTGGATATGTCCTCTTCCCACAAAGCTCTGCTGTGTTCGGGTGTTTGTAGGACTTGGTCCTTTATGAATGAAAACAAGATAAATTCATTGAATTCAACATAATTTGAACAAAGATTTCTAGATAAACAATGTAAGAACAATGAAAAGAAAGTATTTCCATTTTTACAGAAATTATGGAAAAGAATACTTCTCAAAAAATCCCCAAGCTTCAAAAAAACTACTTTTCAAAAAAATCCCCAAGCCTCTTTTCAAAAATAGTCAGAACTTACTTTTTCAAAAATTCTCCTATGTTTTGTTTTGCTCGTCGGAGACTACATCTGTTGATGGAGCAAAGAAAGCATCAGGGTGGCCATGTGTGTAGCAGACATGATTCCAGTCACAAAGAGGGCTGTCATCTCCATGGTAGGCTTCCAGGGAGAACCCAGGGGCCTCATTCACAGCTTGCCCCACCCTAAACTAGGCCCTGCATAAATTCCCTGATACACACACAGCCAATTTACTTTTAAAGAGGAGAAATATACAAGTCACTATTATTATTGCTCAATAGGAAATGGATGTGGAGGGTACGGTTTTGATTAAGGAGCAGTTTACTGCTACTACATGGAGGAATAAATTACTACACAGAGAGCGGAGCAATGGAGGAAACAGTCTTTTCGATGGAGACCTTCAGGCTAAAAGCCAAAGTTTGCTGTTTAGGGTAAAGGCAGACCCCTGTGTCACAGAACTGGTGGGGAAACCACTGTGCACTGACTCTTGGCAGATGCAAAGAATGAGAGCACCTTGCTTCTTGACCAGTGACTTCTGACATTACTCCTCACCAGAGCCCTCAGGCAACTGCAGACTTGGTTACAGAAAAGGAAACAAATCACAACTTTTTTACAATGGAGGAAGGTCATGGACAGACTTCAGCAATTTGTGCTGGGACCTGCTGATCAATAGACTCATAAATGACCTAGACAGAGAGGTGGGCAGCAAGATAGGGAATTTTCGGATGATATTAAGTATTGAGGATAGGAAGGCACCCTACATTTACCCAGGGCAGGGTTATGAAGTTCAACCTGATGCATAAAACACACGAGATATAAACTGAACATGAATCACCCAGTGGCAATGCTGGTAGATCTAAACTGCCAATGGTGTGTCGTATATATAACTACCCTGTAAATATATTTATTTCAGTTTATCTTTTAATTAAATTCATGTTTGTAAGCTGCAAAACCCAAATACTTCCTGCAGACTCAGAAGGTCTGTGCCGGATGGAATGACATTCTTCAGCTTTGAATCAGATCTCATGGCCAGTAAAGGAGTATGATTAAGAAAGGTTAAAACATCTGGAAAACAGCTGATGATGTCCCCTCAGGGGACATCATCAAAATATTCTGAAAGAATATTTTTGTTGCAGAAGCAAGGCCAGTGTTGCACACACAGAAGTAATTTTTCTTGGGAAAATAAAAAAACTGTCCTCATCCAGAAGTTTTTTTCTTCTCTCTATTAAAATTCAGGGAAAAAAACTGAAATAGCAATTCCTCCTTTTTTGGATAATGAAAAGAAATGCTTACTAATATATCCATATTTAGACAGGACAGCATACTTGGGAGATAGAGTCACTCATTTGATATCAAGGGTTCTTTTGTTTGCAGAAGCAAAAATAGCATTTGAACAACCCTCATGGACACTTGGGCCTTCAAGCATAACAGTTTTAATACAAAGTTACAAGTAGTTCAAATCCTCTTTGACATTTATGTTGAGATTCAGCTCTTTAAAAAGTTGCTGGGGAGGCTGGCTCAGGAGGGGTTTGTAGGTGTTTGGGTGTCCATCAGCCAAGCTCAAGCCTCCGGGTTCATCCGCAGAGCTGCACCTCTGGGTGGTGCAGCGGCTCAGGCCAGCAGCCTTCCACAGGACAGCCCTCACGAGCCTTGCAGACACGTGAGTGGACATCATAACTGCACATCAAAGCCCCTTCCACAAAGGAAGAGTGGCCTGCTGCTCTTGTCCTTAAGGCCTGAACTAATTTCCTCCCTGGCACAAAGGTTTCCTCTAGTTCAGGGACATGGGGCTTGGCTCTGCCCTCCATGGCCATGTGCTCATGGGGTGGCACAGAGCCGGTGTGTCACCAGCACGGCTGGTCAGGGCAGAGGCAGCACAGCTAGACAGCTCCTTGATCTCGGTAATGAAGGGAATAACACCTCACAATCTTCCTGAAGAGCATTCACACCCCTCTGGCTTTCTGGCTGTGCCAGCCTCTTCTTAATAGACAGGAATGCATGGGGCTGTCTCCTTCAGCTTAACAAAGTGGGACCTCGGCAGCTGCTCTCTGTAAAGTCTTACCTGACCATTCAAGAACATGGAGATCATGGGTCAGCTTCCTAGTCAGGCAGTAGGGACAAGATAAGCTGATGAGTTTTAAGATGGAACTTGATCCTTTTAGTAAAGGACTTCACTGAGTTGTTGGGCTGCTTTGTAGCAGCCTGGGAGATCCAAGTTCCTAGAAAGCTATAGCCTCTGTGGTTTTCTATCTGTATGGTGCCAGCTTGTTCCCAGAGGATGACAGGTAGCATCAAACAGCTGAATCTTGGAGTGTTGTACAGTCACAGAAATGTTGGCCAGTACTGTTTTCAGATATTAACCTTTGATCATGGCATTTAGTCAGTCATTGCCCACACTATGGCAGCAAAAGGCTCCTCCTTATTCCTCATTATGGGTATTGTCAAGTTCTCTTCTATTTCTAAGGTAGTTTTCTCCACTTCTTTTACATTTCCAAGGAGGAAACCAACGACTCAAATGGCCTTAAACCAGCTTTTTTTGGCATGATATTTTTCCGTTATATCTTGTGGTCAGCAGCCTCTTGTGCCCGCCTCCACAGGATTCATTTTTCCCCTCACAGCAGTATTCAGTTCAGACAATCCTGCCATTACCTGCCGTGTTTCCAAGGTGAGTCAGGTAATTTTGGTGGGATCTCAGAAGCAGGCATTTTATGGCATTTTATGCTCAGACCACAGCAATTTATGGCACGTGGCAAGCACCACATTCCATATTGCCAGAAGCAATTATCTCTTTAATGCAAAGTTAGTCTACATTAAAGGTAAGGGAACTGAGAACATGGCAAACAAACTAGAGAGCTGCAATCCAAAATTTTGTGTAGTCAGATCTATATGAGATCCCATGCTGCAAAGACTGGACAAGCTCTCTTAGACTGCATCACTTCAGTCTCTCTCCACATCCTCATGCAGTTCTGCTGAAGCCAGGGACAGTCCATGTGGCTTCTACTATTTGGAGTTTCAGGATTTTTGCTTAAGTTTCAAACAGTTACCAGAATGTAATGGGAAATGTGATCACAAGGGGTCCATACTTGGTAGTTTTCCTATATAATTAATAAACACATTTATTTAAGCTTAGCAATTTCCTGTGGTCTGCAGCATATTTCCAGAAAGGAAACTCAAGTGCTGCTGTACAACTGCTGTCTATAAGCAGCACCACAGAAAGACAATACACAAGCCACTTTCATTTATTTCACAATTCGGAAGTAATCACACTCCTTTGTAGTCATGTGCTTTTTACTCAAAGCTCTCTGTGTACTTCCTCTCAACACAAAGTCACGTTCTGTTGCTAAAATTAATGCTTCCTGAGTAGTGATGTCATGCCAGAAGAGCTGGTAACACCACTGACTTGGAGCCAGCTCCATGCATCACTCCACCCAGCCAGCACCTTGCCAGAAGAAGTCAACCTGCCCTAAGGTGACCCATGCAGACTCCTTTCCCCAGCACCCTACCCAAGGCTCCTAATGACCTGCTTTGTTTCCAGCTCCATGGCACAGCACTCTCACTATCTTTCTCCATAAAGAGGTACCCAAAAGAAGATTTGACTTGGCCTGTCCAAGCTGGGTGTAGGACTTGATTTCCAACCACTGGTTAAATTCCCACCTAGTACTTCAGTGGTGTTTATTTAAAACGATAACAAAGTCTCAAAACAGTGTAGCATCCTGCTGTCCAAAACCAATCCATTTATGAAGAAGAGCATTATCACTAAAGACTACAAAAATAAATAGAAAAGCATAGTTACTTGGGGTATGTTACAACTTGGTTGCCAGCTCCAGGCAGCTCATGCTGTGCCATCAGACCTTCTCAGAGTTCATCCCGATGACACCAATTAAATCAGTTGTCAGTAATCTGGCTAAAGATGGCCTGTGGGGATGAGTAAAAACAGAGGAAGGAAAACTACAGCAATAAAGGAAAGTGAATCTGAGAAATTATGTATAACTGTAAACAGCAAGAAACCTGGCTCCTCTTTTCAACACATAAAGGGTTATGGAAATTCTGTGTGATCATTACAGGGGTGGGGGTGGGAACCACAGGAAGCATCAAATACTTACAATCCAAATTCTTGCAGAAGATTTTAGCTGTTAATGCAGGCACTGCTGGTGCTGACTTCCCATGTTGCTGGCCCTGGGCAAGCCTCTACTCCAAAATATGGGGTAGTTTGGCATGGGGAGGTCTGGGAAGAGATCTAGAAAACGTTCACAAAGATATTATTTGAGACACAGAAATTCAAACCAGCAAATCTGTGGCCAGATTTTATTGTAATACTTATACTTATTGCTTACCCAGAAAACTGACTAATTAACAGTTCTTCCTGTATCCACAGTAACTGAAAGTATGTGCACTGCCAAGAGACTCTGAAACCAAGCTGAAGTTTGAATTTCTAGCCAAGGCTCTTCACTGAGACCTCTGCCAATGGGGGCTTTGGAGTAAAATAATCTCCCCATCCATCCTTGGAAAGACTATCTCTTATCCCTGAATATCCCATATCCTCTCTTGTTCCCTGTTGTTCCCACGTGTGCACGTGCTGCCACCAAGACTTATGATTCCTTGCCAGTGCCAACTACTCCTGATGGGGAACTGATGGGAGTAAGCAGAGCAAGCCCCAACTGAAGGGAAAAATAATGCCCAGGGTCAAGCACCCGAGGCCAGCCCCAGTCTTACCCACACTTGGATACAAACAAGACACCTCATTCAGGCTGGCTAGCAGCGGGGCAGGAGCAGATTAGGTACCTGGAGACTTCCATAGGCTGGTGTGGAGGGCACCCAGCCGAGCAGGTCCTGCCTCCATCCATCCCAGCAGCCACAGACAGGGTGTGCTCACCCACAGCAGCTGGAGCTGCTCAGAGCTGGGGATAAGCAAGCATGCCAGTGGCCTAGAAGTTGGAGAAATATTGACACATGGGTGGACTTTAATTTGTGCAGGCAAACTCTAAATATCACTGTACTGAGGGCAATTGCAGTGACTGAAATTGTTCCTGCTTTTCCAATTAGTCTGAGATGATTTTATGGGAAAGCACTTACATTCTCAGGTGGGGGTTTTTGGAGTTTTCTCTGAAGCATGGACTGGGAGGGACTTTTGACTGGTTTATCAGGGTTCCCCCAGGACACTCCATGGGCAGAGAGTCTGGTGAGCAGGTGAGCACCACTGTGTGGATTTTGTTTTACATACATGTGGCATTAGCAATGCTATCCCCTCACATACACCAGAGCAGGCTGTCTTTCCAAGCCATCATAGCATTTTCTTTCTGCTTTTAGCATAGAAAAGATTGGAATAATTTCTCCAAGAGCAGCCAGGTTATGTATCTAAACCTTAGCTTCATTTGGTGTAGAAATCCAACCCAAAGGAAAGTGGCATTACAGAAAACTTGTCTTCATACAATCATTGCTGTCTCCTTTTCTTTTCAGGCTTAGGATTTGTATTTAGGTTAACTCTACATTTCTAACTGTCTTTTTGATTTAACAGGGTTGGTAGGGAAAGGAAGACCTGTCATAAATTGTTTCACCATCTTTTTTTTTTTTTATTATTATTCTAAATCAAACAAACTTTGGAGGAAACAGTTTTACAAACCAAAAAAATAATCTTTAATGAAACTTGGAGAGCTGTCTTGTCCCAGTTTCACACTGATTTCTGGAGCAGTCGCTCACACATAAAAATATGGGTGTAAAATGCTGAAGAAGATCTGGTTCTGAAAAACTTCATCTAATCTATGTCATGAAAAGTATGTTTCTATTATGAATGCTAAATATAAATATATATATATAAGATTTTCAGGCCAATATTAATACCCAGAATGTTAAAAGATGGCCCACCGTGTCCATTTCACACAACAAAAAAAAATGATAAGTGATTGCTACCATTTTCCTCTTGCTTGGGTCTGAAATCACCTCCTTTGTTTGCAAATGCTTCGGGAGAGGTTGCTTAAGAAGCGAAGGTGTGAAGTAATACCCAGCTTGTAAGACATTAACACTTGTTGGCTCCAGAAGAGAAACTACAATGATAATCAGATTTGGCCATTGACAATGGAGCAGCTAATCACCTAAACTAAAATCAGATTACCCAAAATGAAAATCTTGCTTGGCTGCAGCTGAGTTTCAGATGTTCTTATTGAAAGTGTACCAAGAGGAATTGCAACCCTGTTATCCAGACAAGGACCAAAAGCCCAAATCAAATACCAGACAGATTAAACTGAGGCTTCCCATGTCCCCTCCCTCCTGCTGAGCCCAGAGCCAGGCACTGCCCCTCCTTGGACACCTCCTGCCAGGCACTGCCTTCAGCTCTCCAGCAGCAGCCTCTGAGCCAACTCACAAGACCCAACTTGCAGATCCAGTTTAAAAGATGATGTAAATGCTAACTGAAAACTTTTTGTCTTGGTCTCTTGAGATTTTCCACTCTTTGTGTTCAACACATTGGTTGCAAGGTGGCACATAAATTCAACAACAAATTTTATCCTCTACTGGACAGGCATGCTGCGGTCAGAGATGGTGCAATATCATGTTGGCAAACATTTGGGCTCCTTGGTATCTTTGTAAATTTATTAATATTCAGCCAAAGTTTGCAGAAGGGTTTAGCTAAAAGGTCAATGCAAGAATATCTGCATATTGTAAATCTAATAATCAGAGAAGATGTAATTTGTGTAAATTTGTAAAAAAGCCAAAGTAAACATGTCAAAGAAATTGCTCATATATCTGAGGCTAGACGTGAGGTAATAAAAATAGAACTTATGTACATAGGACCTATTGTGGTATAGAAACTTAACCTCAACATATTGATTGAGGCAGTTCTTTTCCCTGAATTAATATATGCTTACAAGTTAGTATTTGTTTAAGGAAAGTTAAATAGAAAGGCCATGAATAAATGTAACGGCTGAGATGAAATAGCCATCTGGACTATATTAGCCCAAAATGCATAATTGGAGCAAACAGAGCATACAT
Organism: Chloebia gouldiae; assembly: GCA_003676055.1. Taxonomy (NCBI): domain Eukaryota; kingdom Metazoa; phylum Chordata; class Aves; order Passeriformes; family Passeridae; genus Chloebia; species Chloebia gouldiae. Next base: position 47,015,602 of record QUSF01000001.1, on the reverse strand, counting down.
CCTTTGATCCACTCACGAACAACTGAAATGAAAGTCAGTGGGCAATTCCTCTTATCTAATCACTGGGGAAGAGTTTGCAGCACATGTGAGTGAGAAGGACCACTGGAGAGATCCAGCTGGGGCCACCCCTGCAGCAGGAGGACTCCAGGTACATAGCCACAGGTGTCTTTTTTGTCTGGTGCTACATCAGGGCCAGGACTTTGGTGCAAGCCCTAGCTAGGCTTACGTTTAAACTGCTAAATCCATGTGTCCAACCGTAGCATCTCTGCAGTTTCACACAAGTAGCAGCAGAATCATATGGCAGGGCAAGCTTGAGCTTGGCTCTGTGCAGCTGGAAGAGGTGGGGTGGCTTCACAGTGCCCCATTCAGCCATGGTGGGACATCCAGCGTCCCACAATGAGTGAGGGTGGGCAGCCAGGCAGGGAAACACCAGCTCCTTTTAATCCAGATTGGTCTTGCAAGCAATGGCATGGAGAGGGGGCAGTGTTGTACTGCTGCCTTGGAGTATCCTCCATTTGGTTAAAGGTGAGGACATGGGAATGGGATTGCCAAAAAGTAATAATGGGAATGACAGCCTGTACTTTCAGAGCTTGAATTCTGCCTCAGCCTTTGAATCCAGGGCTGGCCCTGGTCTTCAAGGCCCTTTACACTAAGGTGAAGGAGCAGACATAATTGAAGTCTTTGAATAGGGTTTGTAACCTACCACTGAAATCCCAGCCAACTCCTGAATGAGCTATAAACTGATCAGAAACTGCCTTCAGTAAGCTCTGCTTCCCTGAGCACCTCCTTGCCCAAGCCATGAACAGCTGATCAGGAGGGCTCTGCCTCCTGGCCCCTTGGTCAGAGATGTCCTGTTTGTCAGGGCTGCCAGTACCCCTGGTCCTAGACCAAAAGTGTTGTGCTGGCAGAAGTCTAGAGTCTAAGCCATCAGGGCATAGGAAACTTTTCACTGCTGTAGATGGCTTGAGGGGACCAAATATGGGGGCAGGGTCTGGTAGTCAGGGCATAGCAGGGGGGCAGGAGGCAGAGGCACCTGCTCAAGAGCCAGGCAGGAATAAGATGCCTGTTGATTTGGTAGTGGGCAGCACACTGCCTGAGTGAGGAGATGGCAGTGCTCGGGAAAGCAGAGCTTACTGAAGGCAGCTCCTGGTTAGTTTTTTGCTTACTCAGGAGCTGGCTGGGATTTGAACAGCTGGTTCAACCACAGTGAACCAAACTGTCTCCTAGCAGAGCCCTGTCCGGAAAGGGGGAAGAAGAAATTTAGTTGAATCCAAGGAAATAATTTTTCAAGATCCCATTGTCAACTGCCAGCTTCTTGAATAGCTTTTCCATGTCTTCTGTGCTCCTCAGTTCTGTGTCTGTGGTTAATGTGATGGGTTTGTAAACAGGCAGAATGTAAAGTCAGCCCTTCTGTGCTGAGAACAACAGCTCTGTGGCCAACCGCATAATATTATCTAATAATCTTTCTTTGTTATTTTCTCAGCTCACAGAGCAAGGGAAATTATATGCAACTGTTCACATATATATATACACGTACACCTATATAAATGTATTTTCTGACATTACAACATTAAATGTTCCTGTGGAGAGTTATTCTGTTATTTCCCAAGCTCAAGCAGAAATTTCTTAGATGGGTTTGTCTGACTGGCATTATGTAAATAATGTTATAATTTTTCAAGGATTGAGATGATAATTCCAGAAAAAAAAAATGAAATAATTCCAGAGCCTGCTGATTTTGAGAGTGGGAAACTTTAAAAAAATATTTTTTCAGATCCTTGAAAAACTCTTCATTGAGTAACTTCTAGACTGAGACATACCTCATCCAACTAGCTCTGTTATGCAGTAGCAAGACTGCCTGAGAAATTAAGAGACATGTTAGATATAGCTCTCTTCATGCTATCAAAAATTATATAATGGGTTCTGTGACATACTGGTCATGATGGATGTTCTTTGGTAACAACCACCAGTCAAGTGAATGTGTGCGCTCTTTTCCAGTTAGGAAAGTCTGTGTGCCAGGACATTATATCCAGAGTACAGACCCAGCAGCACAGAAAGGGCAGCTGAAAAAATACACTATGCCTTTGAATAACAGCTCCGAGTCCTGTCAGCTCCCTTTTTTAAATCCAATCTCCAAGCTGGAAAATAAGATGAAACAAGTTTTCTGTCAGGGTTTTCTATCACCCACTATCCTGTCCATCCTGTCACTGGAGGATATCTTCCCTTTGTCCTCAACAGTTTGGAAGAACACTTTTTTTTTTTGCCATTTGCATGTCACCGTATAAAATGAGTAAAACTTGCACAAAAGTTCAGAAGAAAAGAGGATGCCCCGTATCCCAGGCACTCACTCTTTCCCACGCAGCCTGGCCACCCTCCTGCACTGTCCATCTGCCAAGTAAAATTCAACATCTTGGAGACAAATGGCAAGGGGGAAAGATTTTTCATGAGAAATGGTGAGTTTTCAGAGCAAATACTATATTCATATTTGTGAGGAACAAAAAGTACCATTTATAGCCACGTGTGGCTGAATACAAATGAGTTTGCACAGCTGAGTTAACTTTAACCCTGCTGGGGAAGAAGAGATTTAGCTTAACTGGAAAACCCCACTTCAGATTTCTCCAGCCACAGCCCCATGCCCTCCTATACTGGCCCTTTTGGTTACACCACTGTAACCTGTCAGCAGCCTGAGAGATTTGTAAATGAAACACCATACTCCAGGACTAGGGGAAAGAAACACAGTTGAAGATCTTTTCCACCCCATCAAATCCAAGCCCAAATGCAAACTTACCAGGAAAGCCCTCAGTTCTCTTACTTATTCACACTTCATCATGGTTCCATGAAGTCAGGGTGAACCATCTGAAACTGGAAGGGTGAAGTCAGAGGGTGAGGCAAAGAAACACGATTGCTACCTTTTGTCCCATTTCTGAGTCAGTCTCTCAGAATCTAGAGTTTCTCATCTAGAGATGTGGCTTCAAGTTCCTGCTGTGACCCAGCTGTTCCCATAGGTGGTTCTGATGGAGCTGGCTGGTTTCTTGGCCTGCTCTTGCATTCACAGCACCTCTGTCTTCCCTGAGGTGGCCGGCTCTGTTGTCAACAAGACCCTGTTTCACTCCTGCAGCCTCCCACTCAAGCCGGGTTTGGGGCTCCCTGGTAGGACTCCCCATTGCTGATGTGGAGCTGAGTGTGCAGGCTGGAGGGAGGATGTCTACATGTGACAGTGGCTGAGTGTGCCACTTGCTGCCTCCATGCCCTCGTGGGGAAGCACAGGGGTCTCTTTGATGAGGGTCAAGCTCTGCCACTTTCTTAATCATTTGTCAAGAACAGCTGGAGATACTCAGGACATGCTGTGATTAGCTGATGTGAACTCGCTATCAGTCAAACACAGGCTGCCAGAGGAAAGATTAAGGGATAGAAAAGAAGGGGAAAACAATATATCTGGGAGGTCCCAAGCTTTCCAGGCATGGCTCTGGCTAGGCCCACTCAGGAAGGCAGCAGCTGCTGTACAAGGAAAGGTGTTTGTGTGGCTGTGGGCTGGGGGAGGTGTTGCAGTCATCCCTGTTGAGCTGGCAGGTCTGATGTTGCTGGAGATATCGAGCTGTGATACCAGTCAAGTGTCACAGGCACCAGATGACAACCTTGCATTAAGTAACTTCTGCCCCTCTGTGAGAAACAGGTTTAAAAGACAACATCTTCAGGATAGTACATTTTCTAGTTCATCCTTTGAATTAAAGCTAGTCAATTGTGGGTATAAATAGGTAACCTGAGTAACTTGGACTTAGAATGGATGGATGGATGGATGGATGGATGGATGGATGGATGGATGGATGGATGGATGGATGGATGGATGGATTCACCTTTGATAAAACTCCCGCAACCTTGGTGGCCTTGTACTAGATCAGCAGCTGTCCACATCTGGTTCCTTCTTGCTGACTGCTGGAAGGGCTGAAACAGGCTGTGATTCGCCTAGGAGTTGGACCGGATGATCCTTGTGGGTCACTTCCAACTCAGAATATTCTATGATTATATGATGGAGGAGCTTCTCCAGATTTTTAGTCTGTCCAAGGCCACTTCAACATCAACCAATTTCTTAAAGTACGTGCTGTCCCTGGAGGGAAGGTGGAGCCCTGGACTCGGCAGGGGAGCTGGCAGGCACAAGTTTAGTCCTTGATCCCTAAGCAAGAGAGTAATACAGGCCAGCAAAGCAAATTTTTCCACAGGAAGAGGAAAAAAGGAGGGGGAAGAGTCAACTTGCACACATTTTTATATCGAGATGAACTTGTCAGGAGCCATGAAACCAGCACTTCACTAAGAAAGCAGAAGCCGTGAAGGGCTCATTTGCTGACAGGTTCAGTCTCTGTGGCCATTGAACTCGAGGCCTACAGGAAGGTGAAGTACAATCATTTATATTGTTCAATAAACCACTGGGCTTTATCATAGCCTGCCACAGGAGTAGACACCCACAGATCTGGGAGTGTAGCTCAGATCAATGGCAAGACTAGAAGGAGGGAAAACTTCCCTGGGGGTATTGAAAGCAAAACAGCCCCTCAATCTTCAAAGGCAGCTTAGCAAGAGAAACAGATCTCACAAGTTGATTTCTGCAGGCACTGCTTATCTTTTCCAGTGCTGGAGGTTTCACACTTTAAAGACTCACTTCCTCTACAGTGCTCACACAACATCAGTATAATATTATGTCCTCCTCCTCCCTGGTGTCAGTTATTAACTTCCAGTCTCCCATATGTCTTACTCAGATCACAAACACTGTTTGTGGGCTCTTCTGCAGAGTCGGCCCTTCACATGGACAAACAACAAATAACTGCAAATCATTCCCAAGGTTTGTTGTCCCAGTGCTGCCAGATTTTTTTCAAGACATTTTATAAAGCCATGCAAAATGACTTGTCCTGACCTATGGGCAGCAAAGCATGTAGCTCATGACAAGGGAGCTGTTAGCTGCAGCCTGCCATTCTCTCCTCTCCGTTCCATCCACTAAGGTCTCTGTCTGTCCTGCTGCAGTCTGTCAACCCACAGCCCCTGGCTTTTGGGCAGTCAGGAGTGTGGCAGAGGTGACATGGGAAACCAGGCAAAAATCCTGCTCTTCACCCCTTCACATGCATCCACGAAAATGGCACAGATAGTAGTCCTAATATGTTCCTTGTTTTCAGAATGCTGTCATGGTCTGGGAATGCACAGCTCTGCATCTTTCTAAGTCATCCTTCCTTTAAAGAAAGTTGAAAGCCTTGCTGTTTTGCATGTCATATGCAGGGACAAGCAGAACAGACTGGGTCCTCTGCAGAGGAAAGACAACACAAGAAAATTAGTAACATTTGAGGTGATTTTACCCAACCTATTAAGAACTGTAGTTCTGACAAAAGATAAATTGCCAGTAACTGAAGATGGCAAGGAGAACCTGAAATATCCTATATTAGCATGTATGTTGGCTCAGTAAACGATCTAATTTCTATTTTTCTATCTTTGGTCCCCGCCTATCCACGGCACTACTTCATGCAATAATAAAATGTTTGCTAAAAAAAGCCAAAAGACCCCAACTCTGAGTAAATTAATGGAAGTAAACAAGCAAGCAGCTAACTGGAGCTAATTATCTATCTGCCAGCAGCTTTGCTTTTAAGCACCTTACAGGTGAACATTTTAATTACTTAATGTGCTCTATTGTTCTTGAATTAGATATAAGAAAAATAACATTGATCCAATCCTTTTTTTATTTTTACACACTGGAGCTGGAAGGCAAGTGGCTTTGTAAGGGGATTATGCATGCATTAATCCTCTTTAGCTATGATAAAGTTCTCTGCTTCCTAGTGAGGGTGTTTAACCCTCTTCTAACAGCTGAAGGAAGCTGAAGATGATGAGTTACAGCTTGGGAGAGTTGAAAGCAGAAAGAAATAAATGTTTGTTTCTTATCTTTTGCCATGCTGAATATTGCTTATCACACTAGTAGGAATACAGCCTCAAATTTAGCAAGTCCTGTAAGAAAGCAGGTGAATGTCATTCCAGCATGGAACCCTTAAGTTTCCTTTTTTATGCTGTAATGGGCTGAGTTTCAGAAGCATCCTAAAAGCACACCATCAGGATGAGGGGTGACATGTAATTCCCATCTCATCAGAGGGAATTATCTATTGCTGAAGTGCAGTATTCCTGCATCTAGAAAACAGCATCATCCTGTGAGGACCAATGGGGAAAACAGGTGGATGCCTCAAATCAATGGAGCACCAGGAGCATGTAGCTGGACTCATCCCTTGTAATTTGGGTGCTTGCAGGAGGTGATGCAATGTGAAGAAGGCTGGTGTAGCTACATGCCTGCTCTTGGCAGTGAAGGCTCCTTTGGAGGTCACCTGCAACTCCAGAGAATGATTAAACAATCTAAAACCTCCCTTGCTCTTTGAAGATCCCTACAGAATATTCTTGACTGGCAGGAAGCCTATGAGGACTCTGCACCTAATTAAGGCTCTTCTGTCAATTGTCTCAAGTGGTGATAAATCCAAGCATCCTATCCTGCTGCTGGGAGAGGCTGACTGCTGCATGACAGAAAGTGACATGGCTGCTGAGGGAGAAGAGTGAAAAGTCATTGTTGAGGGAGCAGAAGAGAGGCTGACCCAGACTGTCACCAGCACACATCTGTCACCCACTCAAAGCGGAAGCCTTGTGAGACCATATTAGGTGGAAGGATAGAGATGAGCCAGGAACCCAGCTCAGAAACAAAGGATTTTTTTTTCCTTTTTCTTTTAACTTTAAAAGGGCTGTTAGCCTCTTATCAAGTTCAAGAAGTTATTAGTCCTTAACAAAAGATCTCTGATGCATCAAGGCAGAAGAGCATGGCTGATGGAAACAAACACCAGGGTCTGACAGGCTCAAGAACAGTATTTAAAAAGCAGAAATTTACAATTTTTAACCTGATACAAAGACACTTGGGTCATTATCTCTTTAATTCTTGCTGTAACAAAACAGGAAAAACACCCTCATGCCAGCTCACTCAGCAATTGAAATAAATGCAAAACCATGAGGGCCTTAAGGTCCTAGTGTTAGTGGCAGACCATTACCAAATCAGCCACTTTCACACATTTCTGGGTCATGTCCAGTTTTTCACCCACCAGAACCCCCAAGTCCTCCTCCACAGGGCTCTCAGTGAATTTTCCCGGTTTGTATGCAAGATTTTCTACTTTGCCGTACGTGTGTTGATCCACCTTTAGCAAACCCTAATTTTACATCAACAGACAAGGTATTGGGTCATGAAAGCTCACTGGAAAAGCTAGGTAAACTGAAGTAAGCCAGTGAAACAAAATGAAATGAAGATCAGAATATAAGAATGGAGGGGGTATCACCTTGCTCCTGTTCCATCTTACATTTTCATTTTTAAGGACTAAGAGATGTAGCTAACATTCTTGGATTTACTACACAAGCCCTTTTTTACGAAGTCCCATGGTAATTTTCAGGTAACAACATGTAACCCCCCCCAAAGGTCTGGGATTTTACTCTTGTCTTTGTCTTCAGTTTCCTGAGGAAATCTAGACAAATGACTTCCCTTTGTCCCCATTTCTAATCTTTAAAGTGAACTTACTGATCACTCCCCCTCCCCCCCCCCCATCAAGTTTGCAATGACTTATGCATTGTTCCAAAGAACTTCAACATGGAAGTGGTACAAGGAAAAAAACTCTACAGCATGAAAGATCATTACTGGTATTCATGTTACCATCCCTGTGAGAAGCACTGGGACTGAATGAACAGCGTGTGCTGCCGAAACCCCAAGTCACCGAGTGGAACATCTTACCCTGAGAGATATTTTGGGATGTTTAGAGAACATGTCACCAGGAAATTGCAATTCAGCTCTATCTGGTTTCTCCACCCCAACCTCTGTCCTGCTATTCCAGATGCATTTTAAATGTGGGCAAATGGAATGCAGAGATGTGGATTTGGGAGCCAAATATGGAAAAATCAGCAAAAGGGCAGAAATAATAGCATTTAAAAAGTTATAAGCATCATTTTTGCATCACCTACAACCCTTACAGCACATCAATAAGAAAAAACACAAACCTAAATGTCTCAGCTAATGTAATAAAAGGTGTTGGTTTTCATCCAGATTATTTATTTGATTAATGGAAAAATATGACTCCTAGTGATATTTTTCACTGTATTCTTTTTCCTCTCCATTAAGTACTGAAGTCGGGCTACAACAAAAACCAATACAGGCTTACCTATATTAGTGTCTTGCCTATGCAGAACCAGACTGAGAAGAACAAGGACACTGTTTCCTCCTGCAAGGAATGATGGCTGCAATTTCTTCTTCCAGCTGACCATATAAAAGTTAAATTCCTTTTTTCCCCAATAGCCATCTTAGTGTTAATAGACAGAAGTCATAGTAATTGGTACAAGCTGGGTGCCTTGTTGAGGTTTGTAACCAGAAGGATTTTCTAAATCTTTAGAAAAAATGACACTTAAAGGAGAAATGGGAATTCTTTGCAGATTATATGAAGTTTTCAATGCTTGCTGATAAATACCCTGAGTCATCCAAAACTCTGAGCCTTATAAACACATGAAGAAATAACAATCTGCACCCAGTGGCTTCTCTATCCTAAAGAGATTGGCAGGGATGAGGGACAGGCTCATCCAAGCAAGGAGATAAACTCACAACTTCATGACTACAGCCACAAACTCAAGGGAATGGGCAGCACTGGTTCAGCTGAACTCCTGGGAGCAAAAACCAAACCACCTTTTCCAACAGCAGTCTGCCTATCCCTCCCAGTGCCCTACACAAAGCATGGTGGGAATAGGAAGAAAGCCTAAGAACCCTGCACAGAGCTTTATCCCAAAGATCCCTGGAAGAAAGTAGTGCTCCCTTCAAATCAGGAAGGTACTCAGACAAGAAATTGGTAGTCTGTGTATGGTAGAAACCAGAATAGGAGTCTATTGCTCTTGCTCTCAAAGCCTAGAGCTATCATTTAATGCTTTAAATAAAAGTCTTCTCAAAGCTACTAATTTGATTTTGTTTTGGTTATTCTGTAGCAAGTTTGACAACAAGGGCACTTTGGAGGACTGTGTGCATGGCACTTTAGTAATTAAAGTCAAGGGGAGTTACGAAATCTTTAAAACCAAGCCTGGGTGGCTAAAGCCAGTAGCCCAAAATTAGAAACAATATTTGAAAATCCAGGTCATATTCTTTGTGTGTTTGTGTTACAGCATCACCTAGGGGCTGCAACTGAGATTAATGCCTACTGCTCCTGGAGCTTCCAGGGGTACAGACTTGAATATTTCCAAATTTTCAGGTGCGTTGTAGTCGTTGTCTCAGAGATTGTATTGAACCAGGCTCTGAGCATTTTGATCAGAAAGTTCATCTGGTAGATTTATCTGGACATATGCAAATGTACACAACTATTTAATGCATTGTTTTTTGAGCAAGAACCACTAAAATACTGAACTGGAGGGCACAGCAGTTGTAGAACACACTTTGGATCACAGCCACAGGAATGCTGCTGCTGTAAATTCCCCTACTCTAAAAACATTAAATAAGCCATCCAGTTATTCCATGATCATCTGAAAACTGAGATCCTCAAAAACTATGAAAATTGAACCCATGTGTACCCTTAGTATAGTCTGGCACTCACATTGTTGCTGATTATAGGAATTCAGTGTTTATAGTTTGCATTCTTTCCCACACTTGCTTTTTTTTTTTTCTGCATTGAAGTAAAAACTCACTTGGTCTTACCATAATATAATTTCAACTGTTGAGGGCAAGACTGCTCCTTTGTGAGAAAAAACAAAATCCAAGCATGAGAGACCTATTCTTGTCTTTCACTGAGAAATTATGGAAACAGAAGATACAGTCCAGATTAAAGACACAGGAAGGACCTGGAAATAAAAATTAACACCCTAAATTTCCGATGTTCTTTGAGATAATCATGACTTGGACTCAAAATACAAAGAAATTGGATACATTTTGCTGAGCAGCTGCCCTAAGTGAACAGAGAGGTCACAAACATACAACAGGAAACTTGTGCAGGATCTCTCTTTGTGATGTTCTTTAGATGGATAGCATAATTGCAAAAAAGCAACAGCAGATTTAGAATCATCCAGAAGCAAACAAACCAACCAAACCAAAGTACTTTCTCCAGACCCAAACTGGGTTCCTGGAGTCGCCCTCATGGTTTATGCATGCAGCTCTCACATGCAGGCAGGATACTGGCTTCATTGGTACAACAGAAAACGTGAGCAAGCCTGAAAGCCTATGTATTATCTGCACACTGCCAATGGTAAGCCCTCTGGCCCCAGCTGTGCTGACATGTTTGAAAGGTGTGTCACTTCGTCCAAAAAAAGCTGGAAGCAGCAGAGCCTGACTATCAGCTGTCTTATGGGGGCGGGGGGCTCATAAAAATGAAAGCAGCACAGGGGAAGGCACCTGAGGTGCACCTGCAGCCACAGCACTGACAGATGAGTGAGCAGGCACGAAGGTAACAGACCTTGTACCCTGCTGGGCATAAGCCAGGAGTCTGGTTGTCCTTGTACTTTTCAGCCCACTCTATGAAGAGCTTATGCTTTTCTAGTCCTACTTTCTTTGAGCAATACAGCAATACATTAAGTGCCCAATTCCTGACCAGCCATGCTAAAGTAAAAGCGAGTAACATGGGCAGGGTGTTTGTCCAAAATATTTCCCACTCAACTGGGAAACTGCACCTTTAGGAACTACTTTAATTTGCTATGTTAGGACCAGGGCTTGCCATGGCTCCAGAGAACAACTGTGGTGCGGATAAGGAGGCAGATCATACCTGCAGACAAAGGGAGCCAGAGTACTGCAGGAGGTATTTTGAGCATCCAAGTAAAATCAGCTCAGAAAACTCTGGGTAAACCTAATTGTGTGTTCCTTAGAGTGCTCCAGCATATACCAGAGGGAACAGATCGCTCAGGAGAGTCGTGCTTAGGTCCATGCATACATTAACAGGATGTAGCTGAATGTGAGCACTCAAGACACTGAATTAGCCACACCAACACCTATCTCAATCATGCTGCCAGCTTTTGAGTCCTGCTTCTAGTCTGGGCCAAATCATATGATCTTAATAGTGTGCAAGTTGTGCCACGGAGTGACTGAGCACAAATGAAACCACTAGGCCCATCTGACACTGCTGATTAAACTCCACTCTCAACAGCAACTACCAAGACATAAAACAAAGATTGATCAATATTCAAATGTAGTAGAGCTCCATGCTTATAAAGGAGCATATTTTTGGAGTGTTGCTTCTTATACAAAGTTTCTTCCATTGTCCAATTTTTCCCAGTATTTTTAATGCTTTAATGAAGAATGAAAAGATAAACACCCTCCCCTTCTCTAATGCAGTAAGCAGTGTTCTGAGAGACGGGGCTCCTAAAAGTTTTTAATCAGGTATTTTCCCATCCTTCAGAAGAGGTTTGTAAACTGAACACTTGACTTTTAGCTGTTCTTCCCAGACTATGAACAAGCTCAAGCCCTTAAGTTAGGCTATCCTTAACTTTACTACAACCTCAGAAGGTATGGCCTCCCTGTAAACTAGAATTCAAAAAGGTAAGTCATATTGAAGGAAAGCCCTTCCCAACAAATCAGAAAGTCCCAGTATTCAATGTCTGTACAGAGAAGGAATTGAAGAAGAAAAGGAAATGCTGCTTTACAAACTACACATCTGGCTCTGAAGAGCATTCAATAGCTCACAATAGGTCTTAGGTATAACAGAACTGGAAACTGCTGTTGCGGTAACTGTCAGCAGTGGAAGCCAAAGCAAAGTGTTTTAGACACTCAGTGGCACATTTATACTGGCTGTTTACGTGCTGACAGCCTGTCCTACAGTCCGTGTACAGGAGGCCTCATTTCTTCTTTGAAGGTCTGTCACGAGACCATCTTTCAACTCAGTTCTCCCTTCCAATAATAAATAAATCCCCAAAAGAACAAGTAAGACAAGAACTTATCCTGTACACTAGAAAAACTTCAGAAGGGATAATGTAACTGTTCTTGTTATCAGATCTGCTTTTCCAAAATAATAAATTAAAACAAAACCTTAGAATGCACTGTAGGCTGCTCAGGAACTGCTGCATTTGTCAAAATTCATTTACTTACAATAAAACATAAGAGCTTCTAAAGGCATTATGTCAATTTCCTATGCCTTATAGATACAGACAAACACACATACTGGTGACATGGGTTGATTTACACAATTATTGCAAAATACAATACTTTGCAATCAATACAGAGTAATTGTATTGAAAAATTATTAAATATGTGGAAACATCTGCATCCTCTTGTGATAACAAAGTAAAAAAAGTTCAAGTTTTAACAGCTAGAACATCAAATGATGATCCTCACAGAAGAGTAACAAAATAATTGGTTGAAACCATGCTCAAAATATTTAATTAGATGTGGTGTATGATCCGTGCAGCAACCTTAACACTGGAATTCAGTACTCAACATGAGCTCTGGTTCATTGTATAAATCTATTTTAAAATACTCCATTTTTATTTAATCTAGTACTTAAAGTTCTTGGCACTACCCTCTGCTTACACCACGCTGCTTCAAATTAGCCTCCCTTCAATGACTGACATTGATGGACAGCCTCTGGAGGGCCAATTACAATCTCTCCATAGCAGCATGAGGGATCACTGGAGGACAGAGAAAGGAAAGAACATCAGAAGTAGGAAAGTAGGAATGAGAGGCTCTGGCAAAACAAATAGTTAAAAACAGGACAGTGCATCCATGACTGTTACAAAACACTGTTCAAACAGCAGAACTCACACATGGATGCTTGTTGCTAAACAGCTCAGTGTTTGTCATTATAGCTGTTACACACATACAGAATTCAGCAACAGCACAGCAGCAGATAAAACTGAGATCACTAATTTTACAGCAGTGATCAAAAGCATCTTTCCAATGCCTTCCAGTGCAAAGCTCACACCCAAAGTGATGGGCTGGAAATACAGTTGTCAGTTAGTGGAGGACTCATGAGAACACATGTGAATTCATGTGCCAGAACTGCTGATAGAGGAGACAAAGTGCCATTTACCAAGCAGCACTTGAACAGTTTACTTAAGTTTCCCTTCTCCATAGCAATCTCTCTTTTAAAGTAAAGAAATAAAAACACCCAGCAAATGCAAGCAAAAAAAAAAAAAACAACAAAAAACCCAACCCCAAAACCCAAGAAAAACCCCAAACCAACACCCCCCAACCCCCCCAAAATGAAACACCACACAACAAGCAAAAAAATCCAACCAAACACAAAAATTTAAAATAAAAATACTTAATTGGAAATAATTTAAATGTGTTGTCAAACAACATTTTTCAGGACAAAGCTGTTATAATAGTATACAGAAGTCAACTTCTATCAAGATGACACTTCCATATTTCTTTTTCCAGTATTTTTAGGGTGCAGTTCAGCAATGTGAGCACCAAGCCTACATTTACAAAACATGTGCTTGTCCCCACAGGCAGGCAGACGTTGTACTTCAGCATCTGTTTACACACAAGCTTTGTACACATAGTTGACATGTATAACCCTTGCAAGTACAAAATAGGCTCTCACATTGGGAAAACCACAGTACTTAAAATACCTAAACCATCAGATGTCATATCTCTTGCTTTGGTATTGAATCAATATAAAATTTACAATGCCATTCCTCAGTCTTACACAGACTGAGTTTTTAACCAAGGAAACAAAAATATCCAAAGAAATCTACACATACATTCATCAATATGTAGTACATTACAAATACAAAGGTAATATATGGAATTGCTATAGTATGAATGAAAAACAAGTAGTTGTAGGAGAGCCTGAAAGTCTTCCTAACATATTTTTTCATGTAACATGAAATGTCACTGTGGCAATGTTGATACAGCAGCTTCTACGACATTACTTTCCAAGTTGTACACTCCAAGTTTGATTGAAAAGCAGGATAGGAAATTAAAGGCCTCTGAAGAGCTCAGCAGCAACACTTAAGTGCATTGAAAACATTGATAATCTGTGGCACATAGGAAGTGATGGATTACACAAGATACTTTCTTCTATTTACAGTATCATACACTTGTATAAAAGTCTCTGCTGCATTTTTTCTTTAGTACCTAGCCTGTGGCCAATCACAGTAACATTAGTCAAAGAAAAAGGAAATCCTACTTCCTCATAAAGACTAAGTAACTAATGGGTATTACTTATCCTTGCTTAAGCTACCTACACCTCTGAATACCTTGAATCCCAAAATTTAATTGGCACTAAAACATTTTAATAACTTAATACAGAAACTGATTGCTCATGATTGCTTACCTCTTGACTTAATCATTACATTCACTGCTGGATAATTATCCACTTTGCTAGATGTCACAATTGATACATTTAAAAAACCCAAAAGAACACCCAGACAAAAAGTAAATCACCCCTCTAAAAAACAAAAAAACCAAAAAAAAACCCCAAAAAACCCACCAACCTGCAAGAAAGAGAAGAAAGAGAAACTTTGCTTTTGAGTATCTGATGCATGATAGGAAACGTCAAAGCAATGGGGTCTATCACATCATGCTGCCTCTCAGACACCAAAGACCACCACAAGTCTTCACAAATAATTATGTTTATGGAGATAGTAAGCAACTCAGCTTCAGCAAAAAACTGCCTTATCACCAAGCTTAGTAGGGTATCTGAGCCTTCAAAGCAGTTTCTGATATCAGTCTGAAGACAACAGAATTTCTGGGTCCAGCTAGGATGGAAGCAAATAGAAGGAAGTAGGAAGAAACACTGCACACAATGTGGCACAGATGAAAAAAAAGACATATTTACACTTGAAAATGCAAAATACATTACAATAGAGGAGGGAAACAATAAAATAACAGGACCTTCATCACTGAGGACAGGAGGATGGCCCTCTACTATGTAGCAGATTTTTATATATGCAATTTAAAAACTTTAAAAAATTATGTATGACTCAAGCAGGAGGACAATGTAGAACAAAAATATGTGTGTTTGAAAATCAATTTCACATCCTTTACAACAAAATTGGACCCATTTCTTTCCTAGTAAAATCTTGACATAAGGCCTAAAGAGCCTTTAAAAAAAGGCAAGCAATATGAAATTTTTAACTACTTACTAACAGTTGCATGGGGAAGTTCTGTTGTGAGACTGAGAAAGAAGGGCAGAGTTGCTTTTAGTCAAAGGGTTGCATACTCCTCTAGAAAACAACACAATAAACCAAAAAAAAAAAATCCAATTAACTACACCAACTCACTAACAGTTTACTAACCCTTGGGTTGAAGTCCTCAACTAATCAATTAAAAATTACCTTGCAACACCTGAACACAAAACAAGGTGTACCTGCTATGATAAAATGACTTTTTTTTCCAGTATACTTTTCATGAACTTTTGATGCCACACACTGAAGAAACTAGATTTACATCAGTGAATGGCAAGTGTCATCAGGCAACCATCTGCACTACACTGGTGGCTCCATCTTCATCACCCTTCTCTTCAACACCTCCTTTTTAAACTTTAAATTAAAAATCAATCTTTCATTTGGTAATTCAGAGCCAGGTTTGATCTTCTTTGTCATTTCTGGTCACACTGTAGGATGTCTTTAGATACCATTCTTATTTCTTGCCAATTCCATTTGATACTTTTGATTTGGAATGTCGATTCCTCCTTCTAGACGAATGGCTTTCACTATTGACTGAATGTTTTGGTGGACTATTGTCAGCACCTGCTGAGAAATAAATATTTGTTTAATACAGATACATATTTATTTAGACGACATTGTCAAGCTCCTGTCTGAAAGGCAGTAAGGCTACAATGTTAACAGTATGGATTATTTCAGGATAAAACAAACTGGTTGATACTTGTACTCCATCTAGTGGCCTACTTTTTTTAAAGCAATTCCTAAGACTCCTGTAAAATTCTTCCCTCCCCCGCCAAAAAAAACCAGAAGTTTGCTATAGCAAATTACAGTGGTGAAACATCTTCCATTTTAAATAATATTAAATAATTAAACCTCCCAATTTTTCTTAGTGGCATGTGTTACTATCAGAACTTAAAAATTATGTAAGCAAAGTCTTTTAAGAATCTTTTAAGAGTAGATTTCAGTCTTTCAAATGACAAAACATGTCATTCTGAGAAAAAAAGGGAGGCAGTAAGCACCAAAACAAGAAATCAAGAACAAAATGTGAAAGAAGCTGAAGCCTGCAATTAATGAAGCAACAGGAAGTTACAAAGAAGGTTTTTTGGACAGATTTCTCCAGCATGCATAAATGGGAAAAATATTCTGAGTGCAAATCATTTTTCTCCAAAATATAAAAGTTCACAAGTTTACTAAACTGAGAATAAATATCCAGAAAAATAATGTATGAAATATAAAGATCTGCTTCAAGTGCTTTACAAGCTTATGATAAAAAATAAATATTTTTAATTTTGCAAACATCTGGAACATAAACTCTGACAGATAACTTCCAGGTGTGAATTTTTGATATTTGTTTAATAAGCAAGACCACACCAAAAGCCTACAGAGGAGGCAGATTACTGACCTCCAGTGTAGGGAAAAGAAGTCAGAAGGAAGCTGCCTTTGCTTAGTTCAGAGGAAGCTGTTTATGACCATCAGGACTGCAGTGACAAGGCAAGTATCAGTAAGAACACAGGCTCCAGGGCCCATTGCTGACTATTTCTTTACAAGCAGAAATAAAAGTAAAGCAAATCAAACATGCAATGTTCAGAGAGAAAACCTGCTCACAGCAGTTATGAAATGCATAATGCCCAACACCTACAATAACAGCCTGCAGTAACAGGAGAAAAAAATCAGTTGACACATTTTAAAATAAATACATTTCCAAGAATCAGAATTTAAAAGGGAGTAAAGAAAAATAGCTTTGCAGATGATTTCTCTGCATTGGTCCTGCAGAGATGTTAAAACAAATCCAGCTGAAACTAGGTAAGTTTCTCAAGCCTCATTTCTAGTGCTGAAAATTATAATGATACCATTTCAGGAATACAGCTACAGAAGTACCAATACCTCTGCTGAATTTAGAATGAAGCCAGGAAGCATCTGGACTGTATGGACTGTCTTCACTTTCTGATAAGGTCTGGAAAAACAAGGACACATGTCATTGGGATGTTGGTAGTTCATATTATCAGTACTCCTCCCATTTGCATCTGGACTTAGAAGCTGTAGCAGAAGTCCTCATAAAACATTCAGACAGTACTTTGGACTTTTCCCTTCCTAGTTAGAAGGCACGACATAGATCATACAGTAAGAACTCACCACTTGCCACATGATCTGTTGTGTAACCAAGTATTCTTAATATTCCCCTAGCATTCCACCTGTACAATGGGAACATTAGCTAACCATTCATCCTTGAATGCTTTGCTAAAATTACAGCCTCATTTTGAGTAACTAGGAGGACAGCATTCTTTAGAAACCAGAGTGTAATTTGGGATCTGTCCAAGGCCTGCTGAATTCACAGTTCTTTCTATTGATTTCAGTTACACATTAGACCATCCCCCCTTAGCCTCATTTATGCTAACTCTGGTAAAGAATTCCAAAATCTAGGAGCTTTGGAGTCTTAACTCTGGAATTAAAAACCAAAAAAACAGGCTTCTTTTATATAAGTACCTTTTCTCGGTGGCCGTAGTACTCTGCGTACCAAACCATACCATATAAACACAGGAAAGTTGTAAAGGCCTAAACAAGAGAGGAGGAGAAAAAGAACAACAAGAAAAATCTGTGAAACTTTTTCCAAATTCCTTGCTGATTCAAGGTCTCAGAGTCCCTGGAGATGCCACATTTAGACTTTCATGCTCTGTTTCTCCCTGCATCTTTTGTCAGGATGAGTAAGACTTGTGCGTCAACTTCAAGCTACACACAGAGCCTGCCAGCACAGGGTATGCAGAACAATTCTAATGGGAGCAGGAAAATACATCCAGATCACACACAGAAAACACTGCCAGCAGGATTTCTGTCCACACTCTGTACAGTCATCACACAAAGGCAGTTGGTAGGCACTTGTAGGTATATTATCAGGAACCACCAGTCTGGGAGAAAACCAAATTCTCCTCCTCTTTGCCCCATGCTTCAGGCTAGGTTACATGCTAAATAAGAGAACAATAAATTCTGGCTCCCCATCACCTGTTCAAACTATGTTCCCAATTAGAAGAGAGAAGTATTTATCTGTCAGCCCATTATAAATGCCTTATTTTTCACTGACCATGAAAAATGTGCTTGGCATCAGAGTTACAAGTCTGGCAAGACAAACGCCCATTTACTGTTATAAAATGGGCATTTCATGCTGCATTTGCAGTAATCACACTGAAGTACCGAAAGTTATAGGCTTAGTGAGAATAATTTGCTTGATAAATGAGGGTTGTTTATGTAGTTGTAAGACTTCAGTGTGGCACAACACGCGTTGCTTATTAACTCTATCCATTAACTCCTGTTCATTTCCAGCAGGCACTACAGCAAGCTCCACCAAACCTAGGCTCAATCAAACTGACATCATCTCTCATAAAGATAAAGCATCCTATAACTACTGTTTGTTTCATTGTTAAGCACCAGTAATCTGCTATGTCAAGAAGTGAGAAAAGAAGTTATTTAAGTCCCTTCAATGTGAGTTCTAAGCAATATAGCATTTGTTTTCACTAGGACATACATAAGGCTCTTTACCAGCATTGCCCTACAATGATTCCCTGCTGCCAATGTTCCAGAGAGGAAACTATTTAGATGCTTTCAATGCTTTTGTCATGCTTTATGTTTCACATGAGAAATTTCACTTACCACACAGAGAAGCCAAAACACAACATACAGTATTTGTGTTTTGGAAAAAAGATCTTGTCCAAACTTTATGCACACAATAGCTTCAAGGAAGGCAATTACCCTGTGGGTAAATGAAAGCAATGGGGAAAGTGATTAAAAACACTAAGGCTTTAACTCACATGTTCACAATTCAGATCCCAGACTGTCAACTCTAAACAAGCACTACCCTCTAGTGAGCACACACCTCCCTGACAGCACCATTCTTTGACAAATGTAATTTTCTTTCTATACTTTCCTCAGCATAAACAGCATACAAGAAGTGATTGACTGGCAGTTCACTGTTCCATGGGGCTCAAGGGAACAAGAAGTGTGTGCCAATAGCAGAGAATCTTCAATTGTGCCTACCACAGTGCTTCAGCTCTCACCACATATGAATTTCTTTCCCATGCTGAACACCCAACAGACTCCCTTGATGGATGAACTAGAACTGTGCTTTATTTCTCTACTAGATGTAAATTTGCTACAACTCTAAATTGTCTAGTTTGTTTGCTTCACATGTATTTCCCATATTTTCAGATATGAGAAAATTCATATGAAACAACATTTCAAATTCTCTGAGAATCCATGCATTTGCTCTGGTTTATCTGTACACTCAGATCCACACAGCAGCCTCAGAGGACTTGAGGAGAAATGTGAGAAGAATAAATGCAGGTTTTACTTTTCTCTCTGACATTAAAAGGATCAAAAAAATTATCTCCATCTCTCTCCCTGCTACCAGGTGTTTACATCTTTTCAGGTTCAAAGCTATGAAGGCTTTTCCACCACTTGTTTATGACTCCAAAGTTTATATTGCCTGGCATGAAAATAAATCTAGTTTGTATAGGTCCTGAAGAGAAAATTACACATGTTTAACAATACAAGTGTAGAAAAGTGACACTAAAAACCTGCATTAAAAGTGTAGGAAACTGACTCATCTCAATCTGAAGCAAATAATGAAAAACACTATTAAATTGAAAGTGTAATAGTTAGCTTTTTCAATAGAGACTTTAAGGTTGTACATCTGAGCAATGCATGAAAACTCCTCCTCACCTATGTGCAGACACATGTAACATCACATCAAGTGTTCCATTCTCCCAAGCTTGACACTGCAGGACACATTCCCTACCAGCACTCTCAATAACCAGTTCACAAAAAATGGCACTACTGCCTTTCAGGGAAGACCCAATTTCTCCCATGAAAGAGGAAGGAAAATGTGTGCTTGACTAAACCACCGTTATTGCAGAGATGGTCCTGGTGCAAGTAATAAACCACAGCTTTCCCTGTACTATTTAATGTGACTTCCACCATGATGAGTGGGGCCAAAACTTAAAATGTGCCAGTAACACCCAACTGACCAATACACAAATCAATGAGATGCATATTAGCAAAAATTTGAGAGCAGTATTACTCTCTTGAGTCACTAACTATTTTTCTTTCTTGGTTTTATATTATTCTTACTGATCCAGCTGCAGAGTAAAAAATAATGAAACCAAACTACTGGAGTGGGAAGAGAAGGACCACCATCAGGAAACAAACATAGAGTTATGATACACTCATTGTTTTATAAATAAAATAATAGGCTATTTTTAATAAGGACTCAAAAAAATACAGCTGTTTGCCCTGAACTTAAACATTCTTTCTGTTATTCCTGTCAAAAATACTTGGGTTAAGCACATTTTACAACAGGAAAGCTATTACAGTTGATGAAGTGGTAAATCAAGAGAAAGAAGGATGCTAACAGTGAAGGTTGTTAGTGTCCTACTGAAAAAGCGATGAGAGTACTCCACAGAACTAAATATGGGAAGTTTTCATTCAAGGAAAATGGTCTTGTAACATTCTAACAGATTTTCCTTTTTGAAAGGCTTAATCTTAATGAAAATAGTGCAATTTCAGCAGGGCTGTAGCATTGGCCTTGTTCATGCTTTACATAACTTACTGTACATCTATCAAGAGTGATGCAATAGTTATGTCAAGTTGAAAAGAAACCGTTTCGTACTAATGAAAGGCACTAAGTTTAATTATACCCATAGTTAGACTGCTTAAAATTCCATTTGTACCTTTAGAAGTGTCTTGGTTACCACAGAGATGAATGTTCTATATACTTCTTTTAATTGCTTCAGAAATTATATTCTAGATAGTTACATTACTGGAAAATTTCCTCTTTTTCTGCAATCAACAGTAACTCCAGTGATGCTCTGTTATTTCTAGCAGATTACAGAAGTCAGAAGTAGGAAGGAGACTACTTATTCCATACACATTTCCCACTATGAGATCAGACTGTGGGTGAATGTTCTATTGCAGTAGACAATAGAAGCAATCCTGCAGACATATTTGGGTATCTATTTGTTGACACACATTACATTAATGTATTCAGTGAGAGCTTTGGACCAAGGATGATGAATTCTGTAGTCCTTAACAATTTTTCAAGAACCAACCATGAGAACTCTTCATTTAAAGGTATCCTCTAAGAGAAAAAGAGATTGCAAGGTCACCATGACTCAGAGTACACTCATAGAAACAGTGGATAACCATGGCTTGTTTCACCCTCCTCTACTATGACGCTGCTAACAGCAGCAAAGCCCACCTTGGCAGCCAGGGAAACACTACTCTCACATCGAGCAAAGGCAAGCTGTAGAGCTAAAAGCTTTATCCTTCTCACCTGACTGAGAATATGGGCAGAAAGGCCAATGGTGCTTTGAAAGAGCCTAGCTTTATCCAGCAGTACCTAGTTATTCCTTCTGTTGTCCTTACTAATTCTATCACTTCCCATGTCCTACCTCCAAATTCAGAATTTCCCTTTCCTCTGAACTTGCAAAATCAAAACAAGACAAGAACTGGCTTCATAGGAACTGCCTGTTCCTGTGTTGGACCCATCCTTAACACTTGTCCAAGTGCTTCAGGAATGCAGCAAGAACACTTACCCGAACACCCAGCACTGAGTTCCCACCCTCTTGCACTGTGTGTCTGTGAGGTAAGCATAGTATTGCCTGAGAAGAGAAGAAAGAAAATTCTTCAGTGAAGTTGAAAGTCCCCAGAATATTTACATTTAGGAAAAAATCTTTGTGTTACAGATATATCTAAACGGAAAATGAAGTGCCGATGGTTAAAATTTGCAAGCAATCATTCTGGATGTCTACCAGATGGCTTCAATTCTAGTAGGACAGATTATCACATATATCAAATAGCTTGAAACAACACAGAAAACAATCCTGAGAGCAAGGACTGGGAAAGTAACCAAACTAGTAGGCTAGCAACATTTGTCTCCTGCCTCTCCACTGAGTTTCCAATTCTTACAGTCAAACTGCAGCAGTTTCAAAAGAATTAGAGAATCCCTTATTTTTTTTCCACAGTTTGTCTTTTCTTTATTAACAATCACATATTATTGAGAAATGTGGGCTTGAATCTTGAAAGAATATGGCTATTCCATATCCTGTTTGAACGGTCTAACCACTGGCTTATTTTCCTCTAAAGAACAGTAGACTTTTTCACTTTTTTGAAAACTGTATGGAGACCATTCTGTTCTGCTCTCTATGCCCCAGAAATTTAAATTTAGAGAGGGGAATTCCAAAGAAGTGGAATCAAAGTTCTGGTTCTCAGTTTCTGATTTCCACTGACAGATAGGGAAGACAAGTGTTACTACTCCAACAATACAAGGACTGCTAAAGAATAAAGACTTCTACAGGTGTGCAAGTGCTACAAGGAAAAAAAAACAACTTAAAAATTCACCTTTACAAGAGCTCACAGGGTGTTTCAGGTGATTTATTTAATAGCATAAAATCACTGCACATAACTTAAGACAGTATTTGAGGAATAAACCAATTAATGGCTGCTTTTTAACTGTCCAAGGTAACATGACTTTGGATATGAACAGACAATTCTCTGCTTCTAACTTCAGATCTGTGTGCCTTCTGTCTACCTCCAACTATGTAAAGGGAAAAAAAATGAAAATTAAGGGACTTTGCTAACAAGGTAAAATCAGAAGCATGACCAAAAGCAGTTTTATGTTCCTACACA
This sequence comes from Chloebia gouldiae, assembly GCA_003676055.1. Classification (NCBI taxonomy): domain Eukaryota; kingdom Metazoa; phylum Chordata; class Aves; order Passeriformes; family Passeridae; genus Chloebia; species Chloebia gouldiae. The sequence continues at coordinate 46,992,826 of QUSF01000001.1, read as the reverse complement.
GCTCTTAATGCTGCACATATACTGTTCTGTTCTCACAATAAGCTACCCCTCAACCACAATCAGGAGCTGTTAGAAAAACAACAGCTCTGTTTTTCTTCATCTATGCTTTTGGGAGCACCTGACTCATTCATTAACTTGAATACTTTCACATGCAGTCCTCAAGGATAACATATGCAGCTAACTCCCAAAACAGGGAGATGCTACAGGAACAGGAGAAGGACCAGACTGGCTCTGCATCCCTATGGCAACACAGTTGTTATGTACATTTTACCTTGTTAGTTTATTTGTCAGGAAATACATTTTATTGACAAGAGATGATTGTTTTGCATTTCATGGTGGCAAAAGCATACATTTTGTGAAATGTGCCATACTTATTCACAAACTATCTGTAGTTCTTGGATGCCTAGAAGTTAAGCTACTTCAAACTGAAAAAAAACACTGAAGCAAAAAAATTACCTTACAGTGGGTGCTGTAATGATTCCTATGAAGAGAATTCTCCCCCAGCTTAAAGGGTGGCTTGCTTGGAACACAAAGATATGTTTCAAAAAGAATGTGTTCAACTCAGTTAGCTAGATCAAAAAAAAAGCTAGTTAATAGTGTTCAACTTACATAACTCCGAATGAGTTAGTACAGAAAATATGCAAAGATTAATATGGAAACTAAAACATAAGGTATTCCTGCTCTGTCTTTTGGGAGGACATTCAAGTAATATACTAATAAAACAAAAAAAATTCTCCCCTAGAAACCTCTATCAAAGTATTTGCGCTCTTTCCCAAAACTCATATAAGGGACCAGACACTAATTCACCCTTATAGAGGCCTTCTGATAGCTTGCATATCCTAAATCAAGTACAAATGACCAAGGCAATTTTGGGAGAGAAGCAGAAGAGATCATATATTAAAAAAACCCAAACCTCAAACAACTATATCAAATATTTATGGTTTTCCTTTAAAACACTATATTAATTTTTTTTTAAATTACGAAAGTTTTAGTTTTACGTTTTTAAAACATTTGTGACACATTATAGAGTCTTGCTGGATCAATGACAGTATTCTGAGTATCACTGATCCATTCAACAGTCAATGGGAAAGGCAAAAATCCAAGCAAAGCAAAGCAAAACAAACAAATAAATAAACACCTCCCCACACAAACTACACAAACAATTCCTTGCCACATCAACACAACAAAACCAAAATAAATTAAAATTCCACCACTTAAACCCCAGTGTCTAGCAGTTTTTAAATCTGTGCCAATTGCAAAAAGCCAATACAGCAGTCTGTAACATTTGGTTTTTTCCACAGATTCTGCAATTACACTCCTGAACTACCACATAACTCCCATGGAAGTGCCCTTTCCAATTCCACATTATCAATTCATTTAACTGTGTACTTCAGTAACAGACATACATTCCATCAGATTTTTTAGTCCAACATAACCAACAAGTAACTGAGCTGATGGCAGCTTTGATTTCACAGAATTAATTTCTTACCTGCCAAATAATCATGAAAAGGTAGACTCCAGCCACTCTCTGAAATGAAGACTTCGGGTCAAACCAGCGGACATAGGTCCAGCTGGCTGGAGTGAACTGTAATACAGCTCTTTTGATTTTCCCTGTGGTTGTGTGAATGTCCCTGGAAAAAATAATGGCTGGAGTAAATACAAGGAATATGCCAGAAGGAAAAAACAAAAAAGTAACAGCCCTGTTACTGATGTTTCTGAGGAACAATCACTTTTTTTGACCAACAGCAGAGATCTTCTCAGACACAACTATGTACCAGGCAAGGGGGAATTCAGAAAAATAATCTATTAAGCATTTCAGTCAAGGCGCATATTCTCCTACAAAAGCCTTCTCTAACCTCAGTCAGTAACTCAGTAACTACAAAACACAATTAGCATTCTCTTCACAAAGAATAGAGGACAGCAATTCTGCAACTTCCTTGGAAAATCTAGAGGTTATTTGTTCCTAGTTTATGTTGCCACTGTTCTTAGCCCAAACATTCCTTTATAGAGATCACTGATATCAATCCTTCAAGAATCTGTCAGATTCACTACTCATTATTTGTATCAGGGACTAGCTCCACAGGTTTAATAATACTACACCTCCAGCACACATAAGCCCTGCTGTTCTGATAACAGATGCATGTGGACCTCCTGGAGAGGTGTGATAACACTGTTATAAGCTGGAAAGCATTTAAATTCCATTTTGAAAGGGGATTTTAATGCAGGCTCATCTGACATATTACTGATTCTTGCTTTTCATAATATTAATTCAGATGAGCAACAGCATCCAAAGGACACAGAATCTAAAAAATACTCAGTGCTTCCTCTTCTGAAGGAAGATTAGCAGGACTAGAAGCCAGTTTTCAACTTTGGCCCTTCTGGATCAAAGAAAAAAAAATTTAAAAACCCTCGGATTTGGTATTTCCAATATTTGTGTTCTTCTAAGCTGGAGAAAGCTTAGATTAGGGAGAATCTTGTAACCTTTAAGATCTGTATTTATTAAATGAAAAAAAAAAAAGGAAACTAAAAGGGCACAAGCAAAAGCTTCTCATTCTCATGAAGCAGCATCTTAATGTTAAAGGTCAGAAAAATCCATTCATGCATTTAAAAGAACATGAGGATAAATTATTTCACAAAGACAGTAAAGACTGGTTGTGCAATAGATAGTCTGCTATTTAAACTTCCAGTGAACTCTCTAAAAATAGAAGGATCACCAACTCTGATAGAAATGCAGGAAAACTGAATTCAGATTAAAGGCTGGATGGTTCTTGGAGTAATTAACAAATCTGTGAGTAAAAAAAGAAAGCAGTACAGAAATTCACACAAGGTACAAATTCAGAAGTCAAGATCTGAGTTCCTTTCCATGTCTCAAGGCAATTCACTGCACTTGACCCTGTTTCACCTACACTACTGGTAGTGTGCAGATAACCATGCTTGCTACCAGCCAGCAGGAAGAAGGCAGGAGAGGGGCAAAAAGCTATGAAAGAAACCACACCTGGACAGCTAGGAACTGATATACTAAGCTATAAGCTGTTGCCCTTTTACACAACAAATGCCTCTTTATTTTACAATTACTCCATTTATTTTAGAAGGTCAGCAATGAGGTAAGGCAATTCACAGCCCAGGTACCATCAGCCCCATGCCCCTAGTGCAATTACAACTAGTGCTGACAGATTGCCACATTAATGTATCACCAAGGTGAGCCCAAATCTAGTTCAAAAATGTGTGATGAGAAAACAATCACAATTTGTTTTGCTCCTTGACTTCCTCAAACTTTTACGTATACCAAATAAACTGAAAATGAAAATTGCTTTATTATTTTGTATTGTCCATTGGCATCAATACTTGTAATTTAAAATTGCAAAGGAAAATCATATATACAATTACATTTACAAACACATGCTGTACAGGAACATTACTATGACATTGATATTTAATATTGAAAATAAAATTACAGCACTGTTAGCACAGGCAGATTCCATGCTATTTTTAGACGTGCAAAACAATGTTTATCAAGCTTTAATTTAGACCTACTTGAAGCTTGCCCAGTGATAGGTCCTCATCTCCAAGAAACGACAAACTACCATGCCCAACCAGATGCCACCCCCATTACAAAGCAGGATGTCCAAAATGACTTGATCCCACCAGCATTCAGCAAAATTAGGCAGAAGGTGCATGAAGAAGAGCTATAGAACAAAGCAAAAAGATACTGGGTGAGGAACAGCACAGAATTCATATAAATTCTTTTAAAGTACACATTCAAGGAGACAATTAACAATAACATAGCAATAATTAACATAGCAAACTAAAGAATGTACCTCCACAAAAATAGCACAATTCTTGTCAGTTAATGTACATACACTGTGGCTGTGGAAGATTATTGGTATGATTTTGAAATAAAGTATCTTTTGTTCAGAGATGTAAGCATAAAGTACTGAAAAAAAACAGATTTGAGAAAAGGAACAAGAATGTTTTCTGTATACAAGAGGAATGAATGCTGGCTCATTTACAGTACATTACAGTGACTAATACTGGCAATGACAATTCCTGTGAAAACTCTTGAAGAAGTGAATCAAAAGCAGTTGTTTTACTTTGACAAAGCTATGTGGATTTCAACCTTTACAAAAAAGAAAATTTGAGGTTTTTCTTCAGGACTCAAGTGATACAGTGTTGTTCATTGTCCTGCTAAAGTTTCCCTTTCATATTTTTAATTAATTTAACCTGAGAGGGGCATTAGCCTACAAATGTCAGTCAGATCCACGCAAAGACACCAGAAGTTACAGATAATGAGGCAGCAAAACTCAGAGCAGAGGTGTTATCTTGACAGCCTCTAAGGTTCTCTAGCTGTTTTCTCACAATAAGAGACCAAGGTGCCTGCTTCCCAACTTTAATCTGACAGTATGGAGCATGAGCCAAGTCTCCGATTTCAGAACAAGGAGCTGGCTGAAATCTGTGAATGCTAATAGGAAATACTCAGCTAAATCCCTATATAATTGCCCTGATAACTTCTGGAGGTTTCTAATTACTCTCCTGAATTATCTAATTTATCAAAAATCCATTTAAGTGGTGATAACATATCTGTGTTTTGAACCTTGTCCAACACATTATCTGCTCCAATAATCTACCTTCCAAGGGGAATAACAGACACCTGATGCTGTGTCAAATTGAAGACAAGGGTTGTGTGATGAACAATAAGAGTAGGAGTGAAACAAATTCAAATACATTATTTTCCAGAGGGAAAAAAATTAGTACAATAACTAGCTGAGCTGTTTTCTGTGAATGGGTACTTGTGAAATCCTAATCTTGAGCAATTTCAAAATCACTTAGAAAACACAGGATCTTTCAATGCCACCGAACAAAAACACATTTTGAAGAGGAACTCATGGCACCAGATTTTCAAACCCAAATTTTAATTTTAGACTAATAAATCTTTATCTCTGTTTCTAAATTACAAATGCTTTGTCAGGTAAGCCAAGCCTTCTCAAGACAGCAAGCTTTAGAGAAAACTGGTTTTAAAGACTAAGTTCAGGTGTTTACATCAAGGAGATCCCTCAACTCCATTTCATTTGTACATTGTGCATGACTATACACAATGTGTGATATTGTTGTATGTGAGGTACAGGGACCAAGAGAATAGATCACAGATATTGCAAGGTGAACAGTTGCTCTGAATCAGGAAATATGTGAAGTAGAAAAAGTAGCACAGTTCCCTATAACAGGAGAAAATAAATTATGAATGGCACAAATAGGCTGAGCTATACTTCCTTTCTATTCAAGCAGTAATAAATCACATAAAACCCAGCTTGCTGCATTTCATTCAGTTCATTTAGCTGCATCAATTACTCAGCATCTGGTTTAAAAGACTTAAAATGTAAACCTATACTGAGAAGTAGAGAGCCATCCTTCTAGTAACATTCACTCTTCCCCCAAGAACAATTCACATCTCTTACCTTTGCTGATAATTAAGATAAAAGTGGCCTACCTCAGTGAGCTCCCAGGTGATGCTAATAGTCCAGCAGAGCCCATAGCTGCGGATCAGCAAAGCCTTCATAGCCCACCCCCAGAAATGTCCAAAAGCAAATATATCAAAGTGGCTGAGGATTCTCTCCCAGGTGATAACATGACAGTTCACTGCATACTCCTGTTATGAAAAGAAAAAACACAGAACAAAATTACTCCATCCACACACAACTTCAGAAAGAAGAAACATCTTTCCATCTAGTGCATTAAGCCTGGAATTATAAGGTATTAAGCATTATTTTATTTTCTTATCCTTCTAAACTGTGACAGAAAACTTCCAGTATTAAGACTCAGTGCCATCACAGTGCAGCTTTAATTTAAAGGGAAATAGAATGGACCTTGGTGCTGGAAGAAGCACGTATTTCCTAAGTGACAGAGAAGCAACAAAAACAATAAAATCCATAACAATAAAACCAGCAAACAATACTCCAGAAAATACTTATTTGCCTTTCTTTGGAGTCTTGATTTGAAATAACCACCTTTTTCCACATTCATGCTGTCTGGTATTCAGATGTGGCTCATTAGTGGCTAATCCTCCTCAGTTTCTGATGTAATGTTATTTATGTCACAGTTTACTTGAGTATCTTTTGTGTCTTATTTTCCTCATGAAAGCAATTTCCCAGAACCAATTCATATTGAGGACATTCAGTCACAGACTTGGATTAAAAAAAAAATTTAAGGGAAGATCAAAGGGAACTTGCAAATGTTTTTTTGCAGATGAGCAGCAGATTCCTTAAGAATACTAATATTCTGGTCACCAGTGACAAAGGAACCAGGTTCTCAAAACATGTTGTACAGCAAGTGCTAGAAATCACTGCCCAACAAGACAAAAAAAATGCATGCCATCAGGAGGCTGCAGTTGTGGGCTGTTGTCTCATCACTGGGCAAAAACTGAACTATTCCTAACGGGAAACACACATTTAAAAAAAATCTCAGCTCTCTAAAATACACATTGCCACCTGCAGGTGACAACTCGGCACTGCTCAGTGCTGTTGAATCAAGAATTCTCTTCCAGGCCCGAACTACTGCTAATCCTGCTCAAATGAACACTAATCAAGTTGAAGATGAGAGAGCAGAGAAAGACTTAAATCCAGGCCACCACAAAGAGAAGAATGCACAATTTAATATAAATCCGTCTATCAGCAGGCAGCTAAGTCCCACGGTGGGATGACAGAGTTGTGTAGGTTACTGTAAGTAACCCTTACTGCTGGCGCTTTCTTGTGCCTGCCTGTGCTGCTGGTCACAGAAAGGTGCACCACCTGTTCTAAGGAGAGCAAACCTGCAGCTTTAGTGCACCAAGAGAACTGAAACTGGCTCCTTTGCCAGCATGAGAAGCACAGAATACACCACAGAAGGTGCAGGCTCCTTGCTACACCACGATACCTATGGTGAGTGAACATAATGAGACTACTCCAAAAGTAAAGGTTTTTCCATAGCTCTTGGGTTTTTTTGCTTTTATTTTTATTGGGGCTTTTTCCTCTCTATCTCATTTTTTTCTAGCTGCAGTTCTGCCAGCCATACAGTGACATATATTGAACTTTTTTTTTATATCCCAGCAAATTTGCTAGTCCTGTCTGAGCAACCAAGCTGCAGCCTTCATTACAGCTGCACTGTAAAAATTTACTCCAACTTTAAATGACAATATCTGGATTGCAAAGCAGACCAGGACAAGTTTCCACTGACTGCTACAGCCAGGGAATCTGCTGTACTGTGGTTCTGTGCCAGTAGTAATACTAGTCCTCCCCTAGTTAGAATCTATTTCTAATTTAAATGACAGGAGAGCCAGGTGAATCTGACAAACCAACAGACTTCTTGTCTCAGCAACACCTTTTGTTGCTCAGCAACACCACTGACACCAGTGCTGGGGCTCCATTTAGCCATGTGTCCTCCCCCCATCCGAAGGGCAGGCTGCCCTCACCTCTCCACCAGCACAGGAGGTTCCTTGCAGAACCCAAAGTCACAGCCCAGAGTTGCATAGCACGTACTGCTGACAGGCTGAGGTGCAATACCTGAAGCATGCATTTTTCCAGACAAGCAGCCTGCACCCAGCCCTCACTATCAATCAACTAAGATGAGCTTACTGCACTGTAAAGATTTCCATTCCCCTACGTGCTACAGGGCACGAGTTTGCAGCCACTGCTGATGAGATGCATCGATTTGCATGAGCAGTAAGTTGCCAGGTGTGAAAGACAACTGGCCAATTTCCCTACTCATGAGGCATGAGCCCTATAAAAGCACCTAGTGTATGACAGGTGACCATGGTGGACAAGTGAGCATGTTGGTCAGATGGTGAGGAGTAATTTGATGTGACAGTGAGGAGAGCAATTGGCAATTCTTGCCTCCCCATGCTGCCTCCTCTTCTGCTTGGTGCCCAACTGCTCATACTGTGTCTGCTTGGCTTCCTACATAACTCACACCCTTCTCCCAGGCCTCCTTTTATAACCCCACCTCTCTGTGTTCGCGTTCTCATCTGAAGGGGAATGTTCTCCCTATGGAAAACTCTTTGCAAGCTGCTCAGTGAGCAGAAGAACAAGCCTGGCTTTCCATGCCACTCCAGGTTATGGTCTGTAGAAATAATTTTCCAATGGCAACAGCATCAGTGCTCAGTTGCTGACTGACTGGAAGGGAGCAGAGTGCTGCAGTTGCCATACAAACTCATACTCCACAAGCTCCATAGCACAACGGTAATGTACTATGCTCAGGGCAACAAGATGAGACCAAAGTTCTTTGAGTGCAGCACTGTGGCATCAAAAACCCTGATCTGAGATGCATACCATACAGGCTACATTAAGATACTACCTTGCTAAGTCTATTTTCAGTATCCATGCTCATATCTATTACCAAAAAGAATCCAAAGCCACCCTACTGTAAACATATATCATATTCCAAATTGCACACTCATCCAAACATCCATATTAAGAAAAAAAATATCCTGAGAAGAACTTCTTTTCACACCAGCTAATTTCAACGTAAATAAATTGTCATTGACACAAAGGACTTGTTGATTCTGTCAAGTATAGGCACAAACTTGCACTGCTCATGCCAACAAATTCAGATTTATCCATTCCCACTCATATAAAACATGCCTAGAGTATGCACAATAAAGTGTCATGAATACATACCATAATATCTGCTTCCCTTGTGGCATAGCGAAGATTAGGGTCCAGCCAGTACATCACTGCTTTCACCTGCTCAAAGTTGAGGAAGAGCACGAACACCAGGAACAGAAAATAGAGCACACTGAGACCTGCAAAAAGACTCAGTTTTAAAATCATGTTCACTCACAAAACTGCTTGGAACACAGAGTCCAAAAGGCTGCTTTCAAACAGTTGTTCTACAAATGAATTTCTATATGCAGCATGTACATACAGAAAAGCTGAAGAGACACCAGTCAGATGGCAATGTCTGAGCACTCAGCCCTTCATATCCCCTCCTGTCACAAGTGATACAATACATGCCCAACTGCATGAACCCAATCCAAACAAAATCAGTCTAACCAATTTAGACATGTGTATTTGAAAGCTGTGATCAACAGATACATTAGGATCCAGGACTGCATTAGCTCTGTACCTTTGCTTTAAGTATTCTTGGTCTCATTAATAGAAGTCCCTAAGGCTTTATAGAGATTTCAACATAAAGATCAATTCAATAATGCCACCTGGCAATTCTGAGCTGTGCTGCTAATAAAGAGTAATTATAAACTAATGCACGCCTGAGTTACTGAGTTTTGTGAGCTGGAAAATTTGCTGCTTGAACCTTTTAAACATAAATATGATTATTTATTTTCACACCACTCTAAATTATGAAATATAATTGCATTTAGGAGTACCATTTCTCTCCTCCAGTTTGAATAAGAATTTTTTTTTAAAGAAAAACTTCTTAGAAGCTGAGTCCTAGGTGTAGCTCTGTGGGTAGATGAAGCTTTTGCTGGGACCATATCTTTACATTATTGACAAGCTTCCAGATATCAAAGACCACATTTGAAGGAGGCATAGAAACACTATTTCCAGAGCCTCAAGTACAAATGTACTTGTATCCTGCAGCAATGTCATAGAAGGCAGAAAGATTAATGTGAATAAAATTAGGATGTACTATTTAAAATAAACTGCAGCAATTCTAAAAAGGCATTTTAAACTACAACCAGGACTCACATGTTGATTGCCCCCAGTATACACCAGAATGGAACTTTTGTTCAGAGACACACACATGCACAGGAAGTATCTATATGGTCCTGTGCAGTCTCTCTCAGAAACACGAGGGCAACAGATGTCACCCTGCTAAAGGAAGCACAGCCTGCAGGCCAGGGTGCATCTGGAAATGTTGAGGATGTACCAGTCCTGCCCTTCAGCCACCAAGGGGTTTGAGAACTCAAACACAGCTAAATGAACCACACCAGAAGAAGGAGAATTACACAGGGGAAAATATTGCTCCTAATTTTGCATGCAGCCTTTTCCCAAAAGTACAAGGGTCAAGCTCTGACAGTATCAACACTGAGAATGACCTTTCACTTTACATTTGGTGAAACTTGAAGTGAGCAGGACCTGTGCTTCCCAAACTTCCCAAGAAGTGGACTTGTTTAATGAGTACTGTCTAATCAGCAGTATCCTCTCAATGTCAACAGATGAGTAATCAGCTACTTTGGGAACCTACTTATTTTTAGATATAAGGTGGCAGGAGATGATCATTCAGTCTGCCTAAAAAATAATCAAATGTGCAGTCTAGCATATGCTCTGCAAACCCTGAATTATTTGAAAATAAAATTCCTCATGATTTTGCTGTGTAATTCAGATGTTTAAGGAGCAGGATTTCACTTGTTAGCTTTGTATCTAACAGAATTATTCTTCAAACTATGAATGCAACTGATATTTACAGGTTATTTTAATTAAAAAAGGTAAGAATTTGAATATATATATGTTGAGAATATTAATAAATGTTAACCTATGCTATTATACAATTTAATAAATGCATAAAGTAACAGCATATTTTACCAGCAATAAAAAAAACCAACTACTTAACTGTGTTTAGAAGTCAGACATTATGCAGTATTATGCAGTAGCTGGGGTCGGAAAAGCTGACAGTAGGAAAGGTGTGGGGGAAGGACATTGGGAAGCACAAAACAGGGTTAAAACAGAGTATCAGAATGAATGATCCCTTTTTTGTGATTTCATTTACACCATCCTGACACAGAGTAACTCCAATGATATTCCCAAACACAACTAAGAACAGATTATAAGCAACTGCTCAGAAGTAGGAGGAAAGTAATATTCACACAAGTTTGATGAACAATTATGTTTCATGACAATTCCATTCATCAGAAAGTTAAAAAGGCAGGTCCTGCAAAATCAATGCAGAAGTTGGAAACACAAACTTACCAAAAACCATCCTCCATAGAGCAGGGTGAGGACGTGTAAAGGGTCCTATAGACAGCAAACAAAAAGCTTATTAGGAGACAGTCAGTAAAAACCACAACATTTATTTTTGAATATATCATATATGACTACTTGGCATGAGAATGGATCCGTTTTTCATCAAACTATGTAATACACCTGAAAGCTGGAGCTCTATGCTGTTAAAAAAAACCAACAAAAAAAAAACAGATTTCAGAGTGGGAAAAGGAGACTGCCAGTTGGTAACGTGACAATTTTCACTGTTTTTATGGAGTCATGTCCACAACAGTAGCATGCTGTTTGTTCAGCAGATACCACATCTCAGGTGTCACCTGAGGATGTCCTGACCTGGTTTCCAGACTGCAGCTTGCTCCCAGTTAAGACATCCCATACAAATTTGTCTGTTTTAACAAAAAAACATGGTGCTTAGCCTTCAGACCAACACAAAATGTTACCGAACAGGCCTCCTGAAATTTCCAAACTGAGCATCATATATAGCTGACAAGAAGGAAGGCACCTATGCTCTTTACCAGTTTCAAATGATTTACTTTAGAGCCAGGGATGAAACTGATTTATTAGACTAGAATCCTCTCAGCTAATGTTAACAGCAGAGAAGGTAAATCTGGTAAAACTGGAAACCATCTAAAGATGAATCATACATATAGGTAGCAAGAAGTGGCTCAACAAATACTTTCAGCACACACTGAAGACCACTCTTTAACCACTCAAAAAGCTCCTTTTTCTCTGGCAATCAGTTTTTCAGGCAGCACTTTGTGAAAAGTACGTATACAGGATTTTTAACATATGGGAAAAACACATCCCAACTCTGCAGTACAAAGCTGCCCTGAACATGACCAATGTTTTTTCCTGAACACTACCAACTGTGAGACAGTTTAGACTTGACCCAAGAATCATGATTAGGCTGACAGCAATAAGTAAAAATTAAAAAACCAAAACAGACAAACCAGGTATAAGCATTTTTTTCCACAGAATTAAGTGACACACAAATGTTCTTATATTTTCACACTTTCTGCTCCTCACACAACTACCAAAACTTTTTCCCAACTTTAACTTCTACTGAACAATGGTTTTACATTGTAAATGCAACTTAAAACAGTTTCTATCACTATCTTCTGGTAAGGTGTTGTGTCTGAGAATTTTTAGAATTACACTTCTATTGAAACACACTGAGGGAAAGTCCTCCTAAACAGTATTTGGGGTCTGTTGGCATTATTACTTACAATCTGAGCTGCAATTGCACATCTGTAAATAGGACACTGATTTTGAGAACTTGACTTCTTTGTTAAAAACAGGCTATAAATAACAAGCTATAAATAACATTTATCTCTGCTCAGTATGACTACAACCCATTTTTAGACTGTTCCTTAATATAAAAGAATTCAAATTAGTAAAGAAAAAATACACTTAGAATGGGTATTTAAATAGAAATCAAAGTAACTACAGTGGCAATAAAGGGAAATTCACATTTAAAAAACATGAAGTACAAGCTGTATAAACCTCACTCACCATTAGGAAAAGCTAGAACACTGATGATTAGAAAGAAGAAAATCACAGAGAGGATACCCCTCCAAATATTTTCCTCTGGTACAGAATCATCCCTAAAGAGACAAACAACACAGTATTAAAGTACATTATAAGGATGAAGTCAAAACGCTCTCAAAACATATTATTTAAATAAAGAATATATAGAAATTAAATATAAGAAAGATGCATGCCCATTATGTAACAAGACAGTAATGGCACAAAATTATTTTCACAATACACTTCTGGGTGTCTCCTTCTTGCAAGAGGGTTAAATATTTAGTAAACACATGCAAGCCATTAGCATTGTTAGAAGTGAGTGTAGAAGTAATGACCAAATTTAACATAGGTGAAAAAAATCTTCCTGCTTTAATACTTATAGAAACATCATCAAATTACTTTTACACAGCAACTTTTACTTTTACACCTAATCTAAAACCTCTGGAAGCCTGGATGCAATTCCTAGGTTTCCCTCTGCTGTTTTGGTGTCACTTGCACCAGTTCCCTTCACTTCCCTTTGCCTATCCTTAACATCAAATGCCCGAGATGAGGGCAGAAATAATGATTACAATCAGTCCTTGGAAATAATGAATGTACAGCTTAGAATCTGTTACAGAGACACAGTGCAACTTAAAAGTCCCAAGGAAAAATATAAATTTACTTTTAGATATATTAAGCCACCGTTCAGAATGCATTAGTTATATTAAGCCACATCATGCATTAGTTGTGCTACTGTTACATTATAGCCAGAAGAGAGATCTAAGAATTCAGTTAGGAATGCTGAGGCAAACTTGACAGAGCCCTTTCTTTTCAGGCAGGTAGAATATGGTAGCAAGATTAACAAAATAACCCTCACCTAACTTTTCTAACCAGCAGACACTTCAGTAATACAAACAAACAAACTCCAGACAATCATAGTATAAACAGTGAATATTTCATAATATATCACCCACTACAACTAAAGTCAGAGTTTTACTATATGGGTAGTTAGGATGTACTTTTATTTATTTGAGTATATTTCTTTATTTTTTCACAACACAATAACAAAAGACTTCATAGAAAACTTTAAAGGTATAAAGCTCTTCCTGGAAGAACATCTGTCACATTTCTGGATGGTTGAGTAAATAATCCATGACAACATAAATGCTCTCCACATTAGATACTTGCTGCAGTTAAAAAATATTTCTCACTTAGCCAAATTATTTTTCTCTTCCTCAAAACAGAACCTTAACAGCTTCACAGCAGGCTTTCATCACTGTGAGGCATTTAAGCTCTGTGTTAGTTCAAATGTATGGAAGGAAAAAGTGCATTAAACAAATGATTTCTCTGCAGCCCTAGGGACTCCCCACAGCATTTTTTTTAAACCAGCAGAGTTCAGCTTTACCAGTCATTTTCCAGCAGCCATGCTGGACAGGCTGACACTTTATACCAACTATAAACTCCAAGTCCTAGAGCTTAACTCTGGCTCCCTTGGCAATCCCAAGACCTTATGCCATCCAGTGCACTTTCTAGCCAGAGCCTCCAGCTCTGATGCCTCAGACAGCAAAACCATATCTCTCTTTTAACACATGTAAATAACACAGTGGAACATTCTGTAATGGCTGCCACCAAGAGGGTGAACTATTTTTTTTTGTTTTTTTAGATAGAACAAATAACTACAGTTGCATCACATCAATTCCTCACGGCCAACAAGGCAGTGAAAGACATTGTGATAACATCACTTAACTGCTGCACCAGGTGAGAAGGAAGGTCCTCACCTCTGAGTATCAGTAGTATCAGTAGTATTGAGTACTACTCAGCTTCAGAAAAGCTCTCCTAGTCATGTTGGCACCACTTCCCCCCAAAATCAACAAAGATGTATCCAGTGCTAAACTGCAATTCATTCCAAGTGAGTGGCAAGGCATTTTATTTTGGCTTGCAGATACATTTCACAAGGAATAGACATCCAATCCTCTTGCCAGAAGCAGGTAAGAACAGATGTGAGAAAAAAACTTTCTGCTGTGCAATAGCTGCTGTAAGAATTATAGTGTTTACCTTGAAGAACTATTTTGGGGAATGCCAAAGGGAAAGATGCAATCATAACGAGCTGCAATTGGGAAAATGTGCTAAATCATCTCCTCAGCCCAAGGACTGTTGACTCTGATTTTGAAATACAAGCATTTATGCAGCAAAAGCAAAGTTTCTAATGATTACATGGGAGGACAGATGAAAATTCTCTCAATTTTTACCCACTTTACGAGGGCACTTATGAATTCTGTGGCTTTTTAGAGAAGAAATTTAAAAAAGCAAAGTGCATAAAAACTGCATAATCTTTATCTCTCTTCTGTTCTCTTCCAGAGCATTAGATTACAAAAATGTCAACGAGTGAGTTATTACATCACCAAAAAAAAAAAAAAAAAAAAAAAAAAAAAGAGGGGGGATACTCAATTGAGGGGAAAACAGCTAGGACAGTGTATTTGGAATGTGGGAGAAAGAGAGAAAATATCTTCCATAAACTCAGCCAAACCTAAATACACAATAATCCAGTTTAATCAAGTCCATTATTCAAGGGACATGGAAGACAAAAGCCCAACATCCTACAGGTCTTACTCCTGCTTCCACAAATCCTGGCAGCTTCGTACTAGAAGCCACTAGTCTGTCACCCTTCTCAGTCCTATTGTTGTGTCCCACAAAACATCCCCTCCAGGACTCACTCCTGCTGGTTGCCTCTGGGCTCAGAGAGGGCCACACACCTCTACCTAGGGTGGAAGAGGTCAGGGAAAGCTAGAGCCACTCCCCACCTCTGCCCCAAGGCACAGGATGGAAGCAGAGGAGCCTGTGTCTGGCTCATTCAGCAGGAAACAACCAAGGAAGCTGCAGCCATTGTCAGAAGCACTAGAAAGATATGCTTTAAAGAAGAGAATACCCTCTATTCCCCACATTAACATAGAAAAATTAAAAACACGTTTCTTTTGGACTACTATTATTAATTTCATAATCATACCTGAAGATGACTGCTACCTGAAGTTCAGTTTCACCCTTATCTGTCAGCTGAAAGACAGTAGCAGCCACTCTCAGTGATCCTACAGAGGACTTCATGTTATGTATGGCTTGCTACACACAAGGCAAAAGCAAATTTCTCAGAACCCTCCACATAATTCTGACACAAAGCAATTACAGAAGAGACAAGAATTTAATGAACACAGAATTTCCTCTGTCTATGGTGAAGTTCCTAAAAAAAATAAATTTTACTTCACAACATCAGCATGAATCCATCATAGAAAATCCCCCACTCAACAAACTGCCCAGGAGACCTACGGAACAACTGACAGCACAGGGGAAGCAAAGAATCCCTTGTGACATCTTACAGAGAAGTCAACAGCACCTTGTGCCCAGGAAGTGGGAAAATGAACTTAAACATCACCTTATTGCATGAGTCAGTGTAGACTCAATGCAATAAGCTGATGGAAAGGAGCACAGACTGTAAAAGCATGTGGGAAAGTATCTCTTCTCCCCCAGTTTCTCAGAGTGTATATGGTTTGGACAGTGTCCCGAATGAGGCCCAGAGGCAGCACTCTGATATCACTCAGGAGATCTATGAAACTCCTACAATAGTTGAAAATAGCAGAAGGAGGAGAGGGGAGAAAGTAATATCAGAATACCTTCTACAATCTGAGAAGAGGAGAAACAGAGAAGAGTTAAAGAGAAGTCAACTAGTATTTAAACACAGAAGTGAGGCAGAGAGAGAGAGAAGAAAATGAAACTGAATCAGTCAGAAAGACAGCAAAACAAATGGAAAGACAAACCAGCAATCCTCTTGGAAAAATGCAAACAAACATCCCCGTGAAGCAATTTTATTTGGGCCTAGAAGACTCCAAAGTTCTCAAACTGCTTCTTAGCTCATCCTCTGCTTGAAAGAATTAATGGCAAAATTCCTTCCCCAAAGGTGAGCAATCCATTAATCCATGAATCCTCCAGAATGACATTGTGATGAGAATTTTTTAGTGACTCAGAAGTTTGACCTAAATTAGCCCTTCAGGGAGAGAAGTGATCAGGCAAGGAGATGAGGAGCCTTGTAACAAAGGTCTGTAACTAAACACTGTAGCAGAGCACAGAAATATGTCTCTGATTTTGGAGTTAAGAAGGGATCCAAGTGCAACAAGGGATGTGCTCACCAAAAGTATCTCCCTTGCGGCCATACACATGTTGAAACAAGAAAAGGCACACCTCAGATCATCTGCAGTTACACTATTTTACTTTTCCTTATGCTCCTGTCTCCACTCAAGCCAGGCTTGGCTCTTATTTCACAGCTGATGAAAACTATACATTTGGATTCTTAGAATAAGACAAGGTTACACACTGAATTGTGTATCAGGCTTAGTGACAAATAATAATCTTCTTATATCAAACAGAGAGTTGTCATGAATTAATGTTTTAAGGTCACTTTCAAGGAAGGGATTGACCACCATCAGAGTTTAAGCCTCAAAAACACTGAAATCCGTGACTGTGTACACACAATGCCACAAAAGTTTAAATGAGCCTAAAACACACTGCACTACCTAGTCAAAACCTCTCAGAAATCACTGCCTACATACTACACAATTTAGTACACAGGAGGATTATGCAATCATCTTCACATCCAGTAAGAGGCAATAAAAAGTATACACAACTTCAAAAACATGCAAGATGCCCCTCAGACTGCACTGCTATACCCTCTGTTTTCAAGCCAGGTTCCCGAGAAACCTGTCCGTTCCGGGAAGTATCGCCACGAATGACTGCAGGGGCGATGCCCAAAGAGCCCTCCTCCCTCCCTGTGGTGCGCAAAGGATGTGGCTAAGCCCACCTGTGCCAGGGCCTGAGCCAACGTGAGACTGGCCACAGGCAGTGCGGGGTACAGAAGCGACGCCACAGAACAGTCACTGCCCGCTCGGGAAATCATCTACGTGAGTGATATCACTGCGGGGCTGCTCGACCGCCTAATAAAGCCCATTCTGGGCAACTCCTTGAGACACACATTTTAGTAGAGACTTCAGCAGAGATGCTCGAAACGATTAACAGGTTCCCAGGAAAGGCAGTGGGGATGCGAACCGCCCTGGAAAGAAGGGGAGATGCCCCCTCTCCAGCACGGGCCTGCCGCGCAGGGGGCGCAGCACCCGCAGCACGGGGCGCGCACCGCAGGCCCGGCCCGCGGCTGCCCCCGCTCGCCCCGGGGCCGAGCACCGACCTCCCCGTTCCCTGCCCGGGAACCCCCTGCGCCCCGGGCACCCGGGCCGGGGCCGCGGCTCCCCGCGGCGGCCGCGCACCTGGTGAAGGCGAAGGCCATGAGGCTGAGGATGGTGAAGCTGAGGAGGGTGATGGTGTGCGGGCGGTAGAAGAACTCCAGCGTGATGTCCTCCACCTGCTGCTCATTGATCATGCGGAAGTGCAGGCGGTAGTTTACGTCGTCCTTGCTCAGGGTCCGGCTCCCCACGCACGACGCCATCTCGTCCTCTCTCTCCCCTCGTCTCGGCGCGGCTGTGGTTGCGCGGGGCGGCGCGGCCCGAACCAGCCCGGCCGCCCGCGCCGCGTCCCGCCGAGCGCAGCCGAGCGGGGCGGCGCCGCGCCCGCCGCGCCGAGGGGCGGAGCTCGCCCTGCCGCGCCCACGAGGCGAGCGAGGGAGAGAGCAACG
>QUSF01000001.1:46958691-46974630 GCA_003676055.1 Chloebia gouldiae | reverse complement strand
CGCCGGGGCCGGGCCGGAGAGCGGGGCGCCCACGTGGCCCGCGCCGGGCCGGGCCGTGCGACGCAGGTGAGGCGCGGGTGGGTGCCGCTGCTCCCGGGCCGCGCAGCACTGCCCCGTCTCCCGCGGGCTGCACGCAGCGGCCGCCGGCGTGGGGAGCCCTGCGAGGGGAGGGCGGGGGGCGCGGCCCGCCTCAGCCTCCCCGCCCTGTGCAGTGTGCGGTGCCGGCTTTACGTAGAGAGCCCCGTCCCCCTGGGAGGGTTTAGGTCCTGGCTGGGCTTCCCCCGTGCCCAGAAGGCAGCGGCTGTCCTGGCGGGCGGCGGGCTCAGCCCCGGTTCCTCCCGTTTGTCGCGCGTTTAAAGCCCTAAGGCACTAGGTGGTGCTTTGTAGTGAGGCATTGCTGCGACGCCCGGGGGATTCACGCCGCCGGCTCCACGGCGAGTGTCGCTGCGCTGCCTGTCGGGTGCTGCGCGGTGCTGAGGTGGACGATGGCTGTGTGGGCTCGGCACGCCTCCCGCTGGGGCTGCCTGCTGGGCGCGGCCCGTGCTGCCGGGCTCCCTCGCAGGCTGAGCCGGGGCGGCTGCCCCGCGCGGGCCCGCCGGCAGTGTGCCCCCGTGGCCGCGCTGCCCGCCGGAGCGGGGCTTCTGGGCACGCTGCCGGCGTGCAGGCGGCTGAATGCTGGGAGCTCTTCCCCGCCCCATAACGCCGAGGATGCATCCTGCTCTTCTCCCGAAAGTCACTTGCCTTCAGTACAACAGGGACAAGCAAACCCAGAAATATTACCTGATCTGAATGCAGAAATATTGGACGAAGGTAAGAGGCCCTCACATAATGTTTTCAGTATGCGGCGGTTTAACCCCAGCTGGGTTCTTTTTTTTGCCCTGTTTACCTAAAGGATGTATCTGGAGTTCCTGACTTTCACTTCTGATTAGCTCCATAGTTAATTTAAATAGTTATGGTTGATGTAGCATGCAAAGAATATCTTTAAAGTGAGATGAAAGTATATTTGGGTAGAAATGTAGGTCTGGAGATGCCGTTTAAAGGAGTTTTCATAACCCTACCTGCATCTGCTGAACGTTTGCCTTTCCCTCACAGATGTGGTAGTACAAACTAAAGGATTATTCTGGTTTGGGGTTTTTTGGGTGTTTGGTCATGGTGGTTTTTAAAGGTTTTTTTGTGAGGCTTTTTTTTTTTTTTGGTTTGGTTGTGGGGTTTGTTTGGTTTTTTTGTTGTGGTTATTTTTTTTTCCCCGGGGAAGTTGTTTGGTTTTTTTATTTTTTGTTGGGTTTTTTTTTTGTTTGTTTGTTTTTTTTTTTTGAGCGAGGCTGGGGCAATTGCACGCCTGAAGCAGCTCACACTCCACGGTTTGAGGGATCAAGGATGACCAACAGGAGGCAGTGGTGTGAAGCCTCCTTAAGCGCTGCTCTGCTGAGAAATGCTCGCCCAACTGTCTTCTGAGGACAGGACACGAAAGGAGATAAATACAGCGGTGCCTTGGTGTTATTACCCTGAGGAAATATACTCACTTTTTCCTCCTACTTTTACATCTAAACAAGGATTATGATATTTCCATTCTTTTAAATTACTTTGGGTATGCTGAGGAAACTTGCTCTGAATTACCAAGCAGCGTGTATGTTCAGATTCTGCTTTGAGCCCGGCCAGCCTGGATTATACAGAGTTTATTATTTGGGGTGGCTCAGACCTGCAGCAGAGGTCTGTGTGTGTAGCTGGTTCTGAAACAGTTCTGCACCAAAGTGATGGGTCAGCCAGCTGGTATGTGGCTGCACCTTCGATGCAGTTTATCCACATGTCAGATTTTTGTCTGCCAGCACACTGGCTGGAGAATGTGTGCATGTGTAGCATTTTGCCCAGTTGTCAGTCTATGTAATGGAATAAACATAATTGATAATTTTTGGGGGTTTTGTTAACTTGAAGTACGATTCCCAATAGGAAGTGTAAGGATCTCAAAGTGGCAATAAAAGACATGCATGCATTCTGAAATGGACTTTATAGTATGTATATTGGTTTGGTCCTCAGCAAGTGGAAAAAAAACTACTTGATATTTGTAGAGCACCAAAAATCTCCTTCCTGAAAAGTTTATATTCAGGGCATCTGATCAGTAATCAAACTGATAATTGATGTACATGCTAGCAGCTAGCCTGCAAACAGCAATCTTAATCTTGCTGCTGTGCGCTCCTACCAATGTTTAGGGAATTTGTTTTTTCAAGACACTGTATTCTGTGACTTGGAACACTTAAGGGAAAACAAACATAATGATGTTCCCTTTGAAACCTTAGTGAGTAGGAAGTTATTCCTTTTGCTATTAGAGATAGTGGCAGTCAGCTGCCTTTCTGTAATGGATAAGACATAATAGCATGGCTGGAGTTGGCTATGAAATACATTGAAAGTTAAAACAGCTGCATTTCAGGCATCATATTCAGGACAGCCACAAAGCAGTGGGTTGGTCAGGTTATGAAAAATAATCTTTGCAGTAGCTTTTATCTGACTGTAATCAGGTAAGACTGCATTTATGAAGACGTGAAAGACTATACTTTCCCAGAGGGTGATATGACCTGTTGTCTGCAGTGATCTAGGCAGCAGACTGAAGGCAGGCTTGCTGGGTACTCCTCTCAGATTTGGCCATATGAGTAAAAGTTGATGGGCAGTGACAAGGAGATTGAACAGAGGCAAAAACTGGGAGCCTATGTTTTTATGTTTTCAAATAACAGGTGGGCTGTTTATCACGTGGCACATTGTTCCTGCATTTTGGAAAGGATTTTAAGAGATCTGTATACCATTGGTGGTAGCAGCTTTGTCTTTCACAAAATAATGCTTTTGGGTCTTCTATATTTGTTTCTCAGACTGGGATGACATCCCACCTTCATCTGCTTTAGAAGTGATTTCTGAGGAAGAAGCTGTACAGATCATTGCAGAACCACTTCTCCCCATTCAGTCTTCCACGCTCCGAGATTATGTTGATCACTCAGAAACCCTTTCAAAACTTGTCCATCTAGGTATGTGTTATTTTGTTTGTGTGCTCTGCCTATGGCAGGAGCTTTGGAGATCCTGTAATTTCTGCTTTGCTCTTACTGATTACCTTGTAAACTTGAAAATGGGAACAGTGACCAATGGCAAAAAGCTGCAGAATGTTATCCAGGGTACATGGATAAAAAGAGGGGACTGTGTCACTAGCAATGCCATACTACTGGAAACAAAGCTGGCTGGTGTTAGTCCCTTAGTGCTGTGGATGTTAGAAGGAGGCATCAGCCACAGCTTCAGGAAGTGGGGATTGCTGTTTAACTTAATTGGTCTTTCTTCTTTTGGGCTGGTTAAGGATGCTTTAATTTGCTGCAAAACAACGTGCAGCTCTTCATCCTTGGAAGGAAGGAAAGAGAATGGTTGATATACATAATCTTAGGAGTGGGGCACAGCTCACTGGAAAGGCAAGAGGGAAGGGATTGATGAGAACCTTCCTTCTCATCAAAAAACACTTAGCCTGAATTTTCATATCTCTGTAGTCATTCTCACCACCTTGCTGCTCAAATGTGCAAGGAAGACTAGAAAGAGGTTGGAGAAACTAATATTTGAGAGGGGGAATCTGTCCCCATGTAGTAAGAAATTGTCATGTGTGAGTCAGTGTACAAAGTCACTTCACTGCAAAATTGTCATGTTCCCTTTTATAGCAGATTTGGGAATTTCATGCACACATACTTGAAATAAGAGCAGGTCTCTAAATGTGGCACATGCAGGATTCACTGCAAATGTCTTTCTTCAAAAAATAAACTCAGCAAAAGCTTCTAAAATTACTGCTTATTTTATCTGGAGTCTTTCCACAATATACAAGGTGGTGTAGCCTTGCTGTGTTGAGTAATTAAAGTATGCAAAATCAGTGCAAAACATTGAGTAGTCCTATAAATTCCAGCAGGCCTTTGGGAAACATTTAGAGGAAGCAAGGTCTGTGTTTAATTAAAACAACTTCTGATTTTGTTTGTTGTAGGAGTTGACTTATCCCAAGTGGAGAAACGTCAAAAGGCAGGTCAGCTCATACTGACCTTGGATTTTGAAAAAGATGTAAAAAAAATACTTCTGTTTCTTAAGGATGTGGGTGTAGAAGACAATCAACTGGGACCATTCCTGACTAAAAATCCATACATCCTTGGTGAAGATCTGGAAGCTTTAGAAACCAGGTAAGCCTTTCAAGTAGCAGCAGGATGTTAAGCCCCTTGGCTTGAAGGTCTGTTTTCCCGGTTGGTTTAACCTTGTCTGAAGGAACCTGTGCTGCCTGCTGCCTCATTTCTTTCTCAACCCCTGGCTCTGTATTCTTGTGCCTCCCCACCTGTTGACACTAACATGTAATGGTATCATAAGTCAACACCTTCATCCACTTGAAAACTGTCTAGTAACAAATGTTACTGCCCATCCCTGTCTCTGCCACAGAGGAAGCAGCTTGCCACCTTAGGCCACTTGCTTTACTCTTGTCAGCTTTCTTTCCAAAATTACATCCCTGAGGCTTTACATAATTTGTAGAACAACATTAAACTCTTCAGTCACAATTTGAAACCTCACGAATTCTGCAATCAAAGAAGCAGACCAGATCTCTTCTGTGTTGAGATCTAATAGCAGCAGGAGGTTTTGGTGACTTTTTTCCTGTTGTCCAGCTGAAACTCAACACAACATTACAATGAGCTAATCTGTATGTGTGTTGTTCACACTTGTGTGGCCCTAAAGTGTTCTTCAATCCTTAAAATGAATGTTAATTTATAATATTATTCCTAATTCAATAGTTTTCTTTCAGAACAACTCATGTGTGTATGTTTAATGAACTCAAAACTTCCCAGTACTCCAGAGAAAAAGTCTGTCACCTTAGCTCTTGCATGTAGTAGCATTTCTATCTGAAAGTACAGATATTTAGAAACAGGCACATGAGTAGACTCTTGTATAACACAGACCTAACTTCTTTCCCCTCTGTTCTTCTAATCTTGTGTTCAATAAGTGGCCTTTCAGAAACAATATCCAAAAAAATACCCTGTGTCATTTTTCCAGCAGTGGTTTTGAATCTAGATATCAAACCAGACTGCTTATGCTCTTTGAAGTTTGGGGTTTTTTTGTGATAAATATCCTAACTCTTTCATGAAGTCAGGTTTTATTTTCAGTGCCTGTGGCACTGACTGGTTAGTGAAGTAGGGGCTAAACAAAGCAATCCGATTTCTTACTTTTCTGCAGTATAATTCTTCTGTAAGTTTGATGCTGGTGAATGATTTCCTGCAAGCTTTAAAGTAAGTGTGCTATAAAGGCTCTGAAGTGAATGTGCCTCAAATAGCTGTCTTTTGAAAGCTGAGTATCACCTTTGCATAAACAGTTCAGCGCAGATGGATGTGGTATTGGTTACATCACTCTGGAATGTTTTATTGCTATGGATTCCATGTTGCCAGGAAACAAAACACAAATTTCAATAGGTTTGGCATTTGACTTCAGATAAACACTGTAAAAGTCAAAACATTCCATAATTCCTAACAATTCTGACAGTTGCAAATCAGTCTCTGTACTGCAGCTGCACCAGATGCTTTGTTTTATGCTGGTGTTAATGATGACTTAAAACTGTTAACATGCTACATAGAACTGCTGAGCCCTGTAGTGGAACAAGGGCTAACCTCGGTGCCAGTACTCACAGATGTATCTCAGACTTTGGCCAGGTTGGGTAGCTGTGTTTCTTTAATATTCTAGTTTCTACAGTCAGGTTGCTACAATCTTGCCGTCCCTCCTTTAGGTTTCTTGCCTTTCCAGGAAGAAATGCTTCAAGTGTGAATCTCAATGACTTAAAAGAAGTGGAGTCAGGACAGCCAAAAGATTTTATTTTTAATCTGTTCATTTAGCTGTTTCTGGGATGCTTAGAAGCTGTACTAGTTGCATTGTCATTGTCTGGACCCTAGGGTGCTACCTTCTATGTTGGGGTACCTGCTCAGTTAGGAATTGGTCCTTTAGAGCTTGTTTTTATATCTTCCATCTGGGAGTTTTTGGCTTGTGATAACTTAATTTCTGAGGATTTGTGGAAAGAGGAAAGTTGTAGTGACTGGAAGGTAATTTTATTTTATTTCTCTCCACGAGACATGGTTTCAGAGAAAGCCCATTTTTTGCTCAATATCTGTTTCTGCAGAATATTCTGCAACCCATTTAGTACCTTAATTACTACCAGATAAACCAATTCTTGTATGCTCTAAGTTGATCTGACTGCAAATACTTTTCATATTGCAGTTACTCTCATCTATAACCAGAGGAAACCTCTCCAGATTGTGGTTTAGTTGTTTAGTATATGGTAGTATGTGGATTAATTTTGTCTCTTTACTTTGTGTGCTGTATTTCTCCTCTTCAAGCCTTTTTTTCTGGGAGCTGTGGTAATCATCTACTGCAAGTGGTACTTGAAATAGCATTTCACTTTCACTGAAATCAACAAAGTTTGGAAAAAAGTTTTGACTTGGAAAGAAAGAAAGCAAGCTCTGTTAAATATCAAAACTTCAGTCAACTCCTCTTGCTTTCTGACAACCAGATGTTTGTTAGTCACTTGTTAGACCAGTGACTGAAAGCAGGGATCTATTTGTGGCAAACACAACTTCAGCTGATATAGAAATGTCTTCTTTGACAGTATCTCTACACACAGCATCGTTGTATGATATTTCTTCTCCAATGCTATTGGCAAAACGGGAATGTATGAGTTGTAGTACTCCATTCTTTTAGCAGTAGAAATGGAATTCATTAAAATAGCAAAAGGCTGTATATATCTTCTTGTCCATACCCTATTAATGTGTTTGCAATCTAGGAGACAGACTGGTAGTTAACTGTAGGTTAACATAGGTATCTGCTTAAGTACAGCTGGAAGGAATTAAAATCTGTCTTCAGTATTGACATTCTGCTCTGAGGTTTATTTTACTTCTAATTAATTGGAAGGGAGGGTATTTTGCTTTTACGATAACTGCAGATTTCACCCTAATTATTTTTGGCAGGGTTGCATGTTCATGCTAGAACATCTGTCCATTTATAAGATACCACTGAGGAATTTAAGTGATCACTGAATAAATGGAGGCAATATAATTTTCATCACTGGATTTTATTTTGTTTTTGTTCTCTTTCTAGAGTGGCTTACCTAAAATCAAAAAAATTTGGTAAGTCAGAAATTGCTCAGATGGTCTCAAGAGCTCCATATTTGCTGTTGTTTTCAGTGGAAAGACTGGATAACAGACTGGGTTTCTTCAAAAATGAACTTGGTCTCAGTGTAAAAAAGGTAAAGACTGAAGTCTTTGGTATTTTGTTAGTGACAGTTGTAAGGTCTTGCAGTATGAATACTCCAAGTGTTTGGAGGTTGTCAACACACATTGTGTTATCATCAGTAATGCCACTAGAGGGTTACAGGAGGGTAACACGGTTTTAACTGTCTGTGGAAGTGATATGGACACCTAAACATTCAGAGGACCTGAAGTACAGTTTCTGAAGATCATCTGCTACAGATTATTTTCAAATAAGCATGTTTATGTCCAGTTCTATTATTTCAGGTGTGTCAGAGGACTGAATTAATTACTGGAACAGCAAGCAGTTCTTTAAACTTACGGAAAACTATTTGGTGTTCTTTCTCTTTAAGATACTGCAACATACTTAAATAATTTTAAAAATAGTCTAATCTGTGAATATCTTATCAAGATAAATGCCAAATCATATGCTCAGCTCATCAAGAGTGACCTCTGTGTTAGCTCATGGGTGCATACCACATTATGCGTAGTGGGTATTCAGCACCATGCTTTGGGATCTTCAGGGCGGGTAGTGGTAGTAGCTGGACTTGCCTGGAGTAAGTGGGTGGTGTTAGTTGTGTCGAGCAGTCGGTGGGGATTGCAGTGAATGCCAAATTCCAAGTGGAATCTGGTGTTCTGTTAGCTGAACAGTCATAGCTGCTGCAGTGCCCTGTTGCTGGCCTTTCCATATTTCAGGTGAGACATCTCCTCAGAAAAAGGTTTAGCCACCACCTTGTACTCAGGGTGGATTACAAGTAATCAGACACTTCAGGGAATGTGGAGTAATTTTTCGTAGTGCTGTTACACTGTTGTCTAACTAGATTCAGAAGTGCCACTGAAAAATCCTTTTATAGCCTCCATTGGGTAGTGTGTTGTTAACTTTTTTAAAAAAGATGGGAAGAAACAGCTTTAGGGCTGAGAGAAATGGGGCACTTGAGTATACTTTCTCCTTTTGATGTGCACTTTTACTCCCTCTTCCTGTGTGCTTTACAATTGTATTGTTTTTTGTTGTCCAAAAGAACATATTTGAGTAATATTCTGTCTTTAACATACTGCTGTTTCATGCAAACTCATCTTTGATCTAGAGAGAAAATGAAATACAAAATGAAATGCCAAAAATAGTTTATATAGGATCTTTCTTTCACAGATAAATAAAGAAGCCTTCAGTAAAACTCTTTAATTTATGTGGTTTTTCTGATTGTAGACAAAGGATCTTGTAATTCGTCTTCCAAGGCTCCTGACTGGCAAAATAGAGCCTGTAAAAGAAAATCTTCAGGTGAGTTTATTAATAGATATTACAAGTGTATTGTGTATAGTTTAAGAGTTGTCAGAAGATAAAGTTCCTATAGGGGATTGTGTACAGAAAGAATTTAATGAAATAATTTTAGAGGTGATATAAAATAACTGTTAAACAATGTATTTTCCTCTATAGTGTGCAAGCTTATTCAATGCATGGAGCATTACCTTATTCTGTCTTCTACTCTGATGTAGTGCCTTCCTGCCAAAAGTTGCTATATGATGACATAAATGGTTACCCATGTTTTAATGAGTAGAAAAATACTCAGTATTCCCCCCCACACACACTTAATTATTATGGTTTTTTGCTAACTTGGATTGTCCGTGAGTATTTAGGAGCAAGAAATGTGCAGTTGATTATTTTCTCCTGGCAGGTAACTAGCCTGCCAAAATGTGCATTTGACACCTATTGTCTGATAGCAGATGGTCGTTATTAACACATATTGGGCAAATAACTTCAAACCCATGGGGATTCCTTTCCCTTTTGAAAATGTAACTGTATTGCTTTAATTACTGTGCTGTAAAGCCATCGAGGCCAAACAGCATGATGTAGTGTAACAGTTTGTGAAATTCCATTATCCTATAACAAATAACTATAAATCAAAATGTATAATTTTCAGACAGATTCACTGTTCTGAAACTATTAAACACTAGAAATCTTGCAATCTGAAATGTGTGTGTGGTAAGGGAGGAGACTGGAAAGTAGCAGACTGTTCTAATTAGTAATGCTTTCTTTTTAACACACATTGTTTCCACAGGCTAGGGAGCCATTATTATAATGAATGTGTTTTTAAGATCTTGAGTTCTATGTGCCTATCTTGTTTATCTACCAAGAAATACAGCATAGCACCTCTATTTTTAAAATGTGTGAGAGAGGGGAAGGAAGGAAGAATTATTAAGTTTTCAGTGTTGGAATCTTCTAATTCTTAAAAGCTCAAGCTTTTCAGGAGGTTGGATTCAGAATCTGTGTTCAGACCTGTATGTCCTAAACTGGTGGTAGGAGGACAGTACTTGAAAAGTGAAATCACATACCAGCAGTTAGAAGTGATCAGGTTGTATCCCTCATTCTGAATGGACTGTTCTTTGGAAACAAGTACAGTAGCTGATCTGGGTTGTTGTAAGATAACCAATCATGAACTAAATGTGCTGAAGTCCATCCTCTGAGAGTTTAATCAAGCACAATTGGAGATTCATTGACGGGGTAAAACCTGTCAAAGCTTTCATTACCACTGCCTAGTGTGGGAATAATACATAGGTCATTGAGTATTGCTGAGGCTTGCACAGTAAGGATATTAGCATGTGTGGCCTAGAGAGTTATTGAATATTAAACACGTTTGCTGTCAGACTGAGTGCAGTCCAAGCAACCTACACTTGAGCTCACTGATCATGTCAAGGGAGCTGTTCCATGTCACAGAGTAGAAGATAAAAGCTCAAGATTCTTGCCACAATTACCTCTACAGTGAGCCCAGCTTTGTATCTGCAGTGATTTAACATGGGATCTTAACTCTGGTTGTGTATCCTGATGCAGGAAAGTAAACCCTGCCAACTGAGGTCCATGGAAGTTATCACTCATGTGGTAATGCTTATTTTTCATACCAATCAACTAAGACAGCATTTAAGGATTCTGTGTGGTGCACAAGTATTTATAAAGCAGAAAAGCTAAAATGAGGAGTTGAAAGACCTGATTGTAGTTGCCTCTAGAAACAGTTCCCTGTAAGGATTTGGAAATCCTAAGGTAAATTCAAAGCCCACATTCTCAGCCCTTCCCTTCATATTTGACAAGCAGTTCTGGAAAAGAGCTGCAGTGTTGGCACATCAAATTGGGCAAACAAAGCCACCACCTTCTTACCAGTTGAAGTACCTTAGTTTGATACGAAAGTCTAGTTACGTTAACTGGCAAGCACACTCACTTCGTGACTGAAAACAAGCTGCTTGTGTCACTGGAGGATAGAAGAAATGACTGAGTTAATAGACACTCTTGTATGCTGAATTCTTTCTCAACAACTCAATAAATTGCTTGCCATTCTCCACTTTGGGAGGAGTGCTCATGATTTTATTGAAAAAATGTGTTTTGTTTTCCTTTTGGGAAATCATAATTGAAGTCAAGGCAGTCTTGAAAAAGACATCTTACTTTAGATTTCATTGAACTGTAGAATAAATCAAATACACTATATATTCTACACATCTCTTTTAGGTTCAGCAGTCTTAAGTTGAAGACTATAGAAGTTGTACTCCCTATTATACAAGTGTAACTTGGATACATTAGCAAAAGAGGTAACACATTAGCAAACGTAGGCACTAGCTATTTGATGGCTGTGTTTTATGGAGCTCAACAGCTCCACAGGAAGAAAGTCTCTTGACAGTTTGGTATTGAAAATGATAAAGGACTCTTAGTGGAGAATTTTTATGCTTTTAACTGCCATACATATAGTGACATGGTTTTTTTGTTCACTTCTCAGACAAACTGGAAAATGCATAATATTCACAGAAGTTATCTTTATTTTGGGGATATTCTATAAAGAAATTACACTTTAATCTAGAATAATAAATAATTTGAATTGTCTGACTTGAGAAGAGCTGAAGTGGCAGATGTTTCTGTGGTTTGCATTCTTGTTGCTGTGTGAAAAAGGATAGAAGAATTTTGCATTAGTTTATTTCAGTGTCACATTAAAATAAGCTGTTTGCTGTAGCTGACTTGCAAAGATAAAATTGTGCTCTTTTTCAGGTTTGTCAAATTGAACTTGGTTTTCAGCGTAATGAAATTCAACAGATAGTGTGTAAAACTCCCAAGATTTTAACTGCAAGTAAAAAGAGACTCAAACAGACATTTGACTACTTACACAACATAATGGGCATTCCCCACCACATGCTTACTCGCTTTCCTCAGGTGAGCTGTTAACCTGGGAATAAATTGTAGGTGCTCTTGTCACAGCCACTTCACTAATGTGCTGAAGGTGGAGCCTATATACAGAACAAAAGTCTTCAGCTAGCCTGTGGCTTTTACTCTAACTGGGATAACTTTTATTAGCAATCCAGAAACTATTGAAGATTTCCATATGGAACTGCTGCTTATTTTCCCTTAGCACATGTGACATCACTACCCACAGTCTTGTGATATTTAAGGTTTTCAAAAGAGCTAGTCATGCTCATCTCTTCTGTGTTCATGCAAGAGAGATTACTGCCTGCTTAGGGATTTGCTTGTCCTGACATCTTACCTACGAGATACAAGAGAAGACAGATTATGCAGAAGATCTGTTCATTAGATAACATTATATATATAAATATAAACATTTATTTCAGGTCTGTCTACTTAAAAAATAAGCTTTAGAAATTTTAGGATCTGAAAATACAGTGTAAAGGTAAGAGAAGTTCTGTCCATTAGACAATCAGATTATCATTGGTCTTCTTATTGCTGCAGCAATTGCTAAAATACCACGGGATTGAAAATAGATTAATTTCTTGATTACGATTATGGGGTTTTTTCCTACCTCCTCATTAGTGTTATTTCCTAACAAATTAAAAGCTGAAAGTGTTAGTTACTTCATTCAATGCCTACATGCAGTTGCACTACCTTCTTACAAGGTAAAAATGAAAGCAGAAATTACAACTTCTAAATGGCAGTAATTTTCTTTCTAAAGCAAGTCTAGTAAAGAATCTAAGTGGGTAGAAAGCCAAAATTGCATGGGGGAATGAAACTACTCAGGATTTTTATTATCTTGCTTTTAATCTGTCTTTATTTAACAAGGATGCTTGTTCTTATGCTCATCTGTGTCACTTTGCCCTCCTTGATCTGTGAGTGACCGCAAGTTTTGCTCACTTCTTCTCAGTTGTCTTATTGTTGGCTTTATGGTGGTTGACCTCACTATTTTTCTTCTCTTTGTTTGGTAGGGTAAGTGGAGAGTTTCCTCTGTTCCTTGTTTTTGGCACAGTCTCACCTTCTCTTTCCTGTTCTTCCCTTTCACTCTCAAACTGTGAATTCCAGGATACTGGCAGTGCACATCGGTCTATATATGGGTGGGCCTTTAACTTGTGCCTTCACAAATGCATATTTATCTCCATCTGTACTCATTTTTATCCTGATTGACAGTAATGTTGAAAATAGGAAGTATACAGGATTTTTTTGTAACCATTCTGTCAGCTATCTCAATAAATGGTGGTCAAGTGTTTTTTTTTTTTTTCTTTTGTATTTTGACTGCCTCTTAAAATTCAAGGAAGGTAGAGGAGGAACACTAGTTTTGTTTTTCCCTCCTTGTTCAAATTAGGAAGGAATCCTAATAGAACTCTCTACTTCCTCATGGAACTCTACTTCCTTCAATGGAGTATTTTTTTAGTAAAATCTCTGCTTCCTGTAGCATTCATATTTTCATCATTATCTCCTCTATCAGCATCTCTTTCTATTCAGTTTTACTGCTCAGGAATGAACTTAGATCTTTGCTTTTACAACTTAACTGCGTCTCATCTTCCGCACTTCACTCTCTTTTTAAATGTTCTGCTGATTTCTTTTGTGTTTTCCCCTACCATTGTTCTCATCTTTGACTGTCTAGATTTTTTTTTTTTTTTGTGGCAGGTATCTTCAAAGGTAGGCATTGCTGTGCATTAGAAGACAAATGGTTGTTTTGAACCACCACTGTGCCTTTTGGCTATGTTTTGATGACACCTTTGCCCTTGCCACTGTGCCAGTTTGTTGTTTTCATTATGCCGTGTGGTCACTTCTTAATTTCTTCCTTGTAACAGTGGTCATTTGAATCTGTCTGATGCTACAGGGAAAGTGCTCCCTGTTACTGAATATTTCCACTTTCTTGGCTGTGATTACACAAAAGTAATATAGTTCTTGTATAGAAACAATTATCAAGCACGTTAGGTTTTTTTTATCACTCCCTGTTTTTTCTTGTGTATGTCAGCATATTGTATTGAGGTGTTTATTCAGAGTTCAGATAATTTAGATATAAATGTAACCTAGCTGGTGTTTGACGTAAGGGAAAATAAGTGTATTATTTGTTTTCTTCCTAGATCTTCAGTTTGTCTAAAAAAGGCTCTCATTTTCAATGCCTCAGGGTCTGAAATATAGACAAGCTCAAAAATTCTTGCCTTTTTTCTTTCTTAGGTTTTCAACTCAAAGCTATTACGAATCAGAGAGAGGCATATGTTTCTTGCATTCTTGGGAAGAGCCCAGTATGACCCAGCACAACCCAGCTACATCTCCCTGGATCAGCTGGTATCCTTGCCCGATGAGGTGTTTTGTACAGAGATTGCCAAAGCATCTATGCAGGACTTTGAAAATTTCTTGAAAACACTTTGATTAGTAACACATGTAAAAAATTGTAGAATTAAGTTACAAAATAAACATACTTTATAAAACTACTTCAAGGTCTCTTAACTTTTTAATTACTGGCTTAAGAAGTCATTGTTTGTGAAGCATGTAGGATTTAAAGGCTTACAGTAATACTTATAATAACTTAAAATTGTATTTCAGAAGGATTGAGCCAATATGTTGATTGCTACTAATGCAAGCCTTGTAATTAATTGCTAACTTAATTGAAAATGGATGATGCAGCACATTAACAAAAAGGTAAATTCAAATTCTTTTTTTTTTGATAATGGCAAAATTCTGGGGGATTGGAAAACTGGCTAGTGACTTATTCCCTGTCTTCCCCTCTGTTATCTTCTCCTTTCAACCTCTTCCCCAAAAATAAGAATAGCAAGAGAGTGTGGTAGTGAAGTAGTGTTGTGTTTACCTGCTTGAGGTAATAATAATGTTATAATTTTCTTTGTATGGTAGAAAAAATCACACCATTAATATGTGAAGCACCTCATACAGAAAGGCATTATTTCAGTAGGTTACAAAGGTATTTCCTTGTGAAGCTGGCTGCTGGAATGAGTATCCGAAAAGCTGGTTAGAAATGTCAAAAAAAAAAAAAAGAAAACACCAGCAAATGGAATTATGGAATTTAGGAAAATTATAAAAAGAAAATGAAGCTGTTCTTGTTCCTGAAATCTAGATGAACTTTATTTTATTTACTTTTCTCTTCCCTGTGTTTACTAGTTTTTTTTCCCTCCCATACTAATGAGATTTGTGTGGCTTTAATACACATGTAACCATATGAAAAGAGGCTGTAGTATATATATGAAGGTGATAGAGTTGGTCAGTTGTAAAAGCTGAAGTAAATGCTGACATTGGGCATCATGGAAGTATTGAAAATCCAAACTGTTTGATGTTGTTTAGAAACTTCCATTCCTTCATTAAAAACAGTTCAGGAAATCTGAAATCCAGATGTTTTAATTTGGATTTAAGCTTATTTAATGAAAAAGCCTCAATGTTTTAAAAACCTCATTGCTGAAGCTAAAAATAGCAATTCTATGCACACAGCAGAAAAAAAAATCCAAAAGGCTGAATTCTACTAATAGGTGGGGAATAAAGTAAGATTAAAGACATTTAAAGAATGAGAATAGTAGCAATCTCTGAATTATGACTTTGGCTAAATTTTTATTCATCCAAATTAAGAATTTGAAAAACAAGTGCTTGAAACACATTGAAAAACCACATTCATTGTCTGCAATATATATCTGAGGTGATCTCTTGTCTTTTTTCTCATGTTTCCTGTTCTATTGTCCTGGAAAGATTGCTTGAAATATTCTGTTAAATAGACTGTTCTTGGTGGAGATGCATAACAAATTTCACGGTGGCTGAAATGTGCTGGCTAAGCACTTTCCCCCATTTCCTCCTGTTAAATAAAAGTCTCTAAAGTCCAATATGCTTACTTGGATTTTTGACTGTATTAAATGCTAATAAGAAACTGTAATCTTCAAACCATCTTGTAAAAAATCATGTTTATAGTTTAAATGTTAATAGAAAGTATGTGGGTTCATAATGTTGCAGATAACTTTTGCAGATTCGCTCCACTAGCCTTATTACTATGTATTACCATGTGGCAAAACATTGTAACAGGAATTTTATTACAGAGTGGGTATATTTTGAATGCCTCAAACTTTGAGCTTTAAATTCCTTTAATATTTTTAAAGGTAGGAATGACTGCTGCCAGAGCTAAACTAGTTGATTTGAAATGTTGAATGCACAAGCCTCTGCCGAAATAGCTTCCCCAAACCACGATGGAGAATGGCCCAAAATATTTAAAGGGAATGCTAAAATGGAAGGGGAAAGGGGATCGAAAAACTTTTTGAGGATCATGACAAAAAGTTTGTGGCTTTACGATTAAAAAAAAAAATAAAAGCACAAAATTTTCTGACCGAAATTGCCCACTGCGTTGCCTGCTACGCATTTTGTTTCTTTCAAATGGCAGTGGTCCCTTGATGCAGCGCTCTGTGCCGCAGAACGCAGCGCCGCTCACCTGGCGGCCGCGATTCCTGAGCA
>QUSF01000001.1:46860651-46953691 GCA_003676055.1 Chloebia gouldiae | reverse complement strand
CCCAGGAGGCCGCGCGCCGCGCCGAGGTCAAGATGGCGGCCAGGGCCCCCGGTGAGGCGGCGGGCGGGGGCGCTGAGGGGCGGCGGGGGCGCTGAGCGGCGGCGGCGCGGCCCGCTCTGGGCTGGCCCCCGCCCGCCGCGCCGGGCTCGTCCCGGCCCGCGCTGGGCAGCGAGGCGGGCCGTGACGGGGAGCGGGGCAGCCGGTGTGCCCCGCGTGCCCTTGACGGGGACAGCGAGTGCCGCTCCCGCGGCCGCGGGCGAGGCTCCTCGCCGGCCCTCCCGTGGCCGCGGAGGGAGCCTGGCTGCGATCGCTGGGTCTAGAGAGGGCTCGGGAGCACTGGAGGAAGCCTTGGCTGCTCCTCAGAGGCCTCGGGCTTTGCTGCCCTGCGCGGACACCGACTCGGCGCGCACTTGGTCTAAGGTTACTCCTTGCCCGGCCATAAAGGACGAAGGAGTAACTAAGTAACCTGCGGAGGTAGTGCTCTAATGACCTCCTTTGGGGTGTTCTGGGGTGACGTGGTAAGACAGAAGACTTTAAAGTCACGTAAAACAGCTCGCCCGCACTGCATTGCCCGTGTTGTGCCGTTCGTGGCCTTCTAGACCCCTTGCTGAGGTATTTGATTATGTGTAAAGGCACCTCTGCCGTCCCAAACCACATTTAAAGGAAGGTGAACTTGCTGTATGTGATGTGGAGGTCGGGGGTTTTTTGTCTTGTTTTTTTTTTTTTGTTGGTTGGTTTGTTTGTTTGTTTGGTTTTTTTTGAGGTTTTAATGTGAATTTTGTGTTTGACTCTGGCAGTTCCTCGAAAAAGGAATGGTATTCAAGTGTCTGGAGAGGAGAGCAGAAGGTTAAGAGTATAATAATATGCTGGGCTTGAAGTCACATAACGAAAGCCAAGGAACTTAGACAAATTGTTGGAAAAGCCTGATGGTTTTGCTGTATGTAGGCACTGGGTTTAGCTTATGTAAGGTTTATGGAGTCTAAGAGTTTTGTTGCTGTCTTTGATGAGGAATTGGTAGCAATTTTCCAAGTTGTAAAGCAGCCCCATATTCTGATTTAGTGCAATGGGTTAAACTCTTGTATGTAATGAGCAGTCCTACCCGTTCAGTGTCACTTTTGGGACACTGAGAGTAGAGGCCAAGTCATGTATGGTCAAACTCAGACTTGATGCAATGTTACATTACTGCATGTGTTGGAGGCCAGCAAATATTTGTGTTCTGCCACAATAACGTGTAAATGTTGAACTTTACCTTGCTGTGCAACTGATAATCGTCATGTTCAGTTGCAGGAGGTGGTCGCCTGTTAGACAGGATTCGCAAGTGGTATTACAATGCAGCTGGGTTCAACAAATATGGTAAGTGTTTCATTGAGCTTTAAAAACTGCAAATGTAACAGTTCTCAAACTAGTTATGGTTCATAGCTGGCATATGTACATGCAGGTTGGCATAAATCCTTTTGATCAAAACTAGCTACTACTTCTGTGGTGATAAAAGTTGGCAATAGCTTCAGTTATTTCTGTTATTTCCAGTATTTCTGTGTTTGCTCATGTTCCAGTGAATTAACTTAGAACAGCTAAGGCCAAGCTGGGGAAGTTGAAAAAGCTTTCACAGAGCAATCCTGAATACTCAATTATTTATGTTTCCCCACTGAGTCACTTTCACTGGCCAGTGTCTTCTAACCCAAAGACTGTCCTTGAAGCTGGAGAGGTTCCCACTGATAGTAGTCAGCCTATCTGCAGTACTTATGCAAAGCATCCAAAGTGCAAAGAAGATTGTAGTTATTCTGCCCTTTGTGTCACCATAAATTCAGATGGCATCACTCTGGCCTGCACAGCAGTGGAATAGGTGTCAGTACAGGGCTTCCTTAAGGACAAGAGGGTCCCTTAATGGTATTGTCTTCAGTTTATTCAGAGTTGTTACCAAGTTTGTTTCAACCATTTAGATGGCAGAACAGTTCTTGTATGATATGACAAGAATCTGAATATTCAGATGCTGCAATTTATTGCTCACTACAATACAAGCAGATCTCTTAAAGGAAGTTAATATACCTGCCCTGGGGAAGTTAGAAAAAAAATTACAAGAAAACTGTAAAGAAGTAGCTTAGATCCTTCCTCCAAAGTTGCAGTGCTTAATTCCTCTTTGATAATGCCTCTCTGCTGAAATTCTTACTTCTGCTGCTCCTCTGCAAATGCGAGTATAAAATTAGAGAAGCACCAAATTTAATATAGTGATTAAACTAGCAGCAGTGCTCCTTGTGCCTTCGAAATAAATTACAAAACTGATTTTAAGAATATGTTACTCAAAAAGTTTTTGTTTTATTGGAACACTACTGCCAAATCAGTCATATGAGATGAAAACCTTCAACCGCAAGTCAGCAGGTATGGGGTAGTAATCATCTCAGAATGCCACAGAATAATATTTTGTCCTGTTTTGTTAATACTGAACCTTACAGAAAGGTTGGTTGAGTTTCAAGAATCCTTTGTTCCACAGAAGCTGTGGGAGTGGTTTTAGTTTTGAGAAGACTGGGTGTTTCTCCCTGATTTAACTTCTGATTTGGAACTCACACACCAACACAGAGCTTCAGAGCTTCTCCATAACTTCATATAGTCAGCAGATGTCTGGTCATTATGAACAGGGCAGTTTAGAGAAAAATTCGTCAGTACTGAAGGAGTCTCATCTGTGGCTGACTGACTCTAATGGATTCAGAGCTCTCAAAAACCTTTTACCTGGACAGTCATTCTTAAACAGA
Organism: Chloebia gouldiae; assembly: GCA_003676055.1. NCBI lineage: Eukaryota > Metazoa > Chordata > Aves > Passeriformes > Passeridae > Chloebia > Chloebia gouldiae. The sequence continues at coordinate 46,950,944 of QUSF01000001.1, read as the reverse complement.
GATACAAAATTAGATGCACATAAGTTCACCCCTTAGATCCAGAGAAGTTTTTGTTCTGTATGTGTATATTCCACATGAAACACATTGAATTAAATACCCATTTTCCTTATTCCTTTTTAAGAAAAGGAGTGAGTAAAGTAAATAGAGTCTGTGAAAGTCAGTGTTTAGGATTGCATGTTCTCCTTAAGCTATTAGTGGCTCTCCTGGATTGGTTTGGCTTTTCTTCAAAATTTCTGCTGGAAGTGTTTTGCCCATGGTACACGGGCAAGTGTCAATCCTAAATCTTGCTGAAGAAGATACATTTATTCAGTGGTACTGTAAATTCTTCTTGGTACAGGGTTAATGCGAGATGATACATTGCATGAAGATGATGATGTAAAAGAAGCATTGAAGAGACTTCCAGAACATCTGTACAATGAAAGAGTATTTCGCATAAAGCGAGCGCTGGACTTAAGCTTGAAACATCAGATCCTTCCCAAAGACCAGTGGGTGAAGTATGAAGAGGTATGTGCATGGAGTGTTTCCAAGGTGCAGGTCTTAAGAGGCACTGCTAGGACTGGTGGTTGGGATTTTCATTCTCTGGGGAGACATGTTTACATGTTCTTTATAGTGAATGAGTCAGTATCTCATGGAGTACCTCTGGAATATGCTTCTGATTGCAGTTTAAAAATCTGCTTTTCTGTTCGAATTACTAAATTTTTCTCAAGATGACACACGCTTAAGCTGCAGTTCAGAATCACAGCACATTGTGTTCAGACAAAATATTTCTAAGCTGTCAGATAAAGAAATACAATGTAAATAGCTTTGGAATTCTTGAAGAAGGTCTCCTTCTTTTCTGATTAATTTCTTAATCTTGCAGAAAATATTGGGCCAAAGCTTTTATTCATGAAAGTGCCAAGGAAGTATAATTTGAAGGGAAATCATGCATTAAAATAAGTGTCACCTTGTACTTTAAAAAAAATAAGCTGCACTTTATCAGATGTAACTAAATTTTATTTTTTGGTAGTGAATTGGTTGACAGACTCTGTCCACCTCAGTTTTCTCCAGATTACCTGGCAGAGAGGAATTTTATCATTCAACTTTTCATTATAGGAGAGTATAAAGGTATTAATGCATCTCTTAATAAGCAGAGGCTGTTTCTTTTGGTCTCATAGGTCATACTTAGGTAACTGCTACATTGAATAATTGGTCACATATTTCCTCGAGCAGCAGTTTGGTTTGTAAGTGTTAAACATGGTCAGGGTGTTCTGACACAGTGTTGTTTAGAAGTTAAGCTCAAAAAGAGACTATCTGGAGTATTATTGTTGGACTTCAAACTAATTAAAGTGGATCTTGTGCATTTGCGTATCTGCCAAAAAGAGAACTGTTTCTAAAGGCACAGCTGGAAGCATCACTTTGCCTGCTAATGATGAGGCATTAGGAATTAGTAGTTGCTGCAGTAGAGAACTTGTCATCACAGATTTGGCAGATACAAAGTTTACCTTTTCAGGGTAAATAAGGCTGGATTTTTTGTTTTGGTTTGTTTTTTTTTTTTTTCCTTTCATCGGTTAGTGTTTAGTCAAACCTGGGAAGGAATGAGGAAGAAATAGTCTGTAGGAATTACTTGAGATGTTTCTGGACCTTGCTGTAAGTTTAAATATATTTCTTCTATATATCTCTTCTTTTTCAGGATCATCATTATCTCGAACCATACCTAAAGGAAGTAATCCGTGAAAGACAAGAAAGGGAAGCATGGAGCAAGAAATAACTCTTGAACTGCTTCATGCAAATATCCAGCTATTTCTGATATTTTAAACATTTGGTTGTAGAAGGCCATAGGGAGGAAATGTGGGGCTGAGGAATACTGTTTCAGCTTGTTCATTGAGTCTGATCATCCAACTAAAATAAACATGTCAAAGTATAAAAATCTTGGAAGAGTTCTTTCTAAATGTTAACAAGCTAATGTTCGGATCTTTCCTGTAAGCATATACATTACACATTAGCTTAGTGGTATGCAGTCTCATTCCAACTTTTAGTTCTTGCTTTTTTCATCATACAGCTGTTTTCTGCAGTAGTAGAATTAGGTAAGAAATGTTCAAGGCTGTTGGTGCTTGTTGCTGTCTGAGTTAAAGAGGATGTGGTATTTAAAGATGCGGGTGTATTCATTCATCACTTGTCACTGCAGACAGCAATACTGAACCAGTGTTTGATGCTACAATGGTATTGTGAGACAGCAGAATGCAATATTCTGTGTACCCAAGCAGATACATATTGTAAAAATGAAAAATAATAGATGATTCCTTAATCATAAAATAGGAAATGTTTCACTAACTTTTTATACCATATACATTGTTAAGCCTTAAGAACTATTTTCATGTAAACCGTAATGACTGTCTCACTTCAGCTTTTTGAGACTTTTTATTCTTTTAAAGAGAAAAAGTAATATTCTGATGTGCTTTAAACAACATAGCACTTTACACAGTTAACGTCTCATAGGATTTTTTCATCACCCAAAGCATGCTCTAGTTTTTAGTGATTCATATCAAGGAAATACTGGCCCTTACTGCCTGAAAACCTGGAGTTTAGTCTTCCACAGTTTAATGCTGGTGTGAAATAGAGGCAGATACTGGTATAAGGCATGAAATTCAGAGCCTGTTGTATAATCTGGATAAAGTTGAGAATCCTGCATGATGGCCTCCATGACTTGTTTTTTTCCTTTTGTTGTGCATGCTTGTCTGCCAAATGCAACACTCAGTTTACCAAAAGAAAAAGGAGCAGACCACATCTGCAGTTTTGAATTGGTATGACCAAATAAATAAAATACTGGATTAGAAGCTTTTAGCTTTTCTCATGACTCTGTTACTAACTGTCACCTGCTTGCTAAAGTCCCTTACATCTGTAGGATGGATACAGTGATCCCTCAAAACTTGACAGCCTCATGTGGCAAAACAAAATTCTGCAAAAATACCTGCAATGCCAATACTCCTTTAAAGTCTGTGTGGAGAATACATTAAGAAGTTGAGGTTTCATTTTTCTCGTGTAATAAAATCTAATAATTGAACCATATATCATTTGATGTATTTTTGGGAAGTTTATTATTTTCTTCCAAGAGACAAATAGGGCATGAAGTTTTCATACTTCTCTTTATGGAATTGTTAGAGTATAGTTTTCTATGAAATGAAATTAGATATGATAATGAAATTAGAACTATTTCATTATCTCTTAGAATTATTAGAAGACTTAATTACATAGTGAAAGTGGTACTTTAAAAGCATAGCTGGTCAAATTTCTATGAAAGCTAGAATTCTGTGGAAAGGCTCTGCTTATTTGATCACAGGTTTGGATTAAGAAGAAAGCCTTTCAAAAATTACTTGGTTTGCACAAAAGGGCTTTGTTGGCATAAGGTGTTTAAAAATAGGCTGACCTATGAGTAAAGTGCAAAGCAGCCACACCCCAGTTGGTCTAAAACATCTGAAATTAAATGACCCCTTTTCTCTCAAATGTAACATCTTAGAGTCAGAGGTGAGTAGTAGAAGTTAATAAAAGAGTCCTTCCAAGTGATCTGGGTAGCTCAAGGGAAAGAGGAAAAAGGAAGCCATGTTAAGAACTTTCCTGTTCACTGAGGTTTCATTTAGATGAGTTTTCACATGCTTCTGACTTGGATTGATAATTTTTAACTTTAAATTTCCATAATGTCTGAAGTAGTCTTCTCTGGAAGCATTTTGGAAAAATGTACTGTTGTACTACAACTTTCAAGTTATATCTTGGAAAGCTTTTAGTAAGAAAAATGTTTTTTGCCATTTTTTGGTAGAGATGGGTGTGTATTTGAAATGTTTGGGAGTGTCTAAAAGTGGTGAGGAATAGAGAGGAAGGAGGCTGGTGTAAGACTGGCATCTGTTGCCTGAGAACCAGGAGCTATAGCAGCTTTGTTTTAGAGACCAAATTCTACTTTGGGGTATGTTGTGTGAGATTTGTATGCTTCTGCTACTGGCTAATGAATAAGTAGCTTGGGAGACATTTCATGTTTCACCTTCTGGTGTTCCCTTCTGTGCACATTGAGTTAACAAGCATTAATTTTAGCCAGAAGAAATGGGAGTTTTCTTGTATGTAAGATTTGAATCCTGCTGGTGACAAGTTGGGGGGTCAGCATGATTCCCAATTTTGAATGCTTAAAAAATATCTGAGATGGGAAGGAATGCATTTGCAGAAATGCGGTTTCAGACCTGCAATTTTGCTGTATTGATTCTACCCCACATGTCCATCTCTCTGTGGGATCCTGCCCTCAGAATCATCCTGGCCTGTGCAGCCATTATCTTGCTATCTGCAAAAGTTGCCTCATTTTAAGGAAAAGCTTAGTAATAGTAAAGGGGATCAGATAGCCAGAGGAGAGAAGAGAAGAAAAAAAAAAAGAAAAAGTAGAAGAGTCTGATGAGGAAGGAAATGGTATTCTGCTTTGGAGAACTGGGGTTTCTTTATTCTGCTATCACAAAGTTCTTCTGTAATACTAAGCAAGACACTTGGTTCACAGAAGCTCCATAAAAAATTGCTAAGTGCATAATATATCTGTGCTTGGAGCTGCATCTGGAGAAGTACAGAGTAATCACATCTATGTCTGGGTTCAGTTCATTGGTTCTAAAAATATTAGGTGCAAGTGTTGGTATTTATCCATACACACAATGGTTACTACAGGTGGTGGTAGCAAGAGCAAATTTCACAGGGATTCTCACAATCATCATTCCTCTGGTGGTAGGTGCAAAAATACTTGCATAGAAGATGATGTATTTGTGGCCTGTACCTGGTGCTTCCAGAAAGCAAGGATGAGTCGTGCACTGAAGAGGATTGTAAAGAATTTCTGAATGAGAATGCCTAAAATGTGAACCTGCAATTTAAGGTCATATCATCATGTTCAATGCAACAGCAAATCTTGCATCTCCTTATTCCTGATTTTGAAATCTTCACCTTTGTTAATGTAGTTTTTTTTGATATAAATTTTGTAGGGATTACATAAATTACTGAGGTATTTTTGTAGTTCACCACATCTGAATTATGTGTGTAAAATTAAGAGTCTGAGCTGACTGGTAGTCCTGCATTCGATGATAATTTTAACTTAAATTATTCTTCATCACTTTTGAGCAAACCTGTGCTTCACTTGAAGTTCTCTTTATTAAATACATAATGAAGTATAAGAATACATTTTGATTGCTGAAGATCATGTTTGCTATGTCAAAATGATTTCCTTAAATTTTGAATTGGTCAACCCCAAAACAATGGATTTTTTTCAGCGCTGTAACAAGAAACATATGCTTGTTTTACATCCAACTTCCATCTGAAAGAGAGCTACAGCAGATACAAATCCCAGAAGAATTTTGATGAAACATTGTGCTTGTCATTTTAATGGAAGCATTTTAGCATTAGTATGGTAAACACATTCTGACTTGAGGCATTTTCTCTCTAGATAGCAAAGGTCAAAGATGACCTTCAGATTTCTCCAGTGTTAGCAGTTGGTTTTCATGGACTGCAACTGTGGCCAGGGCAAGGGCTGCTCCTGGGCAGCAGAACAGGCAGAGGCAACCCCTCCAGGGTGACACTAGGGTGACTTCACTTCTCATAGCCCCTCTTAGCTGATCTACAGCCCAAAGGGCTAACATCTTGAAAAATTGTAGGCCACAAACTTCACTGTAAACAGTTTGTATGAGCATCTAAATACCCTAGGGCCTGATCCCAAAACTTGTTTCCTCAAACTCCCCTGCAGGCCATGTGGAGCTGTAAGCTTCCTTCAGTGTCAAGAAGTTCCTGATTCACCCAGAACCTGTGCTGGTGTTACTGGGATGAAGTGACAGGCGAGTGTGCTGTCCCAAGGTGCCAGAAAGCATCTGCACCTCTGCCTTCCTGGCAAGGTACATGTTAAGACATGTCTGGAGAAGGAGCCCTCAATGCCTTCTGCTCACTGGTGATTTAATGCTAGGTTATGCTGGCAGCCTGTCAGCTCAATTCCTTTTACTTCACAAAAGGTGTGGATTCACAGTTCCTTTCTCAGTGAATGCTTACATATTTTTACATAATATTTACATATTTTCTGGAGTACAAGTGGGACTATTAATCCTTTTGGCTATCTCTCTTCTGCTATGAAAGATCTGATAAACTGTATCTGGAGACTCAAGGACTTGAATCAGTTGGTTAGAGTTTTTTTCTAGGTTGGTTTATGATGTGCTGCAAAATAAGGGTAATGCCTGACTCCACCTGCCTAGAGGCACTTGCCTGTCTGGGCATTTACTGCCCACCAGCTTCTGCCCTGCTCTCTCCTGTAGTACCTGAGCCCTGGCACTGGATCAGGGAGATAGGCCAAGGGCTTGAGTGAGAAATGCAGGGTGGGTGAGGGGTTCAGGCAGACCCAGGATTAGGGAATCATGTGCCAGGATCTGAGGGAAGTATAAACAATATAAATTGACCTCAATCCCCTTTGCCTGCTCTGGAGGTGCACAGTGAGGATGAGGTGGAGTTGATGCATTTATGTGCAAACGTGGTTTAATGCCTTTTGGGAAATGGGACCACTGAGTATGAGCATGTGGAGAGAGGTATGAGGTGGTTTGACAAAGGCAAGGGTACTTTTTAGGCCACTGCAGAGAGTGACACCTGTGTGTCCTAACTTTTGGAATGCCAAGTTCATGGCACTCATTGAGGCTCAAGATTTCCCTAAAGAATATTTAAAGATCATGCACTGAACCTTACTGTGAATGGAATCCAAGCTGTTCTTGCCCTGCCTCCAGGGTGCCCAGACATGGCCTAAGCGTCCATCTCCTGTGGCCCAACCTCAATCTGTTTCTGACATGAAAACTAGACCATCTTCAAGAAGATGCCCCCACAGTTACAGGGTAGGTCTGAATTTCGGATGCTCACATCTCTGCTGCAAAAGAGGAGCACTGGATCTTTCTCTTCCAAAGCCTAAGAAAGTGCTGGAATTGTTATTGCTGCTTTATGAGAATGTGCTGCTTTGGTTCCTGTGCTGGGAAAGGATCTGGAGCCTGAAACCTGATCAGAAGGAGGTAACTCAGCGCAGCTGGGCTGTGCTCTCCTCGGCCCTTCCTAAAGTGGTTCCCCACTGGCCTACATGGATCTGGTTCTTTGTGTCTAAATCTTCTGGATTGCAAGGGGCGGCTGCATAGTGAGACATGGAGTGAAGCACTGCTGCACTCAGTATTCCAACACCTAAGCCCTTTTATGAAGCCTCATACTCCCACTGCAACCTAGCAGATTGAAATGATTGTTTATAAGCAGCAAAGTTCAGAGTCCAAAGCTCAGATCTCTTCAAGGCACTTCAGAGGGTTTTCTGTCTGCAAGTTGTGTTCCCCAGTGGAGTATTAGTTTAAAAAGATACTATTATGAAATAGTCATAAAAGCAGCTTGATCTGTTTGGTTTGCTTCAATTAACTAAAAATTCTCCAAGTTCTACATGTTTCTCAGCTGCAGTCTCTCATCCTGAAGAATGTGGGTGAAAACTCCATCAATGTGCAAGCAGGCCCCCAGCAATGCTCAGCACTCTAGATGCCAGCCTGCTAGAGTTCACCATACTGTCGTGGTGGTGTAGAGGTGGCTCTGCTAAAAAGCAAGAGGCACCCTGCTGCCAGGTGAGGCTTGGCTCAGCTCTGCTCTGTGCACTGCAAAAGCCAAGGTACTAGAGGAGGGGTGAGATCATCATTTCGGAGCTCTGTGGAGGCAGTCATCCCTGCCCTAGGAGCACTTAGGCTCCTAGGGCAGGGCAAAGTCAGGAGGACATGGGGCTGCACTGACAGCAACTAGACATGCTTTATTTATATATTTTATATAGCAACAACACAAAAAAAAAATCTCAAGAAAAATAAAAGTAACAGACCATATTTCCTTTCAGAAGCATAGCTCTTGCTCTTTCTCATGGAAAGGAGGGGTATAGTCATCTTCACCTTTGGAGCTTTGGGGGATCTCTTTCATGACTTTCCATCCTTAGCTTTTCATAAGTATATCAAACCCAATGGTGTGTCTGAACATGTCCAAAACAGCCATTAAAGCCTTATTCAACAAGCTACTTCAAAAAGAACAAGATGAGGTATGCTTTGAAAGGGGCCTTCTCCTCCAGCTGCTTCCACCCAGCACTTTAAAAACACATAAGACACAATAAAGCACATGTTGACATAAGCGAGCCTCAAAAAATCCATTGGATTATTTTGAAGGAGTATAATCTTAAGTGGGGAGAGTTATTGTCCTTCACCCAGCAAAACAATTACATCAGTGCAGCTTGGACTGGGATCTGCCTTAAGATCTCCCAGATGTTGCAAATAGTGTAGTTGCTGATCAGTGGCTCTGGATAATTATAAACTGTCAAATGAGGAGGAGAGGTTAGTTCTCAAATGAAACAACATAAAAGCTTTTTGGGGAATTGTAGAGAGGAAGATCCACTGTTCACAGCTGACACTGAGAGCCACAACAGTCTCTGCTTATGCCTGACATTGCCAAACCAGTGTCGTGGACATGTCTCAGAGCAATGGCATGCTGCACAGAGATGAGCCCTGCAGCAAGGGGTTTCATGTGGACTGATCCTAGCAAATCTGCTCAGAAATCAGTTTATCAGAATCTCCTGTCCTGGAATGAGGGACCTGCTCCCACCTCACTAGCAAAAGCCCATCTTATCCTGAGGCAGCAGATGCCAGCCCTGACAGTCAAATGGAAAGAGGCAACCTGGGTAAAAACTGCCACTTTGCTGGCCCTGGGGGAAATCAACTTTCCCAGTCACAGGTCTGGTCCCCTGCTCAGACCTGGCCTGAGCAGCTGGAGGATGGAGCCCCAAATGAGGTGTTGGTGCTGTGCTGCAGTACATCAAGAGTGCAAGACACTGGGAGTTGCAAGAAGATGGGGAGCAGGTCTCTGATGCCGTAGCTGGGTGGCTCAAACACTTACCAGAACCTGTCCCCAGCTCAACTCTGATGTGTTTGGTGTTTGTAGCACAAACAAGCAGTGGGCATGGTGAGCTTATGCCAGAAATAAGCCTGGCTCCTCTCCTCATTGCATGTGACTGCTACCTCCCTTAAACACACCAGCAGGTCACTGGACTCATGGAGCATGCTCAGGTCATCAGTGACCCTCTGCTCAGCCCTTTGAAGGATTTGGGAAGGCACCAGAATCCTGAATAGCCTTTGGGAATTGGCTGGGAGATGCTTCAGCCTTAGAAAGAGAGGGGATTTTGGAAATCCCCCATGCTGGTGTTTCCATGGGGTAACATGAATTGGTGAAGGCCTCTCCAAGGTCCCTTCTGAGAGCCCCAGATCACAGTCCCACCAGGCTCCAGCCATGCCTTCTGTCCAAGTGGCGAGTAGCTGGGGTGTCCAACCAGCTCCCTGCAGCCCAGGGCATGTGACAGAGCCACATTTGCCTGCTTGCAGCAGTACTTAGGCTGTGAACAAGGGCAGATGAAAGCATGGTGAGGGTGATGAAGCTGGGTGGGTAGCAACCACCCCCTCATGGCCTGCCCAGGGTGGTGAGCAGCAAACACTGCCGGCAGCAGTGCCACGGCAGAGGGAACACTGGCTCCCAGCCCACGGCTCTGACCCCTGTTACCAGCACATTGCTGCTTCACCACCACGTGCTCAGGACCCCAGTACAGACAGGGAAGCACTCAGGGAGGGTGTGCTCAGCCACCACCCTTGCAAGAGCTGCCCAGTGCCAGAGATGCAGGTGACTTCATCAGCACACAAGGGTGACAAGCTCAGCATTAGGTCACAAAAACAAACCCCCCGCAATGCCAATGCCCCAGGTGGGAGGAGTGGTTTTGTCCAGGACACAATGATAACAGTGGAGAAAAGCACATCACCCGTCTCCATCATCACCAATCAAGGCCAGCTCACCCTGACGCAAGGTGGGGCTGTGCTGTAACAGTACAAGCACCACCAGAATGTCCTGGCATTGTCTTCTTCCCTTTTTTAATTTCATTTTTCAGGATGACAACACTTTAGAGGTTTATGACCAACGGGAGAATTTACTACTAAGTCATATACTGATGTAATGAAATCTAATATATGCTGTGTAATGAGTTATGAGATGTTATTTAGTTTCAGGGTTTTATTACTTCAATCAGTTATGACCATATTTCCTTTTATATGATTGCTCACCCTTTAAACATACCAGATGACTGTATAAAGAACACCTAATAAAGTCTGGAGATGTTAAAATATAAATGTTTTAATTTTTGCCATAAATTTGTTTCAATTCTGCCAATGGTGGCTTTGCACTGGAAGTGGTGCAGCCCTTGTTAGCAGTGCAGATCCTGGTAGTGTTGACTTGTTCCTTTGTAGGAAGGAGCTGGAAAACTGTTCTTCGTTACAAAGCACAGTTCATCATCAACACATATCCTTGTTGATTATACATAGAGATGGGAAGTTTTTTAGAATATAAACAAAAGAAAAACAACACTATCTGTGATAGAAGTCATTATCTCAATTAACCTCTCATATTTACCCTTGCAATTGCAACATAAACATGCCCTGGTTTCTACCAGTCTTCAAGAACGGAGGATCAGGCTTATAGTCTTCAGCATCAAAATCAAATCCAGGAATGTTCTGCCCATGTACCATTTGGCAACCCTCCTAATTTTTCTGCATTTATGCATTGTATTCTAAAGTCTTTTGAGATAACGTCATAGCAGTGGAATTATATAGCTGTGAAATAAGATCAGGATCAAGTCTTTAATAAATCAATGTTTTAGCAAGCAAAAAACAATTGCAGGAGTAGAGTCTCAGTTGTGACGTGTTCATGGTGAGTGTGGAGTTCTCAGAAATTATTGTAGAATGTATTTTATGATGTTAACAACTCTGCAGTAAGAGTTTGTGTCCGAGTGGGTAGCGACTGTTGTAAGACTGTAGCATACGGCTGCCCTCTGGCGAGCCACCCACTCCTGGGAATGCAGAGGTCTCCAGCGCTGCTGGCTGGGATCCTGCAGGGCGTCACCTGCCTGGAGAAGACACCTACATATAACAGATCTAATGACAACGTTCTAATTTCCTCCCCTCCTCTGCAACAGGCAGCACTCCCATGATTTGCTGAACCTGGTGGGAGTCCCCACTGCGGGGCTCCAGGGCAGGGGAAGCCAGGCTATGCTGCAGTGGCTCGAGGCTGCGCTGCTGCTGAGCTGGCAGGAAAGAGCCTGGTGAGCCTGGGCCACTGTACAGGTCTTCTTGTGGGGGGAGGGAGGGGAACTGCCTTTTAGTTACATTTTAATTTAGTGTTTGCAGCAGCCAGAAATATTTTCATCATATTTAATCTGCTGTGTCTGTGGCTGCCACGTGTGTCATGGCCCAAGGATGTCTTTGTAGGGATGATCCCTCCTGTTCTATTGCCTGCAGCAGAAAGATACCAGAGACCCAATTTGACATAATTTCCATCCCAGCCTCCGAGTCCTGTCTGTGACCAGCTTGTGCCTTATTTTAGCTGTGGGTAGTATTGCTGCCATATGTATTCCCTTCCTTCCAATGCTACAAGGCAGGGTGTAGCAGTCCTTCTGGATAGCTGTTTATCAATTCAATGTTTTTTTGTTGTACGTACATCAATGTGCTTTACTTCTGCCAGTATTTATTCAATTATTGATAGAGATACTAACGGAAGGAAAAAACTTCTAAATTATCTATCTTACTTCTCCATTCTATTAATATCTCTATTGCTAATTGCATAATTTTTAGGAGAACTACAGCAAGAAATGAAATAAAGAATTTACTCTTCACAGTTTCAGGCTAATAATTCAGCCAAAGGGAATCATACATCAAATAAATGGCCAAGTGTACTTAAAATGTGTCTTTGTACAGTAACAAGGCAGAATTTAATCTCATTAAGAAAATGCTGGCTCAGTGTTTGGGAATATGCCACTGAACTGTCCTGCTATAACCTTGGATGTAGGAAACGTTGAGACAAAGCAGCATACTCAGTTTGACACATCTTTTCCCTTTAGGTCCTTAATGATGCAGTGATTTACTGAAACATTTAATATTTTTTAGCTGCAGAAATGGTCTAACATGGAAGATAAGCAATAACATGCTTCTGAATGTGCCCTATCTGCTGCTTCATAAGCAAAGTTTATTTGCAACTCCATAAAACACAGATTTCTGAGCTATCTCAAAACAGCAAGTCTCCATATTAATTTATAAGAAACAAAATCTTCATTCCATATATCTTATTTAAAGTATAAAAAGAGAGGTAGGTAAATTTCTCACTAACCAAGGATTTAAGAAAAACATTTTTTCTTTTCCTCAGGTTTTCGTTTTCATCTGGGTTACTCTGCTTTTACTTTGCTCCCATTATTCTCAGAAGGATCTGGAGTACTTCTCTATTCTCCAGGTACTGTGTATGTGGCACTCTGCTGCCAAAACAATTCACTTCTTTCTAATTAAGAAGGATATCATGTTTACCATAGGAAAAAATAGTGTGGCTAGATGCATTTCTCATGACCACATATTGTATCCTTGGAGTTTTAGCTATAGATCTTGGGGAAAATACTGTGTGAATTAATGAAAGCATTAGATTTTTCAAGACAAAATCACAGCTCATTCAGTATAACCTACCTCCAGCAGCGTGCTGGGGGCTCAGCACAATGAGGGCCTGCTGCTCTGGAGTATTCCCCACACTGCTTCTGCTCCTCCCCGTGCACATAGCTTTCTTCCCTTTTGCTGGTGTGGCACTTCCCTGATTCTCCAAACATGGAAGGAAAATAGGTGCTTGGAGTGTTATTAAAATACACAAACACTGTGAGTAGGAAGTATCAATATTCAGTGCCTTCCACTGGTCCTCTGTTGAAAGTCTTGCTCCTAAAGTATCATCTGTGTGGTTTCCCTCCACTGATCCTTGCAAGGTCAGGTTGTTACGTGGAATGAAACACTTGATAGAGTTTTGTGTCTCTTTGTACTGTAACAGCTTCTAGAAAAATTCAAACTGGCAGTTTCTGTAATAAGGCATGAGAAATATATCTGAGTAGTGCATGTGTTTTATAGTGCAATGTCAGAGAGTACCCATGCATCACGGTCTACTGTGGGGAATAAGAGGCTAACTATAGATATATGCCTAACACACAAACATGAGTGATTATTTTTTAGCTCTCATCCTCTGGCATTTGCTGTCAAACCAAAGAGAAAAAAAAATGCTGTCTCATTTCTGTATGACTGTAGGAGTCTTTGCTTCACAGAATACAGTTCAGAAACAGCAGGAAGCAAATAGTGTGGCCCATAGCAATGGGGTGGCCCTGTTTCTCTTGCACTAGTCACAGTACTAAAGATCTGGCAGAGATGCTCAAAGAGGCTGTGCTCCCATGCTGGCAGCCCCTGGTCGTGGCCAGGATGGAGTAAGCATGCTGCTTCCAGCAGATTTACTTCAAGGAGCAGAGGGGCAGCACAGCATGGTGGGGTGGTAGCAGGGCTCAGCACCAGCACTGGTTCCTAAGTGGCTCCTTGCTGCCTGGTGTTGATATTTTAAGGGCAGCTTGCTGTCAGTGGAGGTAATATGACAAAAATTAGGTAGGCAAGAGGGATTAAAACATGTACAATATTGCAGAACTTGTTAGGCTCAATTACACGAGTCAGGAACTAGTGGAGAGTTTGAAGACCTGGAAATAATTCCAATTTGTCATACCAGGAGACTCCTTCCCAGAAACCGGCTGTGTAAGCAGAGGCAAGTCCACCATATGGAGAACAGATGTCTCAAGGGAGCTGAAAAGAAGATACTTTGCTAGTACTAAAAATATTCAGTATGAGGAGGTGATAACAAGTGCTTCTAAAGAAGAAGCAATTATTTATCATTGAGTAGACAATTTTTACTGTTTCCTAGAACACAAACCTATATGCTTAAACAATCTCAGACGGCCAGACTGAAGAGGCACTGATTCACAGCTTGGGGTAGAAACTATAATAATAAGCAGATTGCACATCTTGTTTAACCATCTGATTTTTAAAGCATATTTTATCACAGTCAGTATCACTCTGAAAATAAATGAAAGGAAGTCAGAAGACAATGAGTTATTGGTATATAACAGTTGTTTTAATGTACAAAGCAGAATGGATGCCTTTGCCATTTGCAGCTTGGATGTTTTACTTTTTCCCCTTTAATTAGGAACTGTCATGGATGTTGACTCAGTTTACAACTCAGTGTGTTAGAACGGTGTCTGTGGAGCTGCCTCCAAGACCAAATCTGCTAAAACATCAGGAACGAGACTTGAGAGAAGCACTTCATTGCTGCCGTGGAGTGCCTTAGGAGATGTGCTAAGGGAAGACCCAACTGAGCAAGGAAGCCCAAGGACTGCTTGAACTGAAGTGGAACTCTGCAATGGCTTGCTCTATAAGCAAAAGCATGAAGCTGTGGCTACTGCCCGTGTAAGTACTAGCCATGGTGCTTTCACACATCCCAGGTAGGTGGCTGTGTTTTCCTCCTGACAGAGCTGTTCTGCTTCCAGAGCAACAGAACGAGCTATTGGCACAGCTCCTTCAGCTCCAGCAACTCCAGCAAATTACTGCAGGGAAGGATAAAACAGTACCAGAAAGGGCCCTGCAGCTTATTCTCTGGTGCTGAGGTGAGAAGAACTGTAACCGGCTGTCTGCAACAGCCATTCATCTAATCTGGTCTTAAAAACCTCTAATGACTGCACTCCCCTGGTCGACAAAGGCAGCATGCTCCTGAGCTTATATTTGTTTATAGCTGGGTAGTTTGTCCTGCTATCTAATATAAATCTCCCTTGCATCCTATTAAATCTATTACTCCTTATGTCCACTCTCAGTGGATATAAAGATAACAGATTTTCATCTTCTTTACAGAAAAAATATTTGAAGGCTGTTATCCCACTCCCTTTGGACCTATCTATCTTCTCTTCACTAGACTAAACAACTCCAAGATCTTTCAATCTCTCCTCACAGGTCAGATTTTACAAACCTTTTAATACCCTTGATGGTCTCTCAGAGCTTTCTTATTTCATTTATGTCGTTTCTAAAAGGCGATGTCCAGTTGCTGGATGCAAAACTTGAGAAGTTCCCAATGCCATGAAGTTACCACTCAGCCCTTTAGCTTTCACATCCCCACGTTTACCCTTGCAGGTGTCCCTGTGGTCAGCTGGGGTGTGTTCACCTCCAGGTCTCTTCTGCTGCTTTGTTTGTCACTCCTTTTTTCAATACAAGGCCTTTTGACCTCCTAGCACTTTGCATGTATCTCTCTTTGGTTCCATTTGTTTATTCTGGAAAAGCTCTCCAATTTTTCATAGCTATTTTGAATTTTAATCCTGGGCCCCAATATGCTCACAATCCTCCTGGCTTAGTGTGATGGGGCCGATTTTATAAGCATGCTTTATTCCATTATCCAAGTTACTAATGAAAATATCAAACTGAAACAAGCCCCAAACAGACCCGGGGTGACCCTATTAAAAATAAATTTTCAGTTTGATGACAAACCATGATAAGTTCAGCATTTGTGCACCCACTGATTAATGATTTCATCTCTCCTTAGCTGTCTGTATGAGAAAGTCATGGGGGACACATTCATATGCCCCACTCAGTTGGGCAATTGCTATTTTAAAACTGAAAAAAAACACCATTATTAAATACATTGTCTTTTTCTGCTTATCAGTTCTGGGATCTGCAGTGATCACAAGACTGTAAGGCACCAAGCACCCAAGGAAACAGCTAAGAAGGGAAGGAGGAGAGCAAGTCAGCATCGTCTGCAGGAAGCAGCTTGTACTGAGGCTCCTTTCCTCTCATCCTGCATCTCCAAAGAAAAACCCAACATCTCTGGTAGTCAACAGTGAGAGCAGCAGCACCCACAGCCCCAGAAAAGGCCAAGGGATTGTTGCCAATTAAAGGTGAGAGACATTCTCCTTGATTCAAGAAAGGATTAGCATTCCTGCGCAGCCCTCACACGCATGGGGAACCCTACTTCAGTGAAGGATCTGTCAGAGGGAAAAGAAATATCCTCCTGGGAGAGCACAGGAGAAGGTTGCACTTTTCAGCCTCAAGCTTGAAGAGGATGCTGCAGGCGTGACAGAACTTTATTGCTAGGGAAGAGACAAATAGTTTTTAGTGCAAGTTTTGGTTGCCCAGGGCTAAGTGTATATTGGGTGTCACAGCAGCTTCTGCAGCCACAGGATTCAGGACAGAGCCTTTTCTGCTGGTAGCTCTGGGCTATGTATATTACACCTTTACATTCAATATGATACTGCCTTTAGCCTGCTGGCCTCCTGCCAGTGCAGCTGCAGAGAAGTTGGGGAAGTTTGCCATAATTTGCTTGGGAATTCTTGTGGAAAGTGAATTTCACCCACTGCAGTGGAAGGGGATGGGTTTAAGGTGTTTGAGTTTCTTTTTGTCCTGAAATGCTCATCCTTACTTAGAAGTAAGGTGGAGTTTAACATTAAAATAATCCACCTTGAACATACAGGACAACTGTTGAAGACTGCTCAGAAAATGCACTTAATTCATGCCCCAGATCAAAACAAGGCAAATGTTACTTTAACCAAGATCCTGTGGATGTTGCTAATACCAGTGAAGAAGATAGTCTCAACCCAGATTTTGGTGGACAGCTTTAAAAAGCACTGAGATGGGTGTCTTAGTCACTGCTCAGCCAGCAGCACAAGCTCAGCAGAGTCAGGTTTAAGGCAGCCTTGCCCACATGCTGCTTGGCCAGCAGCCAGTCTTCTCCTGCCTTCAAGCAGTGAAGTCCTGGCACTAAAACCTCTGCTGGCACCAAGAGCCCCAGCTGCTACACCCTTCAACTGCAACAGGGGTCTATGAAGCCTAGAGGAAGACGACCACAAGGATATGGACAATTAAAGACAGAGACACAGTGGACTTTTATCTGTTTCCTATCAGGAAAAGCATAAGTGATGTTTTAGGTTTTCAGGAATACCCTAACTCAGCATTTTGCTGCAGCAGGGTGGTCACTAGGCTTTGGACTGCAGCCCAGCCAAACAGAATGGAGCTTTTCGTCAGTTAAAGCCCAAGAAGGGAATAATGATCTCAGAGTTTTGTATTTATCATTGGACTTGGCCTCCTGACCCTCTTAAAGGAAGGCAATGACTTTAAACAGTTTTCACAAAGCCAAGAAATAAATGGTTGCAGTAAAAATTAATTTTATTCTGATGCTTTTTTTTTTTTACTCCCAAATACAAAATTTCTATTATGTTTGGATAAATCTTACCCCTTGGTTTCCTCAGAATGGTCAATGCAGTTCTCCACATTGGAAAGCTGTGCTGGCCCAAAGATGTCACTGCCTTGGCAATAGCTTACACAGCCCCAAACACGGCTATGTGGAGCTATGTGGAGTTTTTATGATTCAGCAGCAACAAGTGTGAAAAGGCTGAGACTGCTAGCACTCACCCTTCCTCAACCTTTTCGTATTCCTGGCAATCCCCATGAGCATTGCTGGCTGCAGATATTTAAAGAGCAAAAAGAATGAGTACTAAAGTTAGCTCTTTTTTTTTTTTTCACTTAGCATTTTTCCTTCCTCTTTTTTCATTTAGGCAGATCTTTATGTTCTTATGGACATGAAAATCTTCCCCTGGTTTATTAGCACCAGCACAGATCATCTTGTTCTCCCAGCAAGCGCCGTGCAGTCATGAGCAACACTCCTTGTCCCAGCAGCCTTTCACCTCACGGCAGGCTTTTTTTTTTTCCCTTACCCAAGAAAACAAGCCAGGTTTATGTGGAGAAAGCACAGGGGTTTTTCTGCAACACAGTGGATGAATGTTCAGTGTTGTGGAGCACAAGCACTGGCTAAAGCAATGAGATATCTTATATGTCTCCCTCTACAAGCTGCACTATACCAAGAGGTCTTTGCATTTTTTCCAGAAGGCTGGACATTACTGCTCTTTGAAAACTGAAAGACCTCCACATAAAAAATCCAAAACCACAACATAAAAAACATCTGAAAAAAGACAAAGGGATTTCTATGCTTCCCAGTACACTTAAGGAAAATGGAGACATTATCTTTCCACACTACACCTACAAAAGCATGCTACAAGATTCCTTTATGCCTGCCACAGCTTGAAGCTCCACGTTTTGTCCTTCTAGTATAATTCTTCTGGTATGAAATAGGGGTAAGATCTAGGTAACCTAAACCACACCTAAATTGGGACTTTAGACTCAAAAATCCACCTGATCATAGGCTGTGATTTAGTCTCCAGGTTTGTATTCTCCAAAGAGGTACTTAGATTAATTGCTTACTTCCCAGGCTACTGGCACCTAACTTCATGTGTTCCTCATTCCTCAGGCATAATTGTTAATCAATGTTAAATTAATTCGGTGGTGGCTGGAGGTTTTGAGGAGGGGAGGTCAGAGAGCCAAAACCACTCAACAGGCAGGATTCCTGTCCACCTGCATTGGTTGCCTCGGCAGAGGTGCCAGTGATTAAATGGACAGAGCCTCAGCTCTCAGCCAAAGGTGGCTTTCCAGGTGCCCAGTGACCAGCACTGCTTGCTGCTGAATGCAGAGCTGAATTTACTTTCAGATGAAATTAAATTCACTGACAGTCCTGACACTGAAAGAAATCATATGCTTAGAGACCAAACATGTATATTTGGTTTTATTCTTCTTTCCCACAACATACATGATGGCTGGAAATCTTTCCTGTGCACAATCTTTTCTTTTTCTGTTTATCTGTCCTTAGTCAAAGCTAACAGCTGGTTTTACCTATGAGAACCAGCGCACAGATGCACTTCAGGATATAAAGCACATTTATGATAAGACACCTGATAAATCCCTTTATGTTCCATACCTTTCCTGTAAAGCTGGGGAGGGGGCAAGTGGAGAAGGAGAAAAGACCTGCCTTAGGATGATGTCATGGCTGTTGGGCACATCTGCCCCAAATTAAATTGCCATCAAAAGGGCTTATTTCTCAAACATATTTCAGCTTGGAAGGAGACATAAAGCAGTGTATCCCTTCAGTTTGCATTTGGGCACTCTGAAAATTCGAGATCACCCTCCACAGTATGCCAGCAAGATTTACTAGTGCTGATCCTCTCAGGTGATGATGCTGTACAAGTTGCATGAAAAATGAATCTTTCTTGGTTCCTTGATTAAGTTGTGACTCCTAATAAATCTTCCAGAGACATCAAGCCTGTCTTGCTAAAAGCATGAGGGACCTTTGCAAAGCTCTCTAAGAAGGTGTGAGAAAGAAGTCTCATCTGGGAGAAGAAAAGTATAAAAAGTGAACCTGTTGGAATTTAAAAATATTAATTCTCAATCTTTCACAGTAAACTCTAGGTGCATGCTAAAATTGGAAGACAAAAATGCAAATGCATAGAAATAAACAATGTCTAAACATATCAAGAATGAAACATTTGCAAATAGACTACTTTGTCTGCTGTCGTACCATCACCACCCCACACCCCCCACAAAAAAAGGCAACGGGAAAAATGAAGAGAAGACATGAAGGGCAACTATTATTTTTTATACTTTCTGTGTAATCTTTTCCTATGAAGGCATTCAGCCTCTATGGTTTGTGGGTGAAAAACAGGAGGAAAATGCTGCACCAGACAAAATCCTCATGCTCTTGCTGCCTCTCAGTCCCAACAGCAGGTGTCCCCAAAATACTCATGGTGGCCAAGCCCTGTGTAATAAGGGAAACATATATTTTCCTCCTGAGCAGACCCCCTGGACCCAGTGGCCATGACAGAGCTGTGCACATGTGTGGCATCTGCTGCATTGGAGGAAAAGATGCAGCAAATGCCACCCACATGTGCAGCCTTGTAACTGCCTGGGCAACTGTGCTGCCTCTTTCAAAGCCCTTGCCAAACAGCATCAAAACACAGCAAAACTTGTCATCCCATCTAGAAACCATGGCCCTGGTTTTCCAGCACGCTCATTTACACCAGCTGAGGAGCTGTTCCTACATTTCCACCTCATTCCTGAAGATTTATATACTAATTCCCTGCAAAACATTACCATGGAAAAATAAAAAGATTGCCTTAATTGGGTCCACAAGCCCTATTTCATAAGTGAGTTATCTCAGCCTTGCTGGGTCAGATCTTACTGAGAGGATGATATATCCAGGGCTGTCATGTAAATCATTTCCTTTTGAATACTTATGTCTAATCAACTTCAGACCTTGTTTTGGACACACTGTCTGTTTCATAAGCTGAAGAACTCTCTCTGATGAAATCCTTGCCTCCTGACCCCAAAATACATCTGAACAAAATTGTCCCATCAGGAGTTCAGATAATTGCTTGGCCTTTCCTGTCAGTCATAAACCAGACAGATGCAACTTTTTTGGACACTTCCCCACACTTGACTGTGTGTTTCAAACATATTCCAAACAGTGTAAGAGAATAGGAATGGTTGCTTTCATAAATGTGTAGTGGTACATATGCTTAAGCAAAGAAAACAGAGACTCTATTTGCTGCTGCCATATGTATTATTGTGTGATAAAAATTTACCAGCATGTAATTCTGCAATTATTGTCCTTCAGTTCCATTAGTCTTAAATTTTATTTATTTCTATGGATGTTTTTCTTTCATTGGAAATCTCAGGATCTCCTTTTTCTTGCACCAAAGCTTACAAAGCACAGAGTAGACCAGGCACAATTTGAAGACTCTATCTTTCTCACACCCAGAGAGATTGTGTTTAGGAGTGGCCTTTCTGCTCCCACACACAAACCCCTTCCAGACCTGCAGCCGTGCAGTTCCGTGGATGCAGCGCAGATGGCCAGTGACTGACCCAGCAGGACACGGGTGCTGAGCGAGGCTCACACCCCTGCCTGGCCACAGCAGCATCCCCCTCACAGGAACAGCCCAAACAACAGGAACAGCCCAAATCCTCACTTATGCTGAGCTGGGACACTGCCCAAGCATTGGCAAGGTCAGCAGGGAAGGCATGGACTCTGCAAAAGCAGGTGAAAAGTTTTCTGCTGACTTCTGAGGGGACCACGATTTTCTTCTCCTCGCCCTCCTTGACAGCCTGTTGGTGTACACAGGAGAGCTTGGAGAGGTGAGAAAAATTTGCTGGAGGAAGCCTGGAACATATCTGCTGGTGAATGGCAAGTCACCCCATGCGCTTGGATGGAGCTAAATCCTGAACAATGAGAAGTATTACAAATATTCAGACATCAGAGACAAGAGTTTACAGAGATCACAGCCTTGCAATGAAAGCCTGGGAATTCCTCAAGGAGAAGGTGTGGTCTGGCGCAGTGCATATGAGCCAAGAACTTTCCAAGTGCCTCTGCAGCTCTCAAAATCTGATGAGAAAATTAAGTTCATGGGCAAAACACATTGTGAAAATGGAAAGCAGGCTGCTACACTCATCAGTAAGTTGAAAGAATGGAATGTATGTTAATGTTAGAAAAAAAAATATTAAAAGTTCATTCTTCAAGAAGAAAACTTTCTAAGGAGTAGAAAACAAGGATCTGCAGGGCTCAGGTGCCATGGAAGAACCTCACTTCTGCACTCGAGTCCTGGTTGTGCAAGCAGAGCTGCAGAAGCACATGTATTGTCTCATAGACAATCTGGATGCTGAGCCTGTAAGTGGTTCCTGCAGACAGACAGGCTCTGTTAGACATTACTGTGTGCCTGTTTACGTTGCCAGCCTCTTGGTGGCTTGATGAAAGTCATTGCTATCTAGCAGAGGTAACAAAAACTGAAGGTAACATGACTGACTCCATCTGCCACAGTTGGGGTCTAGCACTATACACTTGTAGCAAAGAGTAATCTGGAAACAAAACTGGTATTTCTGGCACTGGTGAGTGACACATGGGGCAGAGTTTGGCTCCAGGACAGCCTGATATATGTGCCCAGGTCTGTATGAGTTACAGAACCGCTCTTGAAGTTCATGCTGGCTTTATCATTTTGCAGAGTACCTTTGTGAGCCTGTAGTCTCAGGCAGAGCTCACACAGGGCTTATTTACAGAGCTCTCCTGTGAGGACATGGAAAAAAAAAAGGCATGAATCATTGGAAAAATTGTATTCTCTGCAAGAACACCTGCAGCAAAGGCCACAGGGGTCCCCTGGGTAGCTGCACCCATCAGATTGCCAGCACTCATGGACCAGCACATACTGGGCTGCTTCTCTCCAAACTTTTCACTCTTTCCAGACCTATGCTAAGTGTAGGAAAATAACTTTCAATTTTTCGTATTTCTGCAATTCTCCTCTTCACTGCTGTGATAAAACCCCTTATCTCATAATCCTGCTGTGTGATTTAGGTTGGATGCCCACTGTTTCAGCCCTTACCTTCTCATTTCCTCACCTCAGATGCTCCCTGTCTGTGCTGTCGTTCCTGCTAGCATGCAAGAAAGTGTCATATGGGAAAATCAGTCTGTGGGCTCCTGTTTTGGGGACTGGAATGAGCATGTGGAACAAACGGACACAAAAAGGAGGTCAGAAATTTTTGGGAAGTGGAGGCGCTCCAGCAAAACAACCCCATGGGTAGCGCCGCCCCAGGGAATGGAGACAAAAAAAAAGTCCTCCAAAAGGCCCGTGTGAGTGTCCCAGCGGCGCTCAGGGACATTCAGAGCGGGGAGCGCGCCGCAGTGCCCCAGCCGGAGGCACGGCCGGGAGAACGCCCCGGAGGGGCCGGGCCGGGCCTCCCAGGAGGAGCCGGGCCGGGTGAGTGTCCCAGGGGGGCCGGGCCGGGTGTCCCCAGGGGGGGCCGGGCCGGGTGTCCTCAGGGGGGGTCGGGCCGGGGCTCCCCGGAGGGGCCGGGCCGGGGCTCCCCGGAGGGGCCGGGCCGGGTGAGTGTCCCAGGGGGGTCGGGCCGGGGCTCCCCGGAGGGGCCGGGCCGGGGCTCCCCGGAGGGGCCGGGCCGGGGCTCCCCGGAGGGGTCGGGCCGGGGATCCCCAGGAGGGGTCGGGCCGGGTGAGTGTCCCAGGGGGGCCGGGCCGGGTGAGTGTCCCAGGAGGGGCCGGGCCGGGTGAGTGTCCCAGGAGGGGCCGGGCCGGGTGAGTGTCCCAGGTGGGTCGGGCCGGGGCTCCCCAGGGGGGCCGGGCCGGGTGAGTGTTCCAGGGGGGTCGGGCCGGGGCTCCCCAGGGGGGTCGGGCCGGGGCTCCCCGGGGCCGGCCGCGCGCCTCTCTCCGGCCGCCAGGTGGCGCTGTCGCCACGGGCACGGCCCCGCCGCCCCTGGGAGAGCTGAGGGAGCGGAGCGGCACCGGGGCGGCACCGGGGCGGCACCGGGGCGGGAACGCTGTCCGGTAACTGGGGAAGGGGCCGCCCTTGCTGTCCTGTGGCCGCTTTCCCGGCCGCAGGCCGGAGCACGCCGGGCTCTCCGGGCCGTCCGTAAGCTGGAGGTGCGAGGAGGAGGTCAGGAAACGGGAGCAGCGTCCATCCGCCGCGTGTCCCCCGCAGAGCCCGTGCACTCCTCACATGTTGGCCTTAAGGGGGAAAAGTCTGCTCGGAGCCTAAGTGCCAGTACCACAGTGCGCATTTCGTGTCACCCTGTGGTGACACCCATCAGGTGCCGGTACGATGCCTGTTTTCACTCAGACATCCCTCCGAGGATGTTCATTCGCAGACCGCCCGGGTTTTCACTTGGATGCTGTCAGTTCATTCGGCGTGATGAGTGGAATGACTCGGTGATCCTCCCGAGGACCCCCAGAGCAGCAATTTCTCTTCTTTATCCCCATGCAGTGCTTTGAAAGATATAACATAGTCCAAGCATGGTGGTTTGGTTGTACTTTTAACCGGCTCTCCATAGAAAAGGGTATTTCTTGTCTCTGATCATTTAATTTGTGCTAGTGGCTCTGAGTTTACATGTCTGCTCAAAGCACACACAGCATCTTTGCTTACGTCAGCTAGAGACATTTGGGGTTGAAGCACTCAGAAGTCCTTCACAGTCCAGACACAGTCCCTGTCCCAGGTCTATGCAGTCACCAAGCCCATCTAACATTTCATTGCCCACCAGTTTTCTCCACAGCTCACTGATAAGGGCACTGCCAGGTGATGTGCTCTGATGTGCTCGGCTCCCTTCCCAAGCACCTCATCAAAGCACAGCCCCTGACATTTTCCAAACACCATCTGCTGGTGTTTACTTTGGCCCTTCTACAGGTGTTTCCACATTATTTTGTGAAAGAACATGGAAAACATGATTTAGGGAAACTATTGAAGGAACTGGGAGACTGAAGGTGAAAATTCCCCAGGTGATATCTGCTCTTTTTGCATCCTCAGTGCTCCATCCTGCCTTGCTCTGACCCTCAGTATGAATGTGCAGTGCTGAGTCCCTCAGGAGAGGCAAAGCCCATCCACAGTCCACAAAACAAGGGCTTAGGAGTTTATACAAAATGCAACCTCTGCTGTGGGAAACCAGTGACTTTGGAGACAAGTGGGATTTGGGGAAGATGAAAATACAAGAGAAGATTTTCTTCAGATACGTGGATGCCGTTGTAGGCTTCATGAGCCATCAGTAAAGGAAAAATGAAGTTATTTTAGTAAACAAAAACACACATGTAAGCATTGAAAGGTGAAGTCATACGTTTGGTGTCAGTTTGCATTTTAACAGACATAGAAATAACAATGAACTGAGGAAACATGCTTGTTTATAAGGCTGTCTAAGCAAAGCAATACAAGTCAGACAGAGAGCCATCAAACTCAGTTAGGCTGAATAATATCCTATTACTCCCTGGGTAAATAAGCCAGTCCTCACTGGAGCTATCAAGAAATACCATTCCATAAATTATATACAATTCTGACCTTGTTTTTAGAACATATGCTTTTTGTGGGGATAGGAAATCCATTACATTATTTTCAGTAATGCCCTCTGTTTCTATAGGTCTGATAAAGCTCAGTTTGTGAAATGTTTCTTCAGCTACCTCAAGGCAAGTGTTGACATTACCAAGAAGCAAACAGTGCTAAAGAAAGAATGGTACATAAGTGAAAGCCTGGGCTGAGACTACATGCGATGAAATGGAAGATGCCCAGGCAAACATTAAAGTGTTTCTGCTGACTTACTGTGGAACTTTGTCCTTTTGCTGAAGAACTACTGTGGGATTTCAGGCACGGTTGATGAATCGTGAGGCAAAATTTGATTTTGATTAATTATTTGGTAAGTTCTGAAAATTGCATACATGCGGGGGAAGTCTCCCTATAACATGCATTTCTCTGGTTTCCATTCCTTGTCATGCTGCTGTTGGGGATATTGAACACCTCCAGCTGTGGAATCCCTGCCCCAGGAAAAGGACAATGTCAGCTAAGCACAGGCAGTGCTGAGATTTATAGAGAAGTAAAGACAACTTCTGTTATTAAGCAAAGAAAGCTGAGCTGGATAAAAAGCTTGCTTGAGTAAAATGAAGCTTTTATTTTTCTTTTTTTCTTCTTCCTCTTTTTCTTTCTTAAGCTTAACGAAAAAGAAAAATGGAAAATCCCCACTGATTGCATCCAGCTGTTAAAATTTTATGATACTGAGATTCCCAGTTGTCATGACCACTTCATGTAGTTTAATATGCAGTCGTATTCTTTTCAGTTTCATTTTCTTCCCCAACTTTAGTTAATAAAACACCTTTCAGACAGCCTGTTCTTAGCAGTTATAGAGTGCCTGGTCTTCTTTTATAAAGAGGAGAACTGTGTGCGGCTATACCGTGGCACATGAGAAAGTTAAACTACAATCGTAATTCCCATTAGTGTCAGTGAGAGCAGCACTGATGAAAAGGCGCTGCGGGCTGAACGGCAGCAGATTTCTTCTGATGACCGTAGAGCAACCCTGCAATAAAAAGGTCAGCTCTCTGCCCCAGCCCACTCCCATTGCCTGTAAATGGCTTCGGGCCCACGCCCAAAGGGAGCAAATCTCTCCAAACTTCAGACATTCAGAGGCAAACCAGCACCTCCCAAGCTATCATACATTTATTCTGTTTGATGCACAGCGAGCATGAGGTTGTTATCTACACTGTTTGCACACTTTCAATTTGGGTTTTATAAAGGACTTTTTTGCTTGATTGGCACAGATAAAATACCCAGGATAAAGGCCATGACCATAATTTTACTTGTAAATGCACTAATATTCTGCCATCACTCCCAATTCCTTCTTGCCTCACTGGTATCTGCTCACACCAGCAGCCATGCACATATAGGAGGTGTGGAAGTGATTCCCCTTTCCAGGGCAGCATTGGCATCAGTGGGGAAGAGGAATACTCCCAACAAACTTCTGCTTTAGAGTTCTTTCTTTGGTACAGCACAGTGGCATTGCTCTGGCTTTGGTACAGCAGCTGCCACTGCTCCTGTATATAGAAAAAAAAGAATATATATTAAGAAAGAATATATATTAAGAAAGAATAAATGTACATATCAGCAGCTTCAGGATCAGACCAGCTGATTTAATTAATCCCAGAACAAGCATTTGAAACAAGGGAATTCAGAATTATGATTAAGCTGCAAAGGAAACAAAATATGCTACAGGCAAGAGGGTTTTGCTGTTCTCTAGCTGGTGAATGTTTCTTTTTGAGCCTTGGCATTCTTTTGAGTAAGCCTTTTGCCTTTGTGGTGTTGAAATGGTTTGAGGAATCCATTTAATGATGCAGTTTTATGTAACAGGTAACCACATTACTGCATTAAATATAAAGCAGTCAGAGGAACTGAAAATGAACTTGTTGATTTCCTAAGAGGTAGCACTGATAAACACCTTGGTCCACCAATACATTTTTTTGACAAGTTGATGGAAATATTATCTTCTGACTTGCTTAGCTTGAGGAAGCTTTATCCTTCCTATGCCAGTATTTATAGTTGTAGTTTAATAGGAAGTCTCTAATGATAACATCTTACTGCTTGTTTAATCATCTTTTACTGAACAAAATAGCTAAGTTAATTCAGGACCTATAAAGGATGGACACTGTGGCTGTCTGGGATAGGAGCATGGAGGCTCCCTGTGGCTGCTGGCAGGCATGGGACAGTGTTGTAGCAGTACCCCTTGGAGAAATACTTCAGCTGTTTCTCCAGGGCAAGTCATCAGCTTCCATTTGCTGTGCCTGCCTCTCTTGTGACAGGGATAGGAAAAGTGGCTTTTCTAAATTACAAAGATTTTAAAATGCAAAAAAAGAAATGCAAAGGGAAAGGAACACTTGCAACATGTGGGGCTGTTTTCTGAGGTGGAGTAGAATTCACATCAAGTCCCTTTATTTAATGGAGAAGATCCAGCTGGCATCTAACCTTTTGATATAAAACCAGTATCAGCTTGCCTTTTCCTGTCTTTCCTTGATCCCCTCTTCCTTCTCTTTATGCCTTTCACTCCCTCCTCAGTAAACCAAACTAAAAGGAAAGGGGAAAGAGTGGAATTACCGTGACAGCTGTCACCATCATAGAGATCAGCCTGTGCCTCTCCTTCCCCAGACACCATCCTCTGGCACAACTTCAGCCTGAGGACTGCTGCAGCCCATCTCCTTCCAATATCAAAGCATTGCCAAGGGTCAAAATGGGTTTTATACTTCCCAGGAGTTTGTTTTGTTTGCCAGAGCCTATTCCATTGGCACCTCCCTGGTTTGGATCTGTATGCAGTGACTCTCCTGTATTCTCCTGAAGGGTTTCTCTAGGGCAAATCGCTCCAGGTCGTGGTCTGGGAAGGCAGAAAGCAATACCCAGTGAGCTTGGCAGAACTAGCACTGGTGGATTGCTTTGAACTAATGTAAGCAATAATTAAAATTTTCCCTACCAAGAAAATAATTAAGTAACAGTGTCATGGTTTGAAGCAGATCTTGTCCTGAAGAGTTTGTAGCTGAAACAATGAATACACAGAAATAACAGTAAGGAAACACACAGTAACACTCCTGTAGTGTGAGTAGGGATGAGATCGGTACCCACACCTGCAAGGTGTCAGATAAGTGTTCACTTTCTCCCCAGAACTGGTAACAGAACAGTAATCAAGACATCTTGAAGTCCTCTCAGGGTCTCTGAGAAGACCCAGCTGCCATGCTCCAAGTGGCCATGCAGTGCTGAAGTGACAAGAGGGACATGAAGGAAAAAAGCGATGGATGAGAAAGGAATTGTAAAATAAAAGGATGCAAATAAATCTCTTTGTGCTGTTAGGCCAGATTGCAGTGATGCAACACTAGTACAGGCTCCTTCATCTTCTTTTGAAAGGAATTTTTTCTAGGTCCCTGTCCCTCTCCAGTCAGAATGTGTGGTTCTGATCATGCATAACAGCAAGCATAATTTAATAGCACCAGCTTGAGTGGAGCCAAAGGTGGTAGCCTGAGCTGAGGTATTCGCCCCAAAAAACCCCAAATGCACAGTTAAGTCTAGCTTATCAAAACTGTATGTATTCTTACATAGAAGGAAAAAGTGCAAAAAAATCCGCAAATTATTTCACCTTTCTTCTAAAATGTGAAGTTACTGTGCATGTATCAGCTCCCATACTTCCTGAAGCAAAGAATAGCCCTAGGCATATGGCCACTCAGTATTAAAGGCAAAAAATAATGTAATTCAGCTCACAAACTGAGGGCAGAATCCTGCTGGATCTGAGTTCCTTTTGTGTCCTATAAAATTAGGAATTGAAGATATCAAAGAAAAAATGCTAAGTATCCTCCAGGGCTGGCTCATAGCCTCGCAGAAATTCAGACTAAAAGGAAAACAACAAATTAAAGTCCCACAAAATTCCTCAGAACAAAGAAAACTGCATCAAAGCAACAACTTTCACTTTTACCCCCTCAAGAGCTGAAATAAGCAGGCACTGAGGTGGTAAGCAGTTCTCATCCTGCCACCAGCAGCAGGATATACATTCTTTAGAAATCACAGAAATTGTCTGATTTAGCAGAGTAGCTGAACAAATTAGAAATGATGGTGTGAGCGGGGGTTTGGTTTATATAGCTGGAGTTCCAAGACAGAAATACAGATTATGACAGGTTAATGAAGACTATGACATTCCCTATACATGCAAATAAACACTGAATTTGAGAACCTCTGTTTTCCCCAACCACTAGTAAATAAAAGTATAACAGAGACTTCGTGTAAAGTAACCATATGCTTATAATTATACAAACATTGTGGATCCCCTGTGTGAAATTTCACATCTTTATTGCTTCTATTTTAATGTTTACAAAGTTAGCAGTAATTTTTCAAAATCAAATCTATCCTAAACAGGAAAAACAATTTCCTACATAATTTTGATTTTCTACACCAGAGCAAATGAAAGCAGAATCACTGTTGCAAGCTTCTTGCCTTTCTTCTGATCTATATGCTGCAATTTGTTTTCCTGATGTCAAGATCTGTTTTGATGCACCAAGAATGCAGGAGTGGCTTCACTCTTCACATCCATGTATTAAGTTTTTAAGTGTGAGTGCGAGACAATGTGGTTCTAATCTACGACACTGACAAAAATGCAGAAAGCTTGCAGAGAAGCAAAGTTGCCACTGTTTTGTGGCAAAATAAAACACTGCAAAAAGCAACAGTAATGCATAGGGTTAGCCCTGCTCCTTCGTCCGACTTTTCTTGTGAAAAGACAAACCACCAAAAGCAGGAGCAAAAGAAAGAGAAATGGGAAAGCCTGTCCCCACGCTGTGGGGCTGCACAAGCCTCCACTGAGCTGGAACATGGCAGGACTCATCTGGAAGAGCTCTATGGGCTGCCGTGTGCTGGAAGAGGTGCAGATCCCTTGCAGGATGCTTGGAAAGTGAAATAGGACTTTCTTTGGAGGACCACAATGCAGGAGGTACTTCAGATTCCTAAAGCAAGCCTATTTATTTGGGTATGCTCCTTTGTCTTCTGTTAGTTCACACACCATTGTTTGGGCAGTTAAAAATCTTGATCTGCTTAGACTTTTGGGGTTTATGTTGCTGGTTTGGAGATGGGGCATGTTGAAATAAATATGTTTAGGACAAGAAGATGGTTTTCTGTGTAAAAAAAAATTTGGCTAATGTGACAGTCCAGAATGCGGGCAGGAGAGAAGGATTTTGATGCTCCATCTCAGAACATACCCTCGGCCAAGAGCAAGGCAGCTCAGCTGGGAGGGAGGCAGAGAGAGAAGCTGGCCCATTATCCATAAGGGAAGATCCATGTGGGGAAGGGGAAACAATTCCTGGGCCAAAATATAGCTACTGAAAAATAAATATTCCTGCCAGTGTGAAGCACTGAAAACCAACCTTTTCAGGAGCACTGAAGAAAAGATTAGAGGTGCTTAAAATGCTAAAGCTAAAAGGGTAAGAATTTAATGCCTCAGAATCAGGGTTTTTGGAAAAAAAATCCATTTTCAAAGCCAAGGCTTGTTATGTCTGGTGTTTTGCTGAAAACCAGCACATATGGACTACATGGGCATTTTGGAAAATGTGCTAACTGGTGTTCTGACAGGAATCCCCTGATTATGTGGTGTAAGAGCCTTTTTGGAGCCTATTGTGCTAAGCAGGGAAAAACCCGTAGTTTGAGGGGGGTACATTTTCTAGTCATCCTAATAAAAATTATTTTGGTTCACAGAAATAAAAAATCCTACAATAGATTGTTCATGTTAAAACAAGTATCAACATAGATGCAAAAAAAAAAAATACTAAGAGGGAATGTCTACAAACTGATCAACTCTATTCATATCCCTTACCTACCACAGTAAGACTTACAAATAACCACAAACCAGAGGTGAAATGACTGATACTTATGTCTTGGCTTGACTACTTTTCAAGGATGAATTTTAACCTGTGTCATTCTTCCTCAACATGGCTGCTCATGTTATGGTTATAGCAAGAGAAATTTCCATTAAACTTCCAGATTAAAGAAATCTCATTTGATTTGGACTGCTTTCTGATTTTCAAATTTGTCTCCATTCATTTATAATTTTCCCCAGAATAGCAAGTTCACAGAAAGAAAAATGTGAAAGATAGGATGTGTGCTAGTGCAAGAAAATTAATGAAACTAGTTTTAAAAGTGCATTTTTGCAGTCTCCAAATTGTTTTAGTTCTGAGAAACATATTTGAAATTTAAAAAAAGTTACAAAATATGTATAATGCAATTATAAACTAAAATCTGGCCAACTTTTATTGTTGAGAAAACCAGAAAGGAAACAAGTTTTTTAAACACTATTCTTCTTTTCTGGTGGCTGCTATTATTTTACTCTTTTTATTGTTGCTGCCATTATTTCACTCTTTGCCATGCACCAAAGCAGGGATCCCAAGTGTCTCACAGGCACTGATTCATTCTCATGCTGCCCCACGAAGTGCCCACTCCTGCCTGCAGTTCTCAGGTCCAGTTCCACACAGTTTTCTCAGGACAATCAAAACAAAAGCTTCTTAAGATGGCTCAATATATTCAAGTCTCTCTCAGTGACCTGACTGTGTTGCTCCATGAGGCGCCACAATTGTTATATCCCCACAGTTCTGTGCTCTGTCATTCCCTTAAGTGACTGTCTTGGCAATTAGATGTATTGAACAATGGCTCTGTATTCCAAAACGACACAGGGACAACCCTGAGCAACCTAAAGGTTTGAGAAACAGGCTGGAAAGCAAACACTGCCTATTTATGGCTGTTACTGCTACCTGTGTGCACTCTCACCTGCTAAGCAACAGTCTTGGGGTGCTACTGGGGGTCATCTCCTCAGCAGGGCCTCAGCCTCCACCCTGCCTGAAAGGGCACAAGAACCAGAGGAAAGGCCCTGTTGGCTGCAGAAGGTTCAAGTCAGACCCCTGATAAAGATAAGTGCAAAGCAGCCATCCAAGTCAATTTTAGAGAATGTGTTAAAACATGCAAAAGCAGCAGGTAGAAATTAAATCAGGCTGATGGAAGTTGCTCTTGAGACCTTGCAGCTTTGCATTAGCATGAAACCACCTCCCCTTGGGAGAGGAGGAGGCCAAGGAAGGAAAAAGCCGAGAACAAAGAGGGAAGAGGAGAGACAGACCAAGAGACAAAGGCAGGAAGGGAACAGACACTCCGGGAGCACCAGAGGGGACCCTGGAAACCAGCAGAGTGAGAGTGGGAAAGGGCAGCCGTGCAGCAGCAGCATTTGGGACCACAAGGAGGGGATGTGGGAAGTGGGAACAATATTAGAAAAGAAAAACAGGACAATGAAATACAGCAGGAGAGAAAAGAAAGAGCCTGGGGAGCTAGGGTTGGGCAGAAGTTGACAGAGGAGAAACTGGAGCTGGGCAGCTGATTGGAGATAGCCAGCAGGAGCATGGAATAAGTGAATAGGACACAAAAGCGGCAGAAGGAAACAAAAAAGTGATGATAAGGCTCCGGAAGGAACTGGGTCATGGCAAGAAAAAAATAGCCAAAATGCTAAGTACAGAGCAGAAAGGATGGGAGGGGCAAAGGAGAGCAGATGCAACAAATGTGAGGCGTCAGGAAAGAGAAGGCAAAGGGACAGGAGGAGCGGGGACACTCCCAGTGCAGAAAGCAGCTGATGAAAAGGGAGGGTAGTGGTCAGGAGGGTGTCTGAAACTAGAGGGTAGACAGGAAGAGTGAAAGCACAATAAATAAAAGGGGGTGAAGAAACAGGACAGAATGAAGTGGGAATTGGTTTTGCAGAACACTTGCCTCATTTCTGCACTGTCACTGATACTTTTTTGTAGCCCTGTCTCTTCACAGTTCATCTGCCAGCACCTTGCAGTACATCTATCGTCCTAAAAAGAAGCCAAGGCAATGACGGGCTCCTTTCTCTGTAACATACTCCCAGCTGTATGATATGTCCCACATCCACATGGGCACATCCAAATGGCCATCTAGGGGACAGCCCCTGGCACAAGCCATAACTTGTAACAGGCCTGGGTATTGGCTGGGAAAGTGCTAGTTGGCATGGGGCAAAAGCACACCAGGGAGCTCTCTAAGCCATGTATAGAGGGCTGCAGGATAGTATGAGCTCCTATCTTGGAATTATCTTTTTTTTTTTCTAGTAGAGATGCAGCCTGGTACACTTGGAACCTGAGCCTGTCACTTGCTTTGAATGTTCCCCTTGTGTTCCTCATAGTCCCTAGCATCTCTTCACAGGAGACAGGGAACACAGTGGGCCTAAGCACCCTTCAGGCAAACTGGGATGTGCCAGGCTAGAAGCCTGCTTCATATGTCCTGTCAGGGTCTGCCTCATCCCACTCATCCTGTGTTGCAGTGGGAGTGGCGCCAAAAGCCCAGGCATGAGCTGCTCTCTCTTAGTGGAAAATGAGAATGAGGAAGAAAAAGGCGAGTCCTCAAGTCCAGTGTATGACTGCATCAAGAATGGCAGCTGATGGAGGAGCATGGTCAGAGATCTCATATTCCCTTTATTTACTATGGACCAGGATTTCACAGATTCACACACATGACCTCTTACTGGAATTAGAGGAGTTGTGGCTGGAGGGCACAACAGGAGTGGCTGCCCCCAGATCTCTTTCCAAGACCCCTAGGGTGGCAGTGCTCACAGGGGTTGGCAGCTCCCTGTGGCTAGCTATGGCGTGGGTAGCACAGCTCCCAAGCAGAAACAAAGGACCTGGGCAAAGAAACAGAGAGGGGCCACTTGTGTGAATTCCAAGGAAACTTACCACCTAGGAAGGCTCAGGGACAAGTAAGCACAGGAATGAGGGGTGGAAGCACATTTTAAAGAGGGGAGGGTATGAGGGGTGGAAACAGCTCACGTCCAATGGGGAAGTGTTAGGGGAGAACACAACGGGGATAATCCAATGAGGGCAGCACAGGGGACGGAGCAGGCTTAGCAATCCAATGGGAAGGGGCAACAGACAGAGAATTTCGAGAACCAAATGGGGGTGGCTGGATTGACAGACAGGGGAGGTGGGCAGCACAACCTGGATTGACAGACCATTTAAGGGTACCGGAGGGGGGGAACAGGGAGCTTGGCACTTTGAGGGACAGTCAAGTGACGGAAAAACTTAGGGCTAAACAACCTGGGAGAAACCACTGCGAGGAGAAGAAATAGGGGGTACAAGGAACATACCAACTGAAACTACCTAACATTGAACACCTCACCCGTAAAACAAAACACTGTAAAATCCTATAAAAAAGCACACCACCACACAGTGTCATGGTTCAGGCAGGAGGATGAGAAGGTGAAGGAGAAGAAAGTAGTGATCAGGACAGTAATGCAAGCATGTTACTATGCTTTGTCACGGCTGTGAACCCTAGACAGGTGGTTGGATGAAACCACTGGAGAACTGACACCAGTTTTATGCTGAAGGATGCACCTCCGAAAAGCCAAATGAAAACTGGTGGGTGAATTTCTGAATCCTTGTACGTCTGCTCCACTGCTGTCTTTTGCATGCCCAGGACAAGGCAAATGTGTGCCCTGCTTTGAGGAATCTTTCCTCCCTGCCCCAGGTTACCCTGATTACCTTGACAGTGCTGACTGCCCAGTAGTGCCCAGAGCTGCTTTTTGCCAGGCCCCAGCCTGCCACTGCGCTCCACTTGGACTGGTCCCCTCTTGGTGGCCGATTTGCAGATTTTAAGACAAGGAGAATGGTCTCTGCCTCTTCCTTTGCTTTCCCTTCCTTCTCTAATGGGTGTCAGGACCTGTCTCAAGGCTGCTAGATAGATGGGCCCTGGCACATCCCAAGGTGAGACCCTCACTCGCCACCACATTCTCCTTGTTATAAGACCCCGCTTTGTGCCAAGTTTTCGGGAATGCCACGGGAATACAGACAGCCTCAAGTAAAATCGTTAGCATCACACGAATCTGCCCACACTCAGACCTGGAGAACCTGTGAGGCACCTGAACAGATGACAGCACCGCTGGGTTGGTGAGAAGCGGCACCCGAGAGGTGGCAGCAAGACGCGCGGCATCTCTCCCCGGCCCTCGGTCCGCTTCCCGCGTGGAGAACGCAGCGGGGAGGGAGCAGAGGGACCCCGAGCACCCGCCCAGGGGTGTCCCGCCCCGCCGCGGACCGCCCCGCGGGGGCGCGCTGGGTGCCCCCGCAGGGCGGTGCGCGGCGGGGCGGTACCCACGGGGCGGGGCGGGCGGCCGCGGGCCGAGCCCGCCCGGGTGCAGTCGCCGCTCCGCGCCGCGCCGCCGCGCAGTCCCCGCGCCGCTCCGTGGGCCGCCGGAGCCGCACGTCGGGCCGCCCTCCTCTTCCTCCCTACCGCCGCCGCCTCTCGCTATGAATGCACGCCGGGCCCTGCTCTCCGCCGCCTTGCTCGCCAGCCTCCTCTGGGATTTACCTTGCTGCCTCCCGGCTTCCCTCCCTGCCTCCTCGGAGCTCGCAGCCTTCTCCAAAGGTGGTCGCAGCCGCAGAGTGCCGCGGTCCCCACGGGAATACCGCCCGCGGCAAGGGGGACACGCCATGGACCGGGCGCTCCCGCGGGCGGAACCCCACGAGTACATGCTGTCTCTGTTCAGGACTTACTCTATCGCGGAGAAACTGGGCATCAACGCCAGCTTTTTTCAGTCGTCCAAATCCGCCAACACCATCACTAGTTTTGTCGACAGGGGACGAGGTAAGTTCTGGCCCCCCACGACCCTTACGGTCCCCCCGGGGCTGCGGGTGTCCCTTCCCGCTGCGCTCCACGGTACGAGGCTGCCCTGCTGCGGAGCCTGGTGCTGGGGAGGTGGGGAGCGCTGTGCAGCAGCCACCGG
Source organism: Chloebia gouldiae (assembly GCA_003676055.1). Taxonomy (NCBI): domain Eukaryota; kingdom Metazoa; phylum Chordata; class Aves; order Passeriformes; family Passeridae; genus Chloebia; species Chloebia gouldiae. The sequence goes on along the minus strand of QUSF01000001.1, from coordinate 46,915,557 downwards.
TGCTGTTCCCCGCCTCGGTGTTGCAGGAAAGTGCAGATCCCTCGGTAAATCGGGAGTCGTGTTGTTTTATTCTAAAGCAAACGGCCCCGCGGCACTAAACCCGAGCCGAGGCAGCCCTAAGTGCTGCGTGCGAGAAACACGACTGTTCCTCCCCGAATTGTCATGAGCTGGTGGAAAACACACCCCAGCTTCGCAGGCGGAATTTGGGTGTACATTCAACCTTGAAAAAAATATTAAATACAGCTCTTCTGGTTTCTTTCCACACACCGGAGAAAGGGTGGCTCTTATCGACGCGGCTACACGGCGAAAAGAAAGTTTAAACTGACCGAGGGCAAACATCTTCTGCCTGAGGCTGCTCTCGCCTCGGGTCGCGTTATCGGGGTTACCTGGAAGAGCCCCGAGCCCTTCTGAGAGCGCTGGGACTGGGACCGGCCGGCTCCACTTGCGGGGGGGCAGCGTGCAGCCCAGGTGCCACCCGGTACCGGACTCAGCGAGGGCCGGCCGGACTTGACGTCTGCTCCGGGGCCGCATCCTTTGAGCTGTATGTGGGATTGGTCCTCACGCACCCCCGGGCCGGGATCGGCAGCGGGGCCCGCTACATCGGGCCGCAGACCTTCCCGGGCAGCATCGGTGCCGCGGGGTTCCCGGGCCCCTTCCGTGACCTGCAGCCCCGGCCGGGGCCCTCCTGTGCTTCTCTCTCGTCGTCGTATCGCTCGTACTCGGGGCCACGGGTGCACATTTCTTGTCGATCCAGAGTAAAATTTCCCTTCCATAAAAACTCCCCCCTGCCCCTTTTATTCTTCCCCCGTCCCGCCTTTTTTTCGTTACCCTGGTTGTGAGCCATTAAGAACAGACTAATTAACAGGTTCTTAATGAAGGCTGCGCTTTCATTCCTTCCACTTGAAGACCCTCCCCTCTGTCCGCGCCTCCTCAGGCACTGGCGTACCTGCCAGGGGCTGGCATCACCGGAGCCGGGGCAGCTCGTCGCCCTCCCGCCGTGTCCCAGCCGTTTTAGGGCAAAACACAGCGCCGGGAAAAGTCACACGGCTCCCTGGAGCTGCAGAAGCCGATCGCCCCAAACCAAATCGAACCGAACCCAAACCGACCCCCTTTACCGCCTCCCCGAGCCGGAAGCTTCTCCCCGCCCACGGCACCCAAGGCTCAGCCCCCTGCCCCATTGCTACCCCTGGCTCGGGGGAGTTCTTTCCGCGGAGAGAGTTCGGCGGGGCTCTTCGCCTCCCGCCTCAGTGGCCATCGCGCCTCTCTGGGCTCGGGAGGACGCGTGGGAGCGCCCGCAGTATGTGCCTCTCGCGGTCGGAAGCCCGCAGACGTTTTCGAGGGGAAATGGGACAAGGGGTTTTGCTCTCCGCCTTTGCCTTATGGGGGTTGTTTTCTTCGTCGCTGTCAAAAGCGGGGGTGGGGGGAAGAGGACTTATTTTCTAGAAACACAGTTTCGAAAATTCAGCCGTCAGAAAGGAGCTGGACCGCTCCCCCTTACAGAGAGGAAACGGGGTGCTAATTCTGCGAGCCACAAGAAATGGAGCCGTGGCCGATATCATCTTATTCTTGATAACCAGAAGAAAGACAGTTAATTTGACAAATTTAGCTCATCTCTCTGTATGTGAGATTCTACTCCGGGGGAAGTGATTTGCTAACAGAAGTCCTGGTTTGATTAAGGAAAAGCCTCACTTTTCCCCATTGATTTTGATTTGATGTGTCACAGGCTGTGACCTTCTGCTGGACCTTCTGAGGGTTGCTTAGCATCAAGCCACTGATTGGAGTATTTCAACTCAGTGATCTAATTGAGTGTTCATGTCATAACATATCAAATATTGTCTAGTCTCCCATAATGAAGTGGACCAGCCGATGGCACATCACCAAAAAACTTCAAGAGCTTCCGTTCCTCTGAAGTGGTAGCTATTTTACTGCCCACCTCCCCGTGGGCTCCTAGCCCAGTTAATTGGCGAGCTGGAGTTGTGCTGCTGATGAACAGTCTTTGCTTAGGGAAAGCGGGGAAGGGGGGGTCAGATTTTCTGTCACTTCATTTGCAGACAGTATAGCCGCCCAAATTGACCCAATTAGATGGGCTGCTCTTTACCTAAGCAGCAGCTCTGGGGGGAATATGACGGTGGCCGTCCCACCTGCCGCACGCTACCCTGCATGGCAGCATTTCGGGGGGACAGCAGCCCGCAGAGGAGCGCGAAGCAACTTTTAGTCTTGCCGATAAATCCCCTTCCCGTACGAGGCGGGCTGCTGTGCTGAGTGTCCGCGAAGAGCGTCCGGCGGGGCTCGGCACTCGGCTCCGACCGGCAGCAGCTCCCGGCCGCAGCAGTCCCGGGCCCGCCCGTCCCACCGCCCTCCGAGGCTGCGGGGCAGAGCGCATCGGTGCAGACACCGACAGCCGCTTTCCTTTGCTTCGCTTATTCCCTTCCCGCTTAAAGCTAATAAGATCGCTTTCAGGGTAGCGCGAGAGGGAGTGAAGACTCACTACTGATTAATACATATATAATTTTCCCCCCGTCGGTAGAAAAAGAGAGGAGAAAGGGGGGGAAGGGGTTTGCGATTCCCCCTTCTCCACCCCCTCCCGCCCCCCACTCTCTCCCCCTTGTTACGGTCGCAAGATCAGACAGGACCTAGCTGAATGTAGCAAAATTACTGTTGGCACATGAAGTAACTCATTAAAACGCAGATGGTGCTCTCACTGGCCTCAGGACCCCCAGCATTGGAGCTCCACAGTAAGGCAGGACAATTAGGAGCTGCAAGGACTCCACCAGGCAGGGGAAGGGAAAAAAAAAAAAAAAGAAAGTAAAAAGGAAAAAAGAGAGCGTGAGGGAGCTGGAGAAGGGAGCTATAAACAAGCGATCCCACAACTAGCAAGAAACGCGGCATGACTGGGAACAAATCGAAAACAAAAAAGAAATAGCTGGAGTTCGAGGGAGCACGATTTCCGAAAGGATCTCCGTGGGAAGGGATTGCCACGAGGGCCGGCTGCTGCGAGTGCCCCTCGCCTCACCCTTTTGTGTCTGAAGAGCTGCCCGCAGCACCGGCACCAAGGCAGGGCTCCCGAATACGAAATGCCGCGATCCGCGGCTAAGGGACGGGGAAATCGAAATAGGTCAAGATCGTCTCCTTTTTCTCTCCTCGTTTTGTTAATGCAGTTTCGCGTTCCAGTTGGAAGGCAGCTGATTCCGATGGGCAGGGATCCATCCGAACATCGTTATTTTGCTCTTGACATGAGGGACGTGAGGGTGGTGAATAGACGGCTAGGACGAAAGGGGGATGTCGTGTACAGAAACAGAAAATTACCCGGCTGTGCATGCGGCAGAGGAAAAGAGTGTAAATCTCACTTGAAGTTCATCTAGTACAACATATTTATGCAAAACAGCGGGTTTCTGGGTGGACCGAAAGCTGCAATGTAGTGTAATCTGTGCAGCGCCTTTGCCCAAGCAGTGTTGTCGTTGGCAGAAGGAAAATGAAATATAAACGGGGAAGTATTTTAATGGGAAAGGAGGGAATTCACAACTGTTAATTATTCGGTGACCTTGTATTCGATTTGTTTGAGCCCCTTATAAAAACACTAATGCAGACCAGACGGCCGGAGCGCGGCAGCGAGCTGCCGCTCCTCATCCCCGCCGTGCAGCCGGGAAAGGAGCGAGCGGCCCGGCCCGGCCCGGCCCGGCCCGGCGGGGCCTCCGCGCCCGCGGAGCCGGTGGCGGGGGGCGGGCGGGGCGCGGGCGGCGGCTCCGCGCTGCCTGTGCCGGGAGGTGTTTCGGGCTTGGTGCTTCGCCCCCCGCCCCGCGGGAGCTGCGGGAGGCAGCGGAGCGCGGGGTCGGGGCGCAGGCGGAGAGGAGCGCAGCGTCCCCTCGGCGGCTGCAGCTGCACCTCTCGCCGCTCCCCACCGAAAATGGGGCTGTCGGCGGGGGGAGTATTTTTTGGTTTATCTCTCGTTTGTTTGTTGTCCCTGGAGAAGGCGTGGGGGCTCGCGCATGCAGCTCCGCGGGACGGGAGGGCGGTCCGGGGAAGCGGCTCCGGGACCTCCGTAGATTCGGCAGCTCGGCGGGGCGGTGCGCTGCCGCGGAGCCGCTTTGCTAACAGGGCGAGTAATTAACGCCTATCAAATTATTCCAGTGGCTCATTTCGGACCCGGTCCTGATTTTTTTCGTTATTACTATTATTTTTTAAATCCAGAGACCCTCCTGCGGGGCTTGCTAAGAGACTACATTGTTTTGTTTTGTTTTGTTTTTGAGGTGGGGGACACGTGGGGAACGGAGGTCCGAGGTCTCCGCCTCGGAGCTGTGGAGTTTCCGCCGCCCGCGGGGAGATGCTGTGCCGCAATTGGGCTGGCCCCAGCCAGCAGCCGAGCGGCCCGCGGGGAGAAAATCCGGCGCAGGCCAGGGCCACTCGGTGCTGGGCACGGCAGCGGGGAGCCTCGCCCTCCTCATTTACCTCCTCCCTTCATAGCAGAAAAAAAACCCTCAAAACGGTCGGTCGGAGAAAACCCTCCTTTCCTTGCGATTTTGGAGCAGGCTGAAACTGAGGGTTGGAGTCCTCTCGTGCCTGAAGTCTGATTTATGAGCGAAAGGGGATGTTTCAGTCTTTGCTAGTTATGGCCAGATCTGTATGCTGTCTTGCTGTATCTTAGCACTTCCACATTTACCACTCAGAAATATCTTCACTTCATTTCTTAGCTCCAAGCGCTGAGAATATTCAGAACGATTTTCTCAACATGAATAATTTCGGAGGAATTATATCTCCTCCATCGAAGTGTTTCGGGTAGTATAACCATCACAAATGGGGAAAGGGAAAGGTACTGTGTTAAGGTCTGTTACAGCGGGTAGAAACCCCCCAAGGAAGCTCCTGTTCGCCTCGGCGCATCTCCTGGGACGATGCCGACAGCCGAGGGCCCGGATCCTTGTGGGATGTCCCGCGGGTGTTGCAGCGATCCCTCTTTGCCCGAGGGCCGAGAGTCTCTAGTGGAAAGCGGGGAGGTGGCGGCGAGAGGGAGAGTGAGGCAAGGGAGGCAGCCTTCCCGGAGCAGGTACGGTACAGCGGTGATCAAAGGTGCATCACAGCCAGGTACCTCCCCACTCCGAGGAGAAAAAGAAAAAAAAACAAAACCAAACCAACAAACAAAAAAAACCCCAGCCCTCCAACAACCAGTTAGTGTTTTTTTGGCAGGATTGGGAATTCGTCCGAGGAAGGTGTGGTCTTTCTCGGTTACCCGATAATGAAGCAAACATTTAAATCTAATACATTTAAATCTAATCACTGGGTGTAATAAAAAACCGCGGCTAGGCAGGCGCTGGGAGATGTGGAATTGAAACCCGGGAAATACCACACATGGAGAGTCAGCCCCTTGTTTCCACAGCTTGGGTAATGCTCCGAAAGAAATACCTGTCAGCCTTGCGACTCTGCAGACAACGTGTGGGCAGACCTTCGCAATTAGGGACAATATATGTTTTAATTTCCAGATTATTGTTGTGCGAGTGTCTGCAAAGTGTCTTTAAACTGAAAATGTGCTTTTGGTTTGCGAATTTAAATATGGCTTGAAAGAGAATTTGGGAATGGGAAAATTCTTCTTGAATGTGGTTTGGGTATAATTTGCAGTGATGTAAAGTTAAGATCTGAGCCCTGATGAATTGGCTGGGAGCCCAGTACCTGATCTGCCATGAAAAGGGAAACTTTGTGTAGCCTTCGTTAACCCCCGTCTCTCCTCAAAGCCCAGACTGCGGCGAGAAAGCGACCCGGGAAACGGGAGAGGCTTCACACAGGGAATTGAGGGAAGACTCCCAACCCATTCATTTAGCTTTGGAGATGCTGAAACCGCAGCCACCGCACCGCGAAGGAAAGCGTGGGGGAAGGCGGGCGGGGGCCCGGCGCAGCGCCCCCGGCCCGGCCCTGCCCTGCCCGGTCCGCCCGCGGGAGCACCGGGCACGCCGCTGCTGCCCGAGCGCCTCGCGAGGGGCAGAACGGAGTAGGGCTGCTCTCTTCCATCCGCCACTGACACATTCTTAAATTTCAGATACACCTACTCCCTCCTTCTGTCCCTCCTTCCCGCTCCTAATATTTTATTTTCGCCGAAATAAAAGAATAAACTACGGAGAGTCGAAGCAGAACAAATACTTACTGCGGACCTAACATTCATCTACATTAACGCTACAAATATAAACACACCTTCCCGGTGCATTTTCTGCAAAGTGGCTTTCCCCAGCCCAGCTGGGATGACTTTGCTGTTCGCACCAAGTATTTCGGAAACGGGAATATCTGTAAGAACAGCTTCAGCTGGCCTGAGAAAAAGGCAGATCTCGAGCTGGCTGTTAGAAACCCCGGGTTTCACCGCTCATTGGGTTTAAAAGAAAACTGAAGAGGACAAGCCCCTGTCCGTTGTGCACTGCTCACAGGAATAGAGAGGGACAGTCAGGGTGTCCCCACGCCGGCTCTGCTGCCGCTCTTTGTGAGCTGAGAAGGCAGCAGCTTCGCTGGAACAAAGGGTCCCCAACCTAGCCCCGTGTCTCCCCGTTTTGTGGAGGTTCTGGAGGTCCCACTTGCCCTCTGATGCTTTTCCCACCCTCTCGACTGCGCTGGGACTGAGCCAGTACTGGTTTAGGATTATGTATTCATCTGGAATTATTAGGTTACAAGAGTGAATAAATAGCGTTTATCTGATCGGATTCAAAGCTGCTTATTTGAAACAACCGGCAGCCCTGCCCCTTTCCCTGCCCTCCCGAGAGAGGCACGGGAGCCGGCAGCTGCCTGAGCCAGTGGGACTTTTCCAGCACACAATTTCGGTGCTGCTGAAGCCGCTTGACTAGGGACACATTTCTTTGCAAATCGGGCGTGTCGTCAGCGTGCCATGCCACTGAGCAACCACGGACCAGCCGTACAACACCCCAAACCCTCGCCAAACTGGAGTCTCAAAAGATGCTGCTTGGGAAACATCCCTGAGCAAGCCTTTTGGCACCCACAGTGCCGGAGCTTGTTTCCTCTCGCACCGCCGGGTGACAAGGGTCTGCAGACCCTTTAAAGACCATTTTCAGCAGCGGGGACATGTGGGGAATTCAGCCTCTTGCTGCTTCCCTCCGTCTAAGCTGCATGCCTGGATGCTGCCCCCGAATGGGATTATTTTCTGTGCCACGACAGGCCACCTGCGTGACGGTTCCTCGGGAAGGGGAGAGGCGCTGCCACCTTCGTGTCCCCTCATCCCTTGGGGAAGGGCTGCCCTTTCCCTGAAAGCTAAGACTGCTGGGCAGTGCTGCCTTGTTCTTGCACCCCGGCAGAGGTAAGGGGGGCCCTAGGGCCATGGTTCTGGCCAAGAATAAGGCAAGAAGTGTCTGTGGGGGGGCATCTGGTCCGGAGGGACAGCGGCCTGGAGGCAGCACTCTCCTCACCCCCACCCCGTGGCGACTAGGAGTATCAAAGGGAGAGAGCATCTCTCTGAAACCAAGCGTGACACCCGCCTCTCCATCCCCTAAGCAACGAGAGCGATTAAAAGCGAATCAGTGCTCAGGCCCGGCTCTGTCTACATCCCGAAGCTGGGAATAGCCGCAGAGGAAGATGCCGATCTAGTTTCCTCGACGGTCGCTGGAGCCCTTGAACGAACGTCTGAGGCATCTCGGCAGGCCAGGAGATCGGTCTACCCCTGTTGGATGCCCGGGTATCTGACAGTTGTTGGACGCAGGAAAAAACCTCCGAGACGACAAGAAAGAGGAGAAGGAGGAGGAGGAGGACCTGTGCGGTTTTTCTTACCCGAGGGCTCATCCGCTTTTCTCTGAAGCTTCCAGGACCCCCTTGAAGGAGGAGGCAATGATACCAGAGATCTCCTGGGTTGTTGGACCCTCCTCCTGCAACCACGTGCACCTCAGCCCATGGCCCGCGCCTGTGAAGGAAGGGTAAAACTACCCCCACGCGCCCCCAAAACCCACAGGAGACTCATGGACCGAATCCTGGTCTGTACTTGCAGTGCTGATGAAACTGTCCAGCACCTCTAGGCAGCTCCCGATGGGTTTCACTTTTATTTTCACAGCTCGATAAAGCAGCTGTTGTCGTCACCTGGACTGTGACGACATTTTTCGGGCTCTGCTCGTGGTTTTTTTCAGCCTCCTCCCGCACTCCCTGAGCGGGATATACGACGAGGCTGAGGCTGCCTCTCAGCCCTCGCTGGGAAGGAGAAGCCCCACCGCGAGAAAACAGACGAGCCTGAAGTCGGAGGCGGAGACAGGGATGCGAAAGGCCTGGGTTCAAATTTTCTGGGATGCCTGAAAGGCCTGACGGATTCCGCATCGCTCCCGCCGGCGCGCAGCCCCGGGGAGGCGGGGAAGCTCCGGCTCGGGAGCTGCCTCTCCTTGCTGGCTCCCCGTGCCACACGGGCGAGGCGGGGACCGCGGCCGTGCCCCGGCCGCCTGGCTGCGGGAGCCGGGCAGGTGCGCGGGGCCCGGCGGGCGCCCAGCCCCGCAGCCTGCGATGCCCATGCGTGGGTGTGCGGCGCGGTCCGGGCGGGCGCGGGGCCTCCCACGGCGGCTCCCTGCGGGGCAGGTCTTTTTCCCAGCAATTCCCGCTGTCCCTGCTGAGCTCCACGCTCCATCTCCCTGCTGACGTCTAGGGGAACACGCAGCGACGCAGGGCGACTGTCGAGTGTGCTAATCCGCACTGATTAACTGCACGTTAATCCGCATTGATTTTTTACATCGCCGTGGCGCGTCTGAAGGTTTTGGTTTGCATAAATCATCTCCTTGTCTCTCCTGCCCCGCAGGGGGTTCCCAGAGACCTGTCAGGTAGAGCCGAGGTTTTGAAACATACTGATTAGGAATCGTAATGACCTTTGATATCGATAAATAACAGGCGGGTGTATATTTCTTTAGTCTGTTTCTACCCCTGGGGTGGGCTGATTTTGGAAAAGCGGCGAGGGGCTGCTGAACAGAGGCTCCAGTGACACTTTTACTATAGAAATCTACACAAGCTTTACTAGCTTCTGGGGAAACACAGGGGCTTTGGGAATTTTTGTATTTGCTGGGTTGTAAACATTTTATTGGAAAGCAGCTCAGGGGAATCTGGTTTTCTTTTTGTGCTGCACTTTGTACCCAATGTGTCAAAAAAGAAGTCCAGGTTTTCCTTAGAGGAGCACAGATACTTGTATATGGGGCTGATAGGCAGAGGATGTGCGTGGAGCAGGGTCTGTCTCTAGTCCTGGAGAGCCGTCTCCTGTCTGGTGCGGGTTCTTCCATACTTCCTTTCCTTTCCATATTCTTCCTTTTCCTTTCCATATTCTTCCCTTCTCCTTCTGCTTCCTTCTCCTCTCCTTACCCTCCCCCGGTCCCGGTCCGGCTGGGGGTGGGGGGCAAGGCAGGCAAAAGCAGCCCCGGCCGGGCAAGCCGGCGGTGCTGCCTCCCTCTCCGGTCTCAGAGACCTCTCGGCAGATCCCCCCGAGCGCAACTGACTGTAATTATTTTTATCTCGCAGACGATCTCTCGCCCGCTCCCTTGAGGCGGCAGCAGTATGTGTTTGATGTGTCGACCCTCTCGGAGACGGAGGAGCTCGTGGGGGCCGAGCTGCGCCTGTTCCGCCGGGCCCCCCAGGGCCGCCCGCCGCCCGCCGCCCCGCTGCACGTGCAGCTCTCCGCCTGCCTCTCGCCGCGACCGCTGGACTCCCGCGCCCTGGACCCGCGGGCGGCCTCGTCCGCCGGCTGGGAGGTGTTCGACGTGCGGCAGGGCCTGCGGGAGCAGCGGCCCTGGAAGCGGCTGTGCCTGGAGCTGCGGGCCTCGGCGGACCGCGGATCGCGGCGCTGGCTGGACCTGCGGGGCCTGGGCTTCGCGCGGCGGCCGCGGCCGCCGCAGGAGCGGGCGCTGCTGGTGGTCTTCACCCGCGCCCGGCGGCGGAGCCTCCTCGGGGAGCTGCGCGCCGAGCTGGGCGCAGCCCCGCCGCCCGCTGCCCGCCGCCCGCCGGCCCGGCGCCAGCGCCGCACCGCCTTCGCCAAGCGGCACGGCAAGAAGTCCCGGCTGCGCTGCAGCAAGAAGCCGCTGCACGTCAACTTCAAGGAGCTGGGCTGGGACGACTGGATCATCGCCCCGCTGGAATACGAGGCCCACCACTGCGAGGGCGTCTGCGACTTCCCGCTGCGCTCCCACCTGGAGCCCACAAACCACGCCATCATCCAGACCCTTATGAACTCCATGGACCCCGGCTCCACGCCGCCCAGCTGCTGCGTCCCCACCAAACTGACCCCCATCAGCATCCTCTACATCGACGCGGGCAACAACGTGGTGTACAAGCAGTATGAGGACATGGTGGTGGAGTCCTGCGGCTGCAGGTAGCGGGCGGGACGCCCCTCGGCGGCAGCCGGGTCTGCGTCTGGCGGAGGTGCGACGGCAGCGGCGAGCGGGGTCCCCGTCCCGCGGCCGGCCGAGCGCGGCTGGGGCGGAGGGGCGAGCGGCGGCCCGGCGCCGGGGCTCCGCGGCGGCTGCCCGCGGGGGCGGCGGGGGCTACGGCAGGGTCGGTCGGCCCGCCGCTGCCGGCGGGGCAGGGCGAGCGGGCCGGGTAGGCGGCGAGGCCCCCTCCCGGTCGCTTCCCCGCTCCCCTCTCCTCCCCCGAGGTTTATCTGGCGATCTGTCCTCCTCCCTCCAAAGGTGAAGGCAATTTACCAAGTACAAAAAGAGTCGGGGGAGGGAGAGGGAGCAGACTGATCCCTCTCTCTGAAGTTGCTCTGAAGAGGGCTGTTTCATTTCTGCCCTCTCTCTTTCACATTCCTGCAAGCTTACCAGCCAGAAATAGCCTACGCCCCCCCTCCCCCCCTTTCTCCCCCCCCCCAAGGGGAAAAAAAAAAAAACAAAGAGGAAAAGGAGAAAAAAAACCCACAAACTGGGAGTTGCTTAAGATTGCAATTATCAGCTAGGTTTTATTTTAAGACAGCAAACTGTGAAGAGAAAAGTGTACAGAAAGCACAATCGGGGTGGATTGGAAAGGAAATTGCTTCGGGTCCCACGAAGAGTGCAAGGATGTCATTGCCAGGTCTCTGGGTGGCTGTATCTCGGCGGCCCTCGCAACTTGCAGCAGTATTATATGCAAATGTTGTGCTGGAAAAGGCGTTCTATGTAAGATTTCTGTTTATTTCCCACCTTGGTCTCAGCTGTGGCTTCACCTGAGGAAAGTGCACTTCGAAGCTCTGCCTAGCCCTTTCTTAATGTAATTATTATGTTCGTAGTTTCATGCTTTCCCCCACTGATTTCTAGAATTGTTGGCTTATCTGGCATTGCAGAGCTACAAACTTGTGGAAAAAGATAAAAAAGAGAAGAGAATAATAATATAAAATGCTAATAAAAAGACTCGACCAGGAGCATTAATTTAAAATGCACATTTTGCTTTGGATGCACTGTTGTTCATGTAAAAGTTGTAAATATTTGTTTATTTAAACAGACTGAAAAGTGCAAAATGGAGATGAACAACATACATTTCTTTTTTAATGTGCAAAACATGATATGCACTCGAAATGTTATAATTTCTAATATTTTTAAAAGTTTATATTTGAGTTGTACAGAATTAAGCATTAATCAAATATTTCATCCTTAGTTAACATTATCATTTCCTTAAGATATTATTACAAGATTTTAATTCTGTGCTAATAATGGAGAAAATAATTTTTTTACTGTCTACCTCAATATAATGCAAGTATTTACAACTCTAAAGTTACCTGAGGTAAATTAATATTCAGAACATTTTTACAATACACCTTTACTGGACGATACTACACCTATTATTGTATTATTAAACATTTTTTTTTCCAAAAAGTCAGCTTGCTTTTATATGTTCTATTATTTGATTAAGTAATTCTGAGTTCTCAAGTAAATATTGGCTCTGATTCTAAAATGCTGAAGAGTTGAGTTGGATCAAGTGCCACTTGAAGGCGCACCTAAAGCCATTCCTCCTGTCTGAAGACTTCTTGTACTCTCACAAGATCTTTAGTTTCGTCTTTGGTTTATGCCAGTGGCATAAAGCTGCATTGTGTTTTTATGCATTTTATGCAATCATTATTGTAAGTGGGAGAATGCATTAAGGGGAAAATTCAGGCAAACGTTTGTAAATCTCATCTGTACTGGGGACGGTAATATACACTGTATGATGATGATGATGATGAGCAAAAGACAATGAATGTTTTATAAATTATATTTATTTTGATGCAATGGGTAATATATTTATTAAATATTTCCTGACTATCTCTTAGATAATGAAGAACTATTCAATGAGTAGCTGTTTCAGTAAGAGAAGGATCCTCTGTCAGTGATGCGTGCAGAGGTGGTACAGACAGCTTGGGGGCTGTGAGCCCCACTCTCAGGGAATAAAATAAAAGCCTCATCTTATATGCAGAAGGGCTGAAAGAGCTGCTCACCTTGTGGAATGTGTTTGAAAACAAGGTTCCTTTCATGGAAAGTGGAATTTTTTTGCCATATCACAAGATCTGATCCCACACGTTTTTCTCTGACCAGCTTTCACTCCCTTAGACTGGTGCCTGAACAAAAGGAGTGCAGAATCAGGCCCGAATGTTTGAATAGCAGCAGCTGAGAGACCTATAGATTACTCCAGCCTTAGAGTTGGTACAACTACCAGAGGAATATTGCTTTCTAGTACTTAATAGTGTTTCAAGTTTGTTACTAATAGTAGATTTAGAAATTATAGCCAAAAAAGGACTTTGGTTCTAAAGCCAGGTTCACCATGTGCAGTTCTGACTGGTGTGAACTTTGGCTGCTGTTCTGACCACACCACTTCAGTCTTCTGCTGTGGATCAAAACTCTGCTCTCTTTATGAGGGAAAGAATGGGCAAATGATGTCCAACAAGCTGCGATATATTCTCTGAGGAAAGGTAAATGAGATATGTAAGACATTGTCAACTGGAAATGAACATGATGTAAAATCTGAAATTTTACAAAATTGTCAGCTAGAGAAGGCTGAATGAATCATCTCTTTATTTTGCTGTCTGTTGAGCAAATGAATTATTGTGTGTACAGACAATGCTTTGGCTAAAACCATACACTGAGAGTTTCAATGCAATTTCCTTTCCATGTAAAAACCAATATCGCTTCTGTTGCAAGCCCATTCATCACACGCGTGGTGGCAAGCTGTGCTGTCACTGAGTTGTCCTTTCTGCTCCACCTCAGACATGGCTTTGGGGAGCTTCATCAGACAAAGTTCAACTGTGGGAGGCCTAAGAAAACTTGTTAAAACTTGTTAAAGAGGCAACGTTTTTCTCTCCTGGGTGTACTGTGTAGTACAGTTTGTACCTTCTTGAATTTTTGGTGACTTCTTTAGTGGCCAAAAAATGTTTGAAAGCCCTTTGTCCCAAATGCCTGTGGTTGCTAACCTCAGAGAGGAGTGGAGAATCAGAAAAAAGGCAAAGATAGTTAGAAACTGCAGTATCTGCTTTGGAGGTGCACCTTTTGGATATTGCTTACTGAAGCAGAGAAAACATTGGCCTTTTGGAGCATGTGCTCTGCATGATATAGCTAATATAACATTATCTGAACCCATTTGGGCAAGTCTGCTATTCCTAAAGATGGGATCTCTGCTCACTTCCTTTTTTAGGTCTGCAGTATTCTTTTGCACAAATCTAAAAAGGAGCAATATTGTGCTGAGAGGGAGAAGTGAATAGATACAGAAAAGTTGATAGATGGTATTTCTTTCCTTGCACTTCCCATCCTCCATCCTCTCTCCTGCCCTCCCCGCAAGAGATACCCAGTAAATTGAAAATGTAACAAAAAATACCTGTAATTTTTTTTTTGCTTTTTTGCTACAAATACTGCAAGCCTTTGTTAGAGAGAAATCCAAATATGGAAATGCAGTGGATACACAGCTCAGATCTCTTTGTCCTGCCAAAGTAATACGAAGTTTCTTTTCCACTTCTCAACTCCCCGTGCTCAAAATTACATTTCAAAAGGGGAAATTATTTCTTTTATTATGTTGGTGGCCAGAAGAGGGAGCAGAATCTATGAAACAGTGGGATTAGACAACAAGGGACAGAAGACAGCTGAAGTTGGTCTGGCTGATGGTGTGATACTTATCAACAGACGTTATACAATTCATCCATCACACTGGCTGTGCTGCTGAAGCACAAGAAAATCACTGACTCATCTTTGAAGTGTAGTTATGCATTGGAACAAATTCTGAGTACATGAATGAAAAAAACAGCATGAGACAAGTCCTTTTATAAGTAAACGCATTTTGGACCACAGATTCTCTCTTACATTTATTTGTCAGAGCAGTGTGGTTTTGAATTTTTTTTTCTTTTTTTGTGGGTAGAAAAGCTGGAAATTCCCCACGAAGAGCAGATCCAGTGTTCCTGCTTGTTATCTCCATGTAGGTGAGAGGTTGGTCTGTTTACTGCATCTATAAAATAAGCATATTGATTTTTTACAACTCAGTGTTTAACCTCAAATACTATTTGAGATGATCACATTGTATGAAACCTCTTTCTTCATAAACTCTTATCTTTGCTTCAGAAGCACATCTGAAGCTTTGAGGAGGTTGAGTGACTGAACTTCACCCTTGTCAGTCATTCAGAGGCTGGGCAGCAGGACAGGAGGTATCAATAGCGTGTAATTTGTTCTCTCACATAGCAACCACGTGCTATAAAGGAGTATATTCCCCTAAAGCAGGGTCCTCTTGTCAGCATTCAGCTATATTATGTGATTAGATTTCCAAATATTTGTTCTTGCTTCTTTGCAGTGTCAGACCCATTGTAAACTGAGGATGTTACAGCTGTTCATAATTGTGAGGGAGGAGAATCAACATATTGTCCCTGCTACACTCATCACCTGCCTATTGCTTGATGATTGCAGCCTTCAAAATACCACTGTCTTAGTTAATATACATTACTACTTAGTGTATTATGCTGTTGGGAATTAGAAATGGTTCTCCAGAGGTTTTACCCAGACCTAATTTTGCACATCAGCCTGATGCAGAGAATGGGACTTTATATTTGCCTATGTGCTAGCATTTTGACAAAACTAGCATTTGTTTAAACTACAAATGCTGTCAACCCCCTCTCTGGAACTGAGAAATCTGAAATTGGACTGTGGACCTTTATCTGATAAAACTGCTTTCCTACTAACAACTTTCTGCACCATTTTTTAGGAAGACCTTAGGGAGAATCTCCATCCTATAGAGCATTGTTAAATCAGTGAAAAAAACATTGCTTTCCAGAATGTGAGAATTTTATTACTAGAGAAAAGTGAGTGAAAATGCTCCTAGGACAGCAGAGTTTGAGTGAGTGGGCAGGAGAGACCTCAGGTGAGTAAGAAAAGTAGAGGTCTGGTTGACAACTCATTGCTTTGGTGGAAGTGGGAAATTGCAGGAGGGCCATAGAAGAACGAAAGGGATAATGTAAGGGCAACCTGCCAAACATCTGAGATGTTTTCACTCTAATGGTAAGAGTATGGAGAATAAACAGGAAGAACAAGTAATCTTGGGACACAACAAAGGCTACAGTTTAATCAGCATCACATAGGCTCAGTGAAATAAATTGTGGCACTTCAGTATTAGCAGAGAGAGTATAATCTGTAGGAAGTAGAAGCAGTAAAAAAGGGAAGAGTATTATCTGGTATATTAGGAATGTATAGAAGGCCAGAAAGAGGGACAGACAGAGTGGTGTAGATGAACCAGAGGAACAGTAAAGATTACTGCTGAAGATTACTGAATGAGGAGGAGGCTGATGTAAGATTTTTGAGCAGCTTCTGGGAGTATCCTGAAGATATGAGGTAGTGGTAATCTAACTTTATCTAACCAAATTATCTGCTGTCAGAAAATTCAAAAACCAATCAAACAAAACCCAACAGCACAGCACAGCATGTAAAGTTCCTCAAGTTTTTGGAATGTGTTTGGACAACTCTTTCTTTCAAAGTATTAAGGCAGTTATGAGAGACATGGCCAGATAAGATATGGTAAATATGATTAATAAAGAGAAACTTGCTAGAAAGCAATTTGAGCTCACGTGTCTGTGGAGGAAGAGAGCAAAACCAAATCACTCCTGTATGGCAGATTTCCTCACTTTGGGCAATTGATGGGGAAAGTTTTGAAGGGAGGAGCCAAAATGAGAAAGAATCTTAAGGAAACAGGCAGTTTGGAAGAAGTCCTTAGTTAAAGATCTCATAGGACCTATCCTGCTGGCAAGGAGGACAGCATTGGAGAAAATCAGGGGTCTGAGTTAGAACTTGTGTGGTTATCTATTGACAAAACTCCATCATACAGAAAGCAAGCAAAGACACTACTAGGATAAGTTAAAGAGGAGGACTGAAGAATGCAAAAAGGGTCAGAAAAAGAAATGAGGAAAAGGGGAGAAGGATTATCACTTCATGGGGATGTTAAACAAAGGACAAATGACAGAGTGGGCTGAAGTGTGAAACACCACCTTTGCAAGTAGGAGACACAATATGAGAGGCTGAACACACTTAGGACTAGCAAGGGAACTGAAATGCAGCTCACAGAAGTGAAGGAACCTTTGAATAAAGGACATATACTCAGATCAGGAAGTCCTGGGGAAGTTTACTCTGGTATAATTAAAGAACTAACCACAGAAATTTCTGAAATATTAATAAGTGTATTTAGGAACACAGAGAAGATTTAAAGGGTACCAAGAATTACAGACTAGACAACCTGTCTCAGATACCTCCAATACTTTGAGAATTACTGCAAAAAATTCAAGTGCTTCATAAAATAGCAACTGCAGAATGATAATGTGATAAAAATATCCAGTGTGAATTTATCCAGAACAAATAATATCGAATTAGTCCCATGTTATTTTTGGTAGGAGTGACATGCAACTCAAGCATGTAACTTTCCAAAATGATTTTGCTACATTAAAGAAACAGTTTGGTATAAGTTCCGTGAAATGTAATAGCAACAATATACAGCTAAGCACTTTATGCAAAATATTACACTTAAGAAAGGATAACATCAAGCAAAATGTAAAAAAAACCCCCAGCTAATAATGCTCATACAAGAGAGAATCTGGACTGTATACTAAATTGAGTTTAGAATACAAGGTAATGAATGATTCATTTAGTTGCTTATGATTTTTCAGAGCATAACAACTGGATTATTAGGCGTCAGAAGTATTCTGACATCTAGACTACTAGTTTCAGGGATCATGATCTAACAGATCATTTTCTGGTATGTTCTAGATCATTAGTAGCCTACTGGCCACAGGCTAATATGACCTGGGACATCAGTATATCTTACATAGTACCTATGTAAATCTCACTCAGGGCCAGCTTTTCTCTGTGTGTTCTGAAAAATTTTTTCAGTTATGTCTACCAGGGTGGGCCTTGCCATCAAAAGAGGTGGGAGTTGAGCTCCCAAGGTGCTGTTGTGTGGAGAACTCCGCATTGCCACAGTGCCTGAGATCTATATATCATAAATTGCTTGAGACTGAGGAGAACTAAAAACTGTTATGCACTCATCTGCAATTATCTCCCTTGAGACATACAGATCTGAATTTTCCTCTTGAAATGGCAAAAAGGGGATTTACTTTGATAAACGACTGTACGCCTTCTGGGATGTCATTAGTACTGAGGAGAGTGGAATAAATGTCACTCATAACTTTGTATAAGGCATTATGTTTAATGCAGCCAGATGAATGCTTCACAATGAGGGAGTCCCTTTGTTCACTTCCACTCAGATGGGGTCTGGCATTGGATGAGAGTTTCTTGTTGCCATCATAAACCAGACAATGGGTCATAGCATGAGAAAAATGTGCTTCTGTGAATTCACCAGGCACAAATTGCTGTTGATGCCAATTCTGGTCAAAAATCTCCCAAATCTCAATCAGCCTAAAACCAGTTATCTGCACTTCCCAGCAGATGTTCTGCAGCCAGCTGTGTCGTACAGCTGACTCTGAAATACTTCTCAGAAACTACGTTTTGTGTCCTCAAGAGTTTTAATCTAACATTTCTGTTCTGTTTGTTATTTATTTCATATTGGTTCAGATGTGGAGCTCTGGAGAGGAGTATTGGATATTACTGTGACCAGACAAAAGCAATGAAAAATCTGGTCCATCTTGAACCAGAAACTCTGCAGACACGAGGGGAATCAGTTCTTGCATATGTGTCTGCAGGCCCTTGGCACAGCTGTGAACAGAGTACAGCATACCTGCTTATCAACCCTCTTACATACATCTTTGATTAGTAAAGATGAACATCCACTATGACACAAGCTCCCAAATGATTTTTTTCTTTGTTGTTTTAGAGGGAAATAAATTACTATCATAATCTAGAGCTGTAATTCTGTAAACCGTACTCCTGTCCCTTTTTGTCAATACTCTAAAAGCAGAATATTTTCATTAACAGTGCTGAAATTGTAGTGATTCTTCTCTATCATTTGGTTGATCTTTCTTTTTGTTCTTTCAGAGTAGAGTCTAAAAACCTATTTAAATTGGGATGTATCTCTGCCAAAGGCTGTTTTGCTGTGAGACAATGCAAACAAATTCATGACTGACAAAACAGGCAACAGAGTCATGAAACATTAGGCATCTGCTAAGTATATATAGCTGAAAGGTTTTGAGAGAGAAAGAGGAAGTAAAGAAGAAGTGTTCATCATGTAAGGATTTCTCAAGTGTTTCTGACTTCACATTTTATCTCAGGAAGAAGGGTACTCTTTATGTTAGGATGAATGCCTCAGATGACAAGGAAGATGAGCTTAACCTGGGGCCATTAGAAATGTAGCAGACAATTGGAAAGCAGTCACATTTGCTTGAAAAATGACAAAACCCATTTTTTTTTCTCTAATTATGAGAGCTATGGTATTCGAAATTGCTGAGGCATCTACTCTAGTTGCCATTTAAGTACCATGCTGTTACAGGTGTGAGAGGTTCAGAGTAGCTTAGAGAAAGCCAGGACAATATCCTCCTGGGCATTATGTTTTGTACAGCTTGGTAGTCCTAGTGGGTTTGCAAATATTTTTTGCTCTGGGTTCTGCTCTGTTCTCTATCAACAACCACCAGGACAAATTCCTTGATGTGAAGGCAGAATTTGTTTCAGATGGAACAACCCAGAGATAATGCCTTCTCCTCCCTACAGCTTTGGCTTTGGGTTTTTCTGTTTGTGGCACAAGCTTTGCCAGAAGCTCTGAGGCATTTAGACTGACAGCCTATCCAGAGGGTTTTGTTTTGTGTGAGGAAGTATATGCATTTGAATTCAAAGCAGATTGTTTTATGCAGTGTCAAATTCTGTGCAGATGGAACATGATATGATATGTTGAAGTGGGATATTTAGCATATGGCTATAATTCAGGGAAACACATTTCTCCAGCTGGATACCTGCTATTGAGTTGGAAAACATGTGTCCTGCATTCTGGTAGGCTTCCACTAGAACAGTGAGAGGACATAAAAGACAGGTCATTCCTGGTATTGAGTATCAGCTAATACTTACATCTATTTCACTGGTTTCATAGTGCTGTTCACAATTAAGCCTCCTGTTATCACAATGAGCATAGTGCAACTGAAAAAAAAGAAATCTATTGCTGAGCTCTACACCCACAAGTATATATGGACAAGCCAACATATGCAAACAGGCTGGGCTGCTTTTGGGCTGGATGGCCATGCCTTTTGCCCTTTCCTGTCTCTGGGGAAAACACAGCTTGTGCTGCCTCAGGGTGTGGCCCTTCTTCCAGATACCAGCCCTGGCTCTGGGGCTGCATCCCATGTCTCCAGGGATCCCCTGAACCTGGAGATCCCCGTGTGTGCAGCACCCACCTGCAGCCCACGTCTCACTCAGTCTCGCTGTGGTGCTGCCGTGAGCATCTGGATGGGAGCGATGGTGTCTTTGGACAGAGCAGCTGAGCTCTGCCTGGGTCCTGCATGGTCTGGCAAGGTGTAGGCATAAGTTCACATCATCCCTAAGCAGGCAGGAGCTGAGTTGTACATGATAGACCTATTCCTCAAGGAAAATGGGCTCATTTTGGCCCATGGCCAGTGGGAGAAGTGAGATGTGACTTAAGCTGTATTAATCATCAACTTATGCCTTCTGCCAGGCAGAGGTAGGCAGTGCATACAGCTTCTTCTGTGGTTCAACTGTTAAATACCTCATGGTCAGACTCATGAGTAATCACCTGCCTCAGCTGACTTAAAATAATGAAACAAGTATAAACCATTGCCCTGGAGGGCTCCATCCTTTTCCGTGCTGCTGTTCCCTGCCTGCTGATCACCTGCTCTGTTCTCTTGCACCCATCCAGGCTCCGACATTGATCTGCTCCATCCCAGCCAAGCATGGTGAGTAAATAACCATTTCTCTCCTGTGATCAGGCTAACAGTGCTCCCTTCTCACACTCTTGCCTCTGCTTTTTCTTTTGCAGATTCTACTCCTCTTGCCCTTAGTTTTATTGTCGAAACCTGTGCAGCTAATAACCACACTGAATGTTGTCCTTTCTCTGGCCTCTTGGAGAAGATGGCATCTGCTATTTCTTCCTTCCTCTCCCTCTTCCACTTGTGGCTTTTTCCATGTTAGTCACCCCTTCCTTACTCCCAGATTTAAAGCCTAGCATCACTGTCATATCTACACAAATTTCATTATCTTCAGGTGCAATATACCCTTGGAATTCTGCTAGTTCAATTCACACCATTCCACCCCCCACAAAAGACTAGTCTGGCAAAATCCTGACAGCAAAAGTGGAGGCTGCCTGGTATTAAAACAAGCAAACAAATAAACAAAAAAACCAAACAAAAAACCTTCCCTCAGCAGCTTTTTTTTTTCTTTCTTATTTTTACATAAAAAATGACTACAGTTTTTTCATGATGCAAATATCTACCCCTTCACTGGAACAGATATATTCCTAAGAAGAATAAAATATATTTTTATGTGGAAAAAATATCACTGAAAGAAATGTTACTGTTGATATTAAAGAAAGTTTCTACAAGGACAGAGATAAAATATAACTTTCTGTGTTTTTTCATCTCTGCCTTCTCCATTTTTTCAATACCATGCGCCAAGCAAAATAGGAAAACACAAAATCCTAAAGACTTAAATTTTTCTAAAAAAGTGAACATTTTCATTTCATTAGAGGCTTAGTTCCTCAGCAGCCCTTCTTTCCCCAGCATTCAGTTTTTCATGTTTTTTTCAAAATCAGCAACTGTCCCCCTCCGCAGCAGGAGCGGCTGGGGCAGCTGGGATGCTCTGAGACCTGGCAGGTTCAGCACTGCAGGAACCAGGTGCAGGTGAATGTGCTGGCTCCTGGTGCACCATGGGGCTCCCTGGGATGTGACAGTGACACCAAGAGCAGGAACTGTGCCTTTGCCAGGCACACCTCCCTGGCATGGCTGAGCAATAAACCCAGACACCATGCTCAGCTCTGTTGGCTTTTCCCGAGCCTGCTGATGGCTCCTATTTCACCTCAAGTGACATAAGTGGCATGGTTCAACCCATCCCTTGTTTCCACAAATTCAAATAGTTTCCTCCTAGAAGGGTGTGGGAAGCAGAGAAATATGTATGTGACATGAGGGCAGGCATAAGTAACTCCCATGGTAGAGACTCGAGCAGCTCAGCATTTCCCTTTTGCAGACAGTCTGCAATGTATCTTGATGAAGAAAATATTGTAATTTTAATGACTATTTCTAAAAGATTTTTCATCTTGCAATAAGAACTGAAAACAGTAAAAAAAGGACAGATGTTGTCCTGCATGGAGGGTGTGGAAATTGCAACACACTTTCTGCCTTTGTTCATTGCAAATTTCAATATTCCATGCATATTCCTGTCCCTTTTGTGCATGAACACGGCAAAGTTTGAGTTCCATGGGCAAAAAAAAAATTAACTGTGTTTTAAAATGTTAGTTTCATTAGCAATATAATTTTTTTTAATTAAAAAGAGGAGGTAGAAAACAAATTGCAGGGTTCTTATTCTTCTTATTTGTGCTGGAAGGGGACAGGAGATCATGTCACTTACATAAGCAGCAACAGCTCAACAGCACAGCCCCAGTTCTGGATATTTGTAATCAAACCAGAATCAAAACAGTGATGATACCCAGAGGTGTGTGAGGGATGGAGCTGCTCATAAATGTCAAGTTAGAAAAAAAGCCACAGCAGCTGTTATAAAGTGTAGTGAACACTCTGCTCCGTGTTTTGGCTCATATCACCCCTGAAGCATTCATGGAGACCTTGGGCTAGCTGATGGACGTACTCATGGCCTTCCAGCATTTCTAGTCACTCTGAGAGGCTCTTACTTCAAAAGAGGCAGTTCAGAGAGGTCATGGCTATCTCCACTTCCTGCCCTTCTCAGCTCCTGGACCTTACAGAGGATATCTCTGCTGCCCATTTAGGTTGGGGAGAAGCTGAAGGACATAAGCATGTCACTTCTCTGAGGCAGCAGATGCTCCATGAGAAGATGATGATTTGTGTGCCCCAACAACAAAAGAGGTTGGAGCTCTGCAAACAGCACCTGTCCCAAAGTGAGGAAAGTAATCCCAGCTGGAAAATGTGGTGTGTGCCTCACGTGGCAGTGAAGTGACCCTGGGTATAGAGTGGCTGCTGGAAGCTGTCCAAAGGCTACCACACAGCAGCTGGTGGAAGGTCTCACTGTGGGTGATGGTGGAGGGTGACGCCACCTGTGCTGGTGGGGAGTAAGTGTGGTGAACATGTTGTTATTGACCCTGGAAGGAAACACAGTCTTTGATTTCCATGACCTTTATGGAGGAATAGTGCTCAGCATTGTTGTGACAGGAGAAGAGGTGCTTTTACAGGGAGAGGGCTGTCTGTAATTAAGGCACATAGATGCTGTAGGAAAGTCCTGATCAATACCTTGGGATGATAGAGCCAGATATCTATTCCTATACAACTCAGGCTCTGACTAAGCTCTTGGAGAAATATAATGTTTCTGTTTAATAATAGAGAAAGTGCATTAATGTGAAGAGTTGACATGCTATCCAAATTTTGGACAGCTCTGTCTCTCCTGAGTTTTGTGTTTGTGATAAGTAAGCAATGTCCCACAGTAACTCTGCAGACCTAAATATTTGGTTGTCTGTGTATTTCATGGAAAGTTCCCCTGACTTTGAAAGGTCACACAAATGTTAGAATTTGGCCAGATGTGAAAACCAAAGAATCTCCCCTGAGTGCTTCAGACCAGCAAGTCACTGGCCACCCTTGGATGCCACAATAATTTATCAGTTTATTAGATGGGTTGTACACAGGAACAATCTCTATGGAGTTAGGAAGTCCAGACCAGTGAATACTTCTGTACTGTTTGCAAGCTGTTGGGGGGGAGGGGGGGGAAACCCAGCATCTTTTTAATCTATGACCTTTTCTCCACTGAAATACAGTTCCAAAGGAATCTGAGCCAAGGGGCCTGACTCTGGCTTTATGCTTTATATAGAGCTGCTGTTTTTTATGCAGCACACCTGAGTTCTCAAAATGGCATAAAAGCCAATTTAATCAGTCTCAGAGGAATGGGCTGGGGTGTGGAGTGCCCTCCTGGACACTGCAGATGATGGAAGTGCCCATGATCTGTGCCAGGGCATGGTATGCTGGAACACCCATGGCTCCTCTTGGATTTCCAGATACAAGACCCACAGTGCTGCAAAGGCTGCTTGAAGCTTTTGTCTGCCTAGGAAAGCACCTTTCTGTTTGGCTTGCCTGACCAGTGGAGGGCCCATGCTGCTGAGGGATTCTTTTGTTTTTCTGAAGTGAGCTGTATAATGGTCCCTTTCACACTAGTGGGCTAATAGAAAAGGCAGGGCAAAGCATCTCCTACCAACACCTCACAGAAACCAACAGCTCTGCAAATATCACCAAAGAAGTGACAGCAGCCTCAGGTGGTTCAGCGTGAAATGGAGAGTGACATGGTGGCATCCTGCAGAATCCCCAGAAAGGGTGAACTGCTGGGTCATTGCTTTCTCATTTCAGCATCAGCTGATGTCCTGTGGGCAGTGCCCTGTGGGGCAGCAGCATCTCTTCACCACTGAGCTTCAAGAGATGTGGGGCCTGGGCAGGGCTGCCCAGACCCTCTTGTACCTGCAGGGCTGGCTCTCAGATCCTGTACACTGGGGTGCAGTTATAAAGATCTTTTGAGGTCTGATATCTATGCAGGATCTCATGGATTATGCTTCCTAAAACAGTGAGTGGTGACAACTCTCCCCATATTTCCTTACAAGTGTCTGAGAGGGTGAGTCATTGGCAATTTGGAAACAATTTTCATGTGATCACCTTCCTTGTATTTACCCTGGCACATGAAGTTGGACAAAACATCAGTGTGCAAGGCAAAGATAGGGAGCTACTGTATCTTATGTTTACTTTAATATAACAGTTTGAGATGAGAAACTGGGAGATCTCATGCATGGTCTCAATTGGCCTGAGTCCACAACTGCTTGATTTACTCCAGCTGAGGATCTGGCTCTAAACCATTTTCTTCTTCGTAGATGTAGCTGCAGTCAAGCCAATTGGTACATGTCAGTGCAGATGAGCATCCTGTGTAAAAATCAACAGAAAGCAAATGGGGGAGTAAAATTTCAAGTACAGAACGGCAGCATTCAGCTAACCCCTGCCTCTAGGCCAAAGTGCACCCAAATGATCTCCACCCTGCAGCTCAGGATTTCAATCACCACAAGACTTGATCTACGCTGTGCTTTATGGTCCCTCAGAGTTTTCTCCCTCGTACCCCTTGCAGGTACCTCCCAAGCCCTACAAGACCCTGCCTCTCAACTTCTGTTCAGGCAGTAGCTCCTGCCCTCACCCTGACAGAAGCACACTGTCTTTGGGGATGGCAAGCACATTCTCTCTGGCAGATTGGCTCCTTCTGGCTTTTTATATCTTGAGGACTCTCCTCAGACTCTTATGCTGGCCTTGGAAGCTGGATGGAAGTGTGACACAGGTGCCTTTCATACACAGCCTGCAACTGACATCACATCCGCCTGTTTTGGTCTCAGATTGATTTTCTTCTACAGAGGATAGGAGCAACAAACATAAGAAGATTTTTCAAGGCTGCAGGAACAGTTTCAGATCTGGACTGACAATCTAAAATTTTGGGTGCTCTGAATTTACCAAAGAGGTCCTCTCCTTGGGGAAGACCTGGATGGAAGAATTTGTGTGTATTTGGGGCAGCAGTTGCCAAACAGACAGGTTGACTTCAGGTCTAAAGGGTAAGAGAAGCTCCATGGACTCTCTGCAGACAAAACTGTGCGGAGTATGAAAGACCTGGTGGGATGCCTGGGGCTGGGGACACCACTGAGGCTGCACTCAGTACTGTCACCGCAGATTTCAGATTCTTGTGGATATCCCACTCTTTCCCAGAAAGGTGACACTAGCTTACACTGACCCTCACAATACATTTTTGGCTCTCTTATCTCTATGCCATGCTCTATCTGGCAGCATATACATTTTAACTGTTTCTCTGCAATGACTTTCACTGTGCATGAGTTTAGAAAAGCCACAGGATTTCTTACAGGAGTCTTGCCCCTGAAAGCCTTCAGAATTTCCTGTCTTGTTTTTGTCTTTAGCTGCCCATTATTTAAGTCACCCCTTAGCCTTATTGATATCTATCCTGCAGCCCACCTTCAGTACACCATGATCCTTTCAATGGCACGACCTGGAAGTAGCTGTATAACAATGCTTTCTCTTTTCCTCATGAATTCCAAGAGATTAATTCCTTCTGTGTCTCAGCTATCACAGAATTATAGACTATGCGGAGTTGGGGAGGAACCATCGGGATCATCAAGTCCAGCTCTTGCACACGATGCCCCAAGAGTCACTCCATGTGCCTGAGAACATTGTCAAATGTTTCTTGAGCTCTATCAGGCTGGTGCTGTGACCACTTCCCTGGCCTCCTGTGAATTGTGGGAACTTAAATGTCTGTATTTCCAATTTGCAGGTCTCTTTTACTGGAAAACCATAAATAACAGCAGTGATGCCACACAGGAAAAGGTAGAAAATACAGTGAGCTGATTTCTGAGTATCATCCTGCATGGTGGAACCTTCTGCCTGCATGTACCACTGCTTTCTTTCCTCTCATTCTAGTCAGCGTGTTGATCTCATTAAAGCATTGATCTTCATTGATCATGCTTTGTAAACCACTGTAAAAACTCAGCACACCAGCTCCTCTTGGTACTAAATAGTTTTTTTTCAGTGTAACAAAGTTTCCTTGCCCACATATTGGCTGTGAGATGGTGAGCTCTCCTGGGTCGCCCTGGGTCTTGCTGGAAGCATTGTCCCCTTGCTGCCCATGGCCCTGACCCCACATTCCTGGTGTGATCCCCCTGCCCCACTCCTGCCCTCTGCTCCCCAGAGCACAAGCAGGCAGAGCTGGCTGCCAGCAGGGGCTGTAGGCAGAGCTGGGTGACTGCACAAGTGGGATTTGGACCCAGAGCACAGTTGTGTAATTATACCTGTCTCATTCAATCTCATTTTCCATGGGTAGTGAAGATGAGGCCACTTCTTTCTTAAAGTTTCTTCCTCTATTGGTCTCAGTGACAAGAGGAAAGGTGGCAGTGTTATTATTTTTTGATAGGGGCTTGCATTTGTTTTTCAGCTGGAGAAGTCAGGGTATTGTACACATGCATTTCAAGAGTATGACGCAGGGGAAGAAAAATGTGTGCTTTGGTGCTACAGATCAAGTCTATTTAACACTACAATGTTTTAAAACAGAGTGATGCCATTTCAATTAAATACCCTAGAATATTTTGCAAGGTAATAATTTAAGAAACTTTTCAGAACTACTTTTACAAATTGAGCACATCTCATATAAAACACCCTGGCAATAGAATTGTATGTGCGAGAAAAAGTATGATGAGGATTTTACTAGAAATGAGGGAAGTAGTAATTTTCTTTTCAGGACTGGCGGGTTCATTATAACATGTTACTATATTGCTTAGCCTGCTCTGCATTTCTTTTGAAATATTTGTGTTTTGCTTCTCTCTAGCAGCAACCTTGTGATAAAGTTGTAAGGGACAATGAGAAGAGAAAATAAAGCAAAGAATGAGAGTGTACTTGAATTTATAGAGCACATTCAAACCTGACTGTGTCTCTTTCTCTCTCATTTGCAACATCTCCATTCCTGCTCTCTCTTTGTGTTTCCCACTGATCTAACTCAGTTCCACAGATAGGATTGACTGAGACCCAAAACTGAATTTCACAGAAGCAGATTATTGTAAAGACCAAAGAGACAAAGGACACTTTAAAAATTAGTTCTGTCTAGTTCTCTCGGTATTGCAACCTCTGGATTTGTAAAACTGTGGGATTTCTTTTGATTATTGAAAGTTTTGCAAGGAACTTTGTTTTTCCTCAGAACCATTGGTTATTTGATACTTTTCTGTAAAGAAATATTTGACAACGCTGTGGCACAATGGTGTCTCATTCTGTTTCTAGGAAGAATGGAAATTGGAGGCAGGAAATTTCCAAAGTGAGTGTCAGATTCTGATCTCTTTTACAGAAGGATAAATCCAGGGTAATTCAGTGCAGTTACTTTAGATTTATGCTAGCATAAATAAGATAACAATTTGGCTCTGGGAATCTCTGTAGCTCCCTATTTGCTCATCTAACAGCTGGCAGCTTGCTTCTTGCTATTTCTCTTGCTTTCTGGGCTAATTTGTCTTGCCTGGTGCTCAAGTTGGGGCCAAATGAACTCAGGACTTGGTTAAACGAACAAATGTGTTTTGCACAACTATGAATGGCTCAAGATCCTTCACATGATCATACATATTTCAGATTTCCCAAAGGTCAGAAATTAATGGCTAGTAAATGGATAGAAATATTACTTTACACAGTATGTAGTCAACCTGTGGAATTTGGTACTGCAGGAGGTCACTGATTCAAACAATGGGTCAGGGTTTGAAAAATGGCTGGATAATTTTATGTCAATAAATTACACTTGGAACTGGACAAGAAAAGATTGAGGTAAATAGGCCTTTTGCACCAGCATAGACATGAGCTCCCCTGCAGAGACTAGGAGGAATTTTCCCCTTGGGTTGTGCCCACTTGGCAATCAGCTTTTCCTGCTTTCCTCTGTCATTCCACAGTGGGAGACAGAAGGAGGGAGCAAGGGAAGCTGAGGTTTGCAGGGCTCTGTCTGCTGCCAAACCTCAGATCCCAACACCTCCTGACTTTGAAGGAATTAAGATCTACATCTAGAGCCAAGCCAGACCTACATTACTGCACCTGCTTTAGGAGCTTTTGGAGTGTTATCTGCGTGCTGGAACTGGTGCACACACTCGCTGACAGACAAAAAAACCCACATTCATATATGTAAGCTGATGCGCTGCTGTTTGCAAATTAAGTGAGACAACAAAATCACTTCCAAACCATTTTAGAAAATAAGTAGCTCAGCCATAAACCATGAGTGTCTATTTAAGCATTTATACTTGTGTTCTAACCTCTCCTTGGGAGTTTCCTAGTGAAGGCACCAACCAGTCAGTGCAGTTTTCCAGCTGTAGATATCTAGTGACACTTGAGAGGACCTGACACACCAAGACATTCTCTGGTGCTTGGTGGGGAGAGGGTTTATGGGAAACTCCACTCTCCAGCTGCTTGGGGCCAGGTGACACCGGCTGGGGCATCTCAAATAGCCAAAAAGTCCAGTGCTGAGGCAATTAAATCCTACTTACTGTGTCAAAACATGAACATACATCCTATCCACTACATCTCCAAAAGGGAGCAGAGGTTGTTTTCCAGAACTGCAGAAGGCTTCCTGGCACAGCACTGATTACTGTCCA
Source organism: Chloebia gouldiae (assembly GCA_003676055.1). Taxonomy (NCBI): domain Eukaryota; kingdom Metazoa; phylum Chordata; class Aves; order Passeriformes; family Passeridae; genus Chloebia; species Chloebia gouldiae. The sequence goes on along the minus strand of QUSF01000001.1, from coordinate 46,886,901 downwards.
GGGCATGGCCCCGGGGTCAGTGACAGATGTGCTGTGTACTGTGCTGTAGTACTGCCTGTAGGCCTTAGGACTGGGTCTAGGTCGAACCAGGAGTGCAAGCATGCCCTCAAAAGTGCAATTTCCTGCAAACCTGCTTTTCTAAAAAAGCTGACTTATTCACACAGGAAAGAAGAAAGGGTGGAAGGATTCCCACTAGCAGTAGTAGTAGAAAATATGAGCTCTGAGAATGTGTTTCAGTGCTGCTTCAGCCACTCCAGATCACACCCACCTGCTGCCACATAATCCTACATGCTTGGTTTCCAGTGTTCACTTTCTGTGGAGGTCCTTACAGAGTGCACCCTGCAGTACATGGGAGAGATCTTCTTGCCATCTTCAAGAAAAGACACAGACAATTATATTTAATAGGAAAAAGACATTATGGAATTACACAGCAGAGGAATGCAACTGACAGCAGCATATGGAAGGAGCCTGAGGACTGCATAGAATTGCATATCACTGGATTTTGGTCTGTGTTACATACACAGAGTCATTACTTTTTATTACTGACTGCTCTGACTGCATTAAACACCTGAACAATAAAGACATCATGGTTTCCTGCCATAGGGAAAGTGATGTCAGTGGAAAATCTGTCCCTAGCTCCTCTCAAACCATCAGCTTTGCCTTTGAGATGGCCAGAGGTGTTGGAATGAGTCTGGTGAGCAGTTCCATGCTCTGTTTTGATCATATTCAGACCAGAAAGAAACTCTTTTCTCACACAAGGACTTTGAAAGTGGCTTATGCAAATAGCAGGTCTCTCACTTGACTCAGGAAATCTGTGACTTGACAGGTTTTTAGAGAAAATCCTCACTTTTCTGTTTGGAACCTGGTCGGGAGAGTGTATCACCACGTGGTAACCACCAGTTCTGAACAAGCTCTGCCCTTAACTTTTTTAGGTTCCACTGAAAATGAGTTTGCAAACTGCCTCAGCATTTTGAGTCCCACTTTGAACTGTTGATCAAAGAAATAATGACTTTTCTACTTTGCTCAGCACAGCTTGGGACAACTAAACACTTTGAGGTGATCTTTTTGGCAAGTAGGAAAACTCTTCCTGCTGAAGTTGCCCATGATGAAGCTTGCAGCTGCAGTGAATAATCTCTGGATTCCCAATCCCTTGCAGATGCAGACACAGGCCTCCTCTCCTCCTTTGTTTTCCTCTGCGGTTTTGTCAACTGAACAGAGACCTGCCAGCAGCTGCAATATGCTCATAAAAAAAAGGCAAAGGTCTCCACTCACCTCTGTGTCCCAGGCAGCTGTTCACAAATGTCCTGCTCTTTAATGTTCTCAGTATATTGAAGTACCTGCACGTGTTGTCAGATGCTGAGAATCCAGAGTGCCTTCAGCTGGTGGGCTCAGAGGCACTCAGTGGCTGTACATGACCAACAAGCCTTGGCCTTGCATGGGATGGACTTGAGAGGGGTAGCTGCAGGCAGATCCACTTGTATCCTAAGAGTTTCCCACACGTGTTCAATTGATTTCAGATATCCAGAAACTCCCGTTGCATCTCTTCTGTGTTTATGATCTTTCCTCCCTGAGATGTACTAAAGTGGAGGAGGAGCTGGTACTCATGGACAGACAAGGTGTGACTCCAGTGAGTTCATCTGTAGGACTAACCAGAATAAAACATTTGTTACCCAGCTGAACAAGGCTTGTAGTGGGAAATGCTTCACAGAATCACAGATTCATCCGAAAATATAATTGTAAAACATTTTGCTAAAACACAGCACTACCTAAGTGAAGCTGCTGAGTACGTTTCTTACATCCAGAAGGAATTTTACCTTTCCTTGGAGAGAACCTGGAATATCAGAGACTGAGATTCAACCCCCTCAACTAAACCAGAGAATCTAGGTCACCTGTAGGGCCACCAGATGTCTTCTGAGTCTGTTTTTTCATGGTACCATCTATGGAGAATATTGTATTTCGATTTCATTCTACAGGGAAATAAAATATATTGACCTTCATGTTTCATGTGAAATAGAGTCCTGGTTTTTCTGAATAGGCCTGGCAAGAAGTGAACAATAAGACTGAACTTTAGGGATACTACATCCCCCTGCATATTCTGGGCTTTGTCATTTTTAAATTAATGTTTTTCAGACCTAGGCATGCAAGGGAGCCTCACAAACATTTTTATTTACCTTTTTTTTATATCCAATCATGAAGAACACATTATTTTTATAGGCATATGAGTATGCATCTGTGTGTAGCATTGTAAGTAAAAATTGATACACGTAACAAGTATCAACAAAGAGCACTATTTAAATGTCAGAGCATAGCTTTAAGTTAGCCTTGGGATACAATTAAACATTACACAGTTCTTCAAGAGCAGGGTAGGCCTAAGCAAGTAATGGCCCTTCATTATGCCCTTGCTGGTGCAGAAGTACTGCTGAAGCAAGAGAGAAAAGGGAGCTGGCTGCTGGTGGAAGGCATGGCTAAAGGACCTTTTGCTCAGCAGACCTGGATTCACAGGACTGGAAAGGCAGCCCAGAACATCACTGGGGTCTCAAGGTGTGTGCAGCTAAATCCAACAATATGCATATTCAAGTGATTTAACTTTCCTAGTAATTTCTGACCATTAAAGGAACATTTATGAAAGGATTTTCTTTCTTGAGCTGCATTAACATTGAGATAACCATGATGAGTAGTGTCACTACAGAGCTACTGATAAGTCCATGTCCAGGCACCACAGTATGCAGGGCTAAGCCTTTGAGGGGGCTAGTTCATCATCAGTTACAATCTCTCTGGGATCTGTTGTAGAGGGTTGTCAGCCACATCACCTTCCTCCACTGGATTTGCCAGGAGCTGTGTATGACCTCCTAGGACTTCAAAACGTGATTCATTGTATATTACAGAATGTCCATTGCTCTGGGCAGTGATTAAACTGCCTTTGATGTGGGTCACCGTGGAAGGATGAAGGCTGCATGATGTCACCAGTTTCCCTCTCACGGACCCATAAAGCCCTGCCAATGTCAATACAGAGTGGTGGTGCTGGCTGGCTCTGAGAATCACTGTGCTGAGTCCTTCCAACCCTGCAGGATCTGTCAGGGGTTTATCAGCCTGTTTGGCTGCTATGGGCAATGCTTCACGGACCCCTGCAAAGAATCAGCACAGGCAACTGTCATGCAAGTCAGTGTGGAGATGAGCTATAGCTTCTGTTTCTAAAAGAAATGCTTCTACAGAGCTTTTAAGTGCTGTTCCTGGTCTCTGCTCTGGATGTGTGTGCCTGTGAGGGTGGAAGGGGGTGTTTAAGCTATTTATGCATCTGATACTCTTTTTCTGGTACCCTTGCAAACATGCAAAACTCAATGCTATTTTGAGGATGGCTCAGTAAAAAAAATCAACTATATTTTAACTGTTCTTCAGTTGGTTTCTGGTTTCCCAGGACAGTAGCAATCAAATTTTAGTCTTTTGAGATAGTAGGAACCGGGTATAGTGTAAAGCAAAAATGCAGATATTGTAAAAGCTACTTGCATCTGGCTCTGGGAATATATTTATCTTTGAAAAATTTAAAACTTAGCTTGCTGGCCAGTAGAGTGTCCCAGACTGGTCACTAACCAAAGCATTTCTAAGCAGCATATCTAAAGCTAGGGGTAATGGATGCTGGTAGCTCTTATTCAGGCTCCTACAGATGCAGTTGGCCAGGTGTCCTTTATCTCCATGGAGAGCTGGTGCCTTGACAGAGTCCAGAGTTGGTGCTGCTGTCTTAGCCTTTGCAGGTGTGTGTGTGTGTATATATATATATATATATATATATATATAATCTACATCTGTATCTATCTACAGCTATAAGGAGCAAGATGGGTTGAGTTCAGAAGCTAAAGCAAAAAGTGTAGTAAGCAGTCAGGAGGTGAGTGGTGAGGATGACATGAGATGTGGTGAGGATGGCATGAGATGTGCTTCTGCATTTTAGAGGTACAAACAATAACTGATAAATTCATCCTCACATGGAATTCATTCTTTGTACCTTCATCCCTTGTATCAGTTACTTCTGGATACAGATTGTTTTCATTTCAAGGACCCAAGAACTTCAGAAAGGGAGTAGAAGTAGAAGCTCTCAGGATGGCTGAGATAAGGTGGTGACACCACTGCTGCCTGTGGTTGAGAGCATCCTGCAGTTCTTCCTCCACTGATGTAGTAGGAAAGGGTTGTGTTGGGTACAGCTGTTTGATGGCAAAGGTGCTGCTCACCCAAGGACATTTCCTAGGCTTACTCACAACACAAGCCAACATGAATCATCCTATACATCTAAGAAATGGGAAAACTCATTGCAAGTATATGACAAGAAAAACAAACAAACAAACAAAAAAATCCATCAATGAAACAGTGGGCAGCAAGCAGGGTTGGTGGGAGGGAAGCTGTGTGGGCAGAGAGGTTTTACTGGGGGCAGGTAGCCGGTGGCTGGCTGTTACTTGCTGTAGAACCATGACATGAAAAATGAAGCCAGGTCAGCAGAAAAGCAGGCAAAAATGGCAGAGTTCAGCTAAAGATGGCCAGAGGGAAGTGTTTGTAATGTGATCCTGTAGAGTACTGTAGAGTAGAGTACTGCCTGGGAATGGGGGATAGAAATAGCAAAAAAATTGTATCTTGCTATTTTGAGTTCATATGTGATGTAGAACATGTTTTCTCTATTTTATTTCTGTAATTTAGTGGGATTATGTCAATGAAATCCCTCATTCTGCCATCTACTTTTCTTAGTTGAAATGAGCGAAATGTATTTCTTAGTTGAAATGAGCTGTAATGCCTGGGCTGGGAAGCACAACCAGGAGCCAGGCAGAAAAGCAATCATGGCAAAAAGGATGGGAGCTCATGGTATCATTGAACTGAGAAGAACCAAATGGTGGAGATATCAAAATTACTTGTCTGGAATTAGGGAAAGAAAAAATCACAGACAAGGTCTAAAACAAGACCCACAGACTTTGCAGTTGGAATTAAGACTTGAAGCAGCTGGAGATGTCAGAGAAGGAATTAAACGAGGGTATAGAATATGAGCTGAAGGCTTTGCAAAAAAATGAGAGCAATGTCTGGAAGTTTCCCAAAAAGGCAAAGGAGCAAGCCTTAGATTGAAAATTGTTGAAGGCAGCATCTACAAAGCATTTCACCCTCTTGGGAAGCCACTTTGGTGCAGCATTTTAAATCAGCAAAGGCTTTGCTGACGTTCTTAATAGCCTGATTGCTGTATTGCACATGAGATTATTCACTAGGAGGAAGGAACTCAAGCAACTTGTTACTGAATGAAACTTCTAACTGGTTTGAAACTTGTCAGCAGAAGCAGACTGATGTGAGGATTCCAGAGGATGCATTATGACTCTGAGAAGGATGCTGGAGGCCACAGTGATCATACAGTCTCTGGATTTTACTGTGACAAATAGGATTTGGTTTAGCACTTTCTTAGTTTACTCATAACTTAGAGGAGTCATCTTGCCTAGCTCCAGAGATATAAAAATGAATATCTCTAGGGAGCAGGATTCTGCAACTCTTGTTGAAGCAAAAATGATCCTTCAGTATTTTTGCAGATTTAATAAAATTCAAATCCCTGAGTTCATAATGAGTGAAAGTATGAACAAAAAATGCCAGCTAGAGTGATTGAGGCCTACTTGAGCACAAAAACCTTGCGTATGTTCTAAAGAGTTTCTTTGAAATGGCTTGTCCCAGAAAACTACAATATCCCAGTCACTATAATTTCTCATGGCAGGAAGCCTGTGGTTGGGACAGCACTTGTCATGATCATCTACAGCCATATGTGCTGCTCAGACACTGTGTGTGTGGGAAGATGATGGTGCTGCAGGGTTGCAGCTGTGCACAGTCCTGGGCACCACCTCCTTCCAGAGCCTGGGCTCCAGCCCTAGCTGTGGGCACCAGACACGAGCAAGGAATATACAGAAATGCATGAAAAGGGAAGGATGCCTCTTCTTCTCCCATGACCTGCAGGGTAGAAGGTGCTCCTGCCCAGGGCAAGTGTGCTCTCAGGGCTGTTGCCTCACAGTACAGTAGAGGACATTTTCTGGCCACGACAAGGTGGTTTGAACTAAAGATGTATTAAAGCTGGGAGACTCAGCAGAAATACAGTGTCTGAGGGTAGCTGGGAGGCAAAGTCACAGAGTCACAGTATGGAAAAATATCTGAAGCTGACAGGCATTTCTGGAGATCATCTGGTCCAACCCCTGCTCCAACACCATCAGCTGCAGCAGGTTGATAAGGCCTGTGCTCTGTCAGACCTTGAATATCTACAAGGATGGAGACTTTGCCTCCCTGGTCAGCCTGTACCAGTGCTTGACTGCCCTCCACATAAAAATGTTTTTCTCTTATGTTTTAAATGAAATTCCTTGTGTTTCAATTTGTGAGGTCAGTGCCCAGTGCCTGGGAGGCTATCTCATAGGAAGCAGCACGTCGGAGCCTGAAGGAGAAGGGTGAGGGCAGGGATGAGGGCTTGCCTGATGAGTGGGATGGTCTATAAGCACCAGCCCTCAGCCCCATGGCAATTTGGTGTGGTGGTGTCAAGGTTTACTTTCTCTTCAGATTTGGCAACTCCTTTGCAGAAGGACATCACTGGACACCGACCTTTCAGTGCTTGCAGAGCAGGTGGCCAGAGTGAGATAGGTTTGTGTGGGAGGATGGTGCCTGCAGAGCCCCATCATTGCTGAGGCAGCAGGGACACACACTGCCCTCCCCTCTCCCCACCTGATCGATGCAGGTGCCAACAGTGGGATATGAAGGATGCTTCTGTTATCCTGGATCTGAGTGGGAAGGGCTGAAATTTTCATGCAGAAGTTGCTTAACTTTTCTCAAAATGTTCCTGAGGTGTATTTGCACTGAGTCACCTTCCTTCTGGTCTTGGACTCAAAATAGTGGAAAGAAAAAATCCCGATGGTGACAGCGCAGGCTTAGATGTTAAAATCAACTCTCCTTTGTGGGTAGGAGCTCATTTATACACATGATTTATGCCTGTTGGAACGAGAGGGACAGACTTAACAAATGACAGGTTTTGAATGGTTGCAAGTAATGTTATTAATGTCTGCTGACTTGGTGCCCTGCCCAACTTTGAACTTCTTTCAATTGTATGGGACTGAACAAGAGCTGTGAGAGTTTTGAAATATTTCCACATAAAATAAGCTCTGAGACAGAGGGAGAAATGTGAGTTTCCTAATGGGGCCTAGTAAGAAGAGTGCGGGAATCAAAAAAAAAAAAAAAAGTGGGGGGGGTTATAAGAATCTTCCTCAATTGAAACAAAAACAAAGATTCAGAGAAAATAGATTTCAGTGCCAGCCACCATTGCCTGATGGCTTGCACTGCTGCCAATTAGAGGACAGGCTCTTTCAAGAAGGCATTTGCAACACCTTTCACCTGCTTTGCAGGTCAAGCAGCACTGCATCCATAACTCCAGCAAGTACAGCCTCCCAGGCCAGGGCTACTGAATCCCAGCATTAATTTATTTAAATGGACACAAGATGATTCAGTAGGTGCTAATGCTGCTAATTCAGTAGGTGTTAATGCGTGAATAATTATAGACATATTTAAGCAGCTGGTGCTGTGCCTTCAAAAGTTTCTGTGCATGGAAATGAATAGCTCTGTGGTGGCATATGTGCTTACATTATATAAAATGAAGATGTTAGTAACAGCTCCATGTCAAAGTTTGAGTTAATATTTTCACTTGAAGTAGAATTGAATTTCTTTTTACCCTTGGATATCTTCAGACATGGTACAACAGATCCTCAGAAAAAATCTGATTTTTTTTTCTGCATTCTTTAAAAAAATCCCCACTGTTTTTTTACATCTCTCCTTGATTTCCCATCATTTCTCAGGATCCCCAACAGTGTAAGCTCAGTTTTGACAAACTTCCTCCTCATATGTGTAGTGATGGTATCTTAGGGCCAGGCCGGATGAGAACAGCACACACAAACAAGTATTCCTCTTATTTGCCATAGCTGTTTGGAACTAGATGGAATAGATGCTAGAGCTGCTCTTTCCTTGACTTAAGTCTGTTTATGTAGTTCTAGGTGAATGCTTTGCCTGAGCAGGTGACAGGGCACCTCAGATGGACACACCCCATAGAAAATATACCTGTAGGAAGTGCAAACACTGCAGAATGACAGTGAAAAGGAACACAATGGGAACAAACAGTCCAGTGTGGGCCCTATTGACTGCAAATAATACATTCTCAGGGACAAAAGGGTTTCCAGGCTTCTGCTCAGAGGTGCTCAGCACCTTGCAGGATCAGCCCCCACAGAGATCTGGGCTGAGGCAGGACTGACAGCAAGGTTTTGACGTGTCAGCTCTTTGGCTTTGGGACAGAAAACAGGGTCGAGTTGATGCTGCCTGGTAGATTTCCCTGGGTCATCCTGACAGCTGTAGAAAGCCCTTTATTGCTTTTACCAGATAACCAGGAGGAGCCTGTTTTTTTTCTTATCCCCTGCCTTTGTGCAAAGGAAACGTCAGTGCTGCTTCCCCTTCAGCTGCCTGGCCGGTGACCGTGCCCAGCACAGCCTTGCAGGGAGGGGTCCTGCCAAGCAGTCCTGAAGCAAGGGCTGCAGACCCAGGCATTTTCTATATGTGAAAATACAGCATGAGAGCAGAGAATTTTACTGACCCACACCACTGTGATTCCAGCATTTTTTGCCTAGAACAGGTGGTGGGACCTCTGGCCCATCTATGGTGGCTACTTTCAAAAAGTGGCATGGCTTTGAATGGGAACCATTCCACAGACATCTAGGATGTCACAAAGCTTAGATTAATTAAATAAGCATTACTCTAGCAGCTGTTTTAAATAGCTGCACATTAGACTGACTTCCAGTGCCTCAGTTTTAAATAGATTAATGTCATGTGAAGGTTTCACATTATCATTTGGATGAAATACAGATTTTTGAAGATAGAATGATATCCAGTATTTTTTGTATTTCCAGGAATGACGTATTAATATGTTCTCTGTTCCTCTGCAAAAGGCACAAAGCTGTTTCACCAGTGTCAGACATGCTGTACAAGAATGGATCACAACTGTTAATTAAAGAAAGTCCAGGATGACAGGCAACAAGGTCTGTTCTCATGTGCTTTGTTTGCAGGCAAGGAAGTCTCAGAGTTCATGAATGGTTCATTTATACTGCACTTTAACTTATCTGTTCCTTGAGTGCTCCCAGTCTTTTAAAAATGTTGTATAAATTTGCACTGGATACCCCTCGCCTAAACTGATTATCAGTATCAGATCCAAAAATAATTTAATTCCTCTAAACACTACCTGTTGCTTCCTGTTCCACTGTACAATAGTTTATTGTCTGGCTCTGTTGTGCCACATTTTGTCCTGTCAACTGAAGCCACAGATGGGCTGAAAGGGGAGATGAAAGTGTTCTGCACTTCTTTACAAACCATAACCCAAAACCCAGGGAATGCACTTTACATCAGATGCCCCCTAGCCATGCAAGTAATGACTGATTTACCTTCATCTTTGTACTGATATCTGTGAGTTGTCTGGGATTCAGAAAGTATGTATGGTGCATGGGGTGAGGGGGGCAGAGGGTGTTCATTAGATAAAAGCTACATTTTCCTGACTTGTCAAAAAGGTGCACTGTAAAAGAATTCGCTTTGTTTATAAGCAAATCACAGAAATTTGCTTTTTCTATTGTTATAGCTACAGAAAAGTTGAGTGTTTAGTGTAGCCCAGTATTTTTTACTACACAGTCCTGCAGGAGCGGAAGCATCAAGAAAACTGAACTGCTTCTATCTTCTCGTGGACAAGCCTTTCTCCTCTGGCCCTTTGTCCCCCTTCTGAGGTGGAGGATGTCTGGTATTTCTGCTTTGAGAAAGGCACCTCTCACCCTCACTGCTCTCCCTGAGGTGCTACTGGGGGAGACAGGCTGAGCCCTCAGGACACCCAGGGTCAGGAGAGGTGACTCTGCCCCTGCTGCAACCCCAGCTGCTGGGGAGTCACCCCCAGCCACCCTGCTGCTACCTTCTCACTGGAGAAGCCACACTTCCCTCATCCTGAGACAGAAGTAACTCAGGTGTGAAACTCAGAAGTAACTCAGCTATAAAATCCTTTACTCATTCATGGTTTCTCCCTCAACCGGGTCTTCTTTATTGCCCCAATGTTTTCTTTGGACTTTCTCCTTTCCAACATTTCCCTGATTCAGTTTTCAGCTTATTTTGAAAGACAAATCCTTAGATACACAAAAAGAAGAAAAAAGGGAATGGGAGAGAGAAGAGGAAAGAGCAGGGGAAAGGGGAAAGGGGAAAGGGGAAAGGGGAAGGGAAGGGGGAAAAAAATCCTGAAATCCCACCTCCACAAACCAAACCAAATCAAACCAAACCAAACCAAACAAAAAAAATAGAAAAAATCAAACAACAAAAAAGAGAGCAGAGCTTTGCAGGATGCCTGGCTGGCATATGCAAAAACAAAACAAAACAAAACAAAAAAAAAACAGCCACAAATTACCAGCAGGGACAGACCCTGAACAGCAGGAGGCAATTCCTTGCTCTGGTCCAGGCCAATACAGGGGAGACTGCCCTCAAAGCCCACCTGCTGTGGGCCACCAACCCAATACCCACAGCATGTCCTCACTGCCCAAGTCCCCAGGAAGAGTGGGCCTTGTTGCTCACCTTTAAGAACTGTCTATCTGCCTGGTTTGTCTCCTGAGGAGGCAGGCATTTACATTCAAGTAAGCTGAGAACTCCACCAAGAATGTCCTGACAGCAGCTTTTCCTATTAGGTTCTACTTGGGCTCTGTCTGGACTGGTTGTGCTGGGAAGAGCAGAACTCCATGGTAAGGATAAGGTGAAATTAGACTGGAGCACTTTACTCACATCAGTCCTGGATACAAGAAAGCTGCTTCCTGTTGGGAAACAAGCTTGTGTTTATCCATTTTTCTTAAAGAGCAAATTGTAAAGACAAGATAGGATTTGAGAGTTGAGCCATACTCTTGGTGCACACAGGGAGAGGGGGAGAAAATTTTCATATTTCAAAATCCTTGAAAGGAGCCAAAGGAATGTATGCTTCCAGAGTTGTGTGTTTCACATTGAATCAATTCTACATGTCCATAGTAATTCTGCAACAGAGACCATATTTCTAGCACCAAAAATCCTCTCCTTGGTATATACCTCTAGCACTTTCTTCTAGCATGTCTCAGAATTGTTCTGCTTGTATCCTGGAATCTTCTTTCACTTCTTATGCCTGGTTTCTGTTGTCCCTTTTAGATGTTCCTTCTCTATTCTCTCCTTCTCACAAAACACATTAGAGAGCACGCAGCTAAATATAGAATCCTCTTCACCTTTTTCTCTGAAGCAGCCATGCTACCAATTATGTTTTAGCAAAAAACCTCAAAAAAATCCTATTTCTTTTGAGTAAGGACCACAGCAACTCTACAAGCCCTGTGTTTAAGGACCAGGAGGTGAAGCAGGTGACAAACAAGGGACGATAAGATGGTGAGACGACCTGGAACAGAGGTTTCATTGACTCGTATTCAGCAGTTGAGTCTCTGATGCCTGAGGGCAGAGAGTACCTGTGAAGGAAAGAAGGCATCAGGTAGAAAGGAGGCTGGAGAGGCAGGCTGGTGTGCTAGGGACAAGGAACTGGACAAAGTGAGCTCTTTGTGGACACAGAGATGGGCTCTAGCCTGGTGTCATCACTCTCTTGTCCCTCGTCACTGCTGAAATGCCCTATTAAAACGAATAGACCAAAATATGGCAGACAAAAAAACATTTAAGCTCCATTTATTTTTAGGTCCACTTTTCTGCAGAGGAAAAAACACCCTTAAAGTATCATATTGACCCAAAAGAATAAAGTGTTAAAAAAGTGTTCAGCTCGTGTTGGAATCATGTTGTGAATTAACATCCTTATGCCAGTGTGTTCCCAACTCAATGCTAGCACTGGGGTGTCCCTAGAAGGCACACACTGTGTCTTGATTCCCATAGCAGCCACACTCTGGCAGTGACAGCATGCAGTGACATTGGCCCTCTAGGGTAAGGAGTCCATCCATTCCTACCAGAGGCTTCTAGTGAGGCTCCTGGACCTGAGCTTCAACACAGGCTGGAAGAGGTGAAAGGTCCCTCCCTGGCTGGATTCAGACAGTAAAAGTGGGATGGGCAATCTGCTCACAGAGGCCCCCCAGGCATGGGAACAGGTAAGGGATGAGGCCAAGGGCCTTGTTTAGGGCTTCCTTCAGAGGTGTCACTGCTGTGCAGCCTTCTGCCAACAGGACATGGAAGTAATGTGGAGCCTCGGGCTAAGACACTGGGCTTGGCTTGAGAAACCAGGGTCAGGCAGAAGCTTAGGAAAGGCCTTTTCTTTCTGGCATCTACCAAGCCCTGAGGCACCTAAAACTCTGCACCAGCTTGTTGAAGAGCACCTCACATCCATTTGGCAGCCTACAAGAGCTTGGCATTTCTCCTAGGCTGGATGTTGTTCCAGCCATGTGGCCCATGTCTGTCTGCACCTGCTGTGCTCCACAGGAGTTTGCCAGGGGAGGGTCACAGCCGTGCTCTGATAACCAGTTAATTGTTGTATGTTAAATAGTCATTCCAAGGACTGTAACTATAGATGTTAGGGCAAAAAAATGAGACCCTCAAAGTCCCTCTCTGTGCAGATGATTAAGGCTGAGAGAACTCGTTTGCTCTCTCCCTGTGGTCCAAATGATCTTTCACAACTCCTTCCCAAGTGAAGCTGTTTCAGCAAGAGGGGTTGATATTACTTCTCTTTCCTCTCTGGAAATGCTGTGGTGTGAGCCCTTGCAGGCAGCTGAGCCAGCAAGGTTTGGGGAGATATTATCTGCAATCTATGTGTTGACCACCTTCACTAAGAGCACTTTCTCAGGATTTTTTCCCTGAGTGAAAAGCTGGCTTTTCCTCAAGTTTTGAAACAAAGCACACACTTAGGAAATACGAGGAAACAAATTATGTTTAAGGTAATACTTCACAGCCAGGTTTTCCTTCTTGGCCCTTTCAGCAGCCCTCAGCACAGGAAAGACTGCTGGTAAGGTGCATGGGACATGATGCCTATGTGGGGAGAAGAATGGGGTTAAAAAATTGCTGATCTAATTTTATAATAGTATACAAGAAAAGGAATTTCATAAAAACAGACACTCAAGTGATCCTTTCCCCAGTAGAAGCTTACTTCTACTCTAGCCAGAAAGGATGCATACTTTATCTCACATCTTAACTTACAGAAGCACTAAAAATGACAAATTATTTAATAAAATATATAATTAGGATGCATTTTTGGACTTACCCATAAGAAATCCAGGGGAGATCTTAGTGCTTCAAAATTAAAGTTCACAAAATGAAAATCACCTTAATTTAAAATGACCATTTTCTCATTCTACCCTTGTTCACAGTATAGGCAGAGGACAGAAAAGCTGCCAAGCCTGGGGCAGGGTGGGGGGCCCAGCCAGCCCGATGCTGACAACGTCTGGACCACCACGTGCCAGTGCTGTTGCTCTGCCTTGGCTGTGTTTGTGTTGCTAGAACAGGTACAACCTGATTGTTCAGGGACATTTCAGCACAGGACAAAATGACAGCTGGGATAAGAAGCCACAGACTTCCATCTGAGCATTTCTCTCTGCAAGAAGCCAGAGTGTTCCTGAATTGGTGGCACTGATCTGTGCTGGATGTGCAGAGAGTTAGGCCTTCAGGGGATCAGGGCATTCCAACCACAGGGACAACAAACTGGTCATGAAGAATGTTCCAGCTCTTTGACCATATCCAGCATATGTAATTAGACTGGAAACTCTGCATCTTAACATTAATTTCTGGATGAATTTTTGCAACTATTTCTCCTCTGAGAATCAAACTCTAAGCAAGTGCATAATCAAAACAGCAGAAACAGCAGGTAAGACTTATCTCAAGATATGCTTTGTTCATCTACAAAGGAAAGGTGAGTGCCATTTAAATTGTGTCTGATAATAGATGATAGAATACTTTGGGGTGGAAGGAACCTGTAAGATTGTCTTGTCCAACCCCTCTGCAATGAGCAGGGACATCTTCAACTAGATCAGGTTGCTCAGATCCACCATCTAATCTGACCTTTAATATTTCCAGGGGTGGGTCATCTACTGCCTCTTGGGGCAACCTGTGTAAGAAAAGAAACTTAATCCATAGATCTAATCTAAATCAGCCTTATTTTAGTTTAAAACCATTACCCCTTGTCCTATCAAAACAGAATATTTCAAAATAACCCAACAAGGAGTCATATATTTATGCAATATATATATTTATGGAATTGTATTGATATATTTACAATTACATATATTTATGTAATTGTAATGATGACTTTGTAACATTAGACATTCTTGTAAGATGAGTTTTTAGTACAGAGTGAATACATCACAGTGCAGGTGTCTATTAATTTGCTGGTACAGCACAAACCAAGCACACAAAGAGAGCTGGCCAAAGCTCACGAGGCCGTGTAAACTCTGGAGCTGACCTGCCCTTGAACTGCTCTAGGAAAGGCAGATCTTGACAGGTACTGCATGTACTGGATGTCTCAAGACAAAAAGTCAGGAGGTGTTTGGAGAGCACAGTGGAAGGGGACACCTTTGTCACCAGCATGACTGTAATGTGATGTGCAGGCACTGGCAGGCAGCCAAGGAGAGGCACGTGTCATGGACAGAGCAATGAGCAAGCATCTTTCTCAGCTGGTTGAGAAGAGGAATCCATAAACAGAATTCCTTCTGCTTTGGATGAATGCAGCAAGGGAGGTTTTCTGGGCTTACATGTTTTACTTCAGTGCTGCCTCAAACCAACCAAGACCCTCAGAATCCTTTCTGGAGTATGAAAAAGAACTTCCTGTCACTACTTGTTTTCTCATGCAACAAGGAATAAAAAAAAGGTGAGGCAGAGGAAACAGGACATACTTTGGGCACTTATGCTTTGTGGTAATTCTGGGCTGTGTCTCTGTCTTCTTACTGCTTATTTTTATATATGCCAGCCAAAAAGGGTGACAACATGGTTGGCTTCCCTCAAAGGTTACTCTTGAGGGGGGGATTTTCTTTGGAATATTGCGTTAGTGGCAGTGGAAGAAGCAGTGGAGCATGATCAGGGTGGGATTGTTGACCTGAAGGAACGTGTGTTAGTGCAGCGACACATTGCTTCCAAATAATAGGAACAAATCATCAAGAAAGCCAGAAAAATGCTTCATTTCGTAACTGGCCTGTGAGACTTCTTCTACCATCTGATACCAGTGCTATATGTGCCAAATACTTAACAAACACAGAAAAATAAGAAAGTAAACCAGATTTTACTGAAATATAAGAATGTTAAAATTCAGGGTCACACCAGCAACAATATGGGAGATTGGCAGGGGTGGTTTTGAAAGGCTCTGCCATGTCTACTGTTTTTTGATTCTGCAGAAGAACTGAAACCACTGATCTTATGAAAAGAGCATGGAGAGCAGCAGCCCAGGCACTGGAGAGGAAATTGTCCCCTGGGTAATATGGTGCCAGGAAATACAATCTGATGGCCAAAGTCACCAGATGGTGCTATTGTGCACACTATTTTTGTGCGTGTGTGACCATCGTCTGTGCTTTGAAGGGACCTTGAAGGGTTTCTCTGTAGGATGAAGGCTCTGGTCTGGTTTGCTCTCTGCCTTCCTCCCTCCTGGTCCAAGGCAGACCTTGGGGCTGAGCAGTCCTTGGCTGATCATTGTCTTGTTGACCCCAACTCCCAAATGGGGACTGCCTCCATATCCACAACCTTCACTGTTTGAGGATAAAGAATAAATGAAACTATACACAGAAAACCCCTCATCCTGAATCACTGACTTCTTCCCTATGGGAAATCCAATCTCCACTCAAAAGGATGCCTTCTGAAATATCCCACAGCAAAATTGCCCTGCAGCCAGGCACAAAATTCCCATCCTTTAGACTACAAGCCCACAGAACTGAAGGACGCTGTTCTGTGCTCCAGGAGAGTCCTTCTTTCTGGAAAGGCTCTGCTTTCTCTTCTGAGTGAACCCTGTAGATCAACTCCCAACAGCAGGATCATGGTCAGAGCAGCTCTGTGGCACTGAAGCATGATGAGCAGAATGTGTTCCAGGTTCAGAAACACTTGTCTCAGTTCCTGTCACCACCAGAATAATATATGCAATATTATATATCTATATAATATTAGCTATTTAACAGTAATAGTTTAAATGCATACAGACATTTATTAATAAAATGCATATTTATATATAAAAGATTTATCAAATTATAATATATAATATAATGTATACATTTAGAATAGGACCTAATCCCTGCAAAACACCTGCATACCATTATCTCTGTGGGACCCTTTCCCCAGAGGGAGCACACTCCATGTTCAGCTATTCTTGCTGAACCTGGGGGCAGATGTGGGAATCTCCTACTTTGTCTCTCCCTGCCAGGAGTCTTGGTCTGCACTACCACCATCTCTGTGGTGCCGATAACCAAAGCAGAAGGAGGTCATGGACCTAGCCCCAGATGATCCTTTGCAGAGTTTTGTGTTTGAGGACTCATTACATGCCACAGGACAAATGAAAGGCAGGGGATGGTGTGGACATGGCCAAATGAAAGGCAGGGGATGGTGTGGACATGGCCAAGCTAAGCCCTGATTTCTGCATCTTGCAGCAGTAGGGTGCAGACTGAGGTAAGTGATGTAGACAGTGTCTACAGAAGGTTGGAATATCCATATTTAACTGGGCATGTAGAAATGACTGTGGGGACAGCTGTGGTCCCACTACTCCTTATGGAAAATGTGGGGAAAATGTAGGGGGGAATAAAGATTTGTGTTGGTGCTCCAACCTTGGCTGCTGTGGGGGTCTGTAAAGGAAGGTCAGTCAAACACCACTGCTAGCATCAGGGATCTGGGTAAGGCACAACATTATGTGATGGCCCTGGTGAGACCTCAGCTGGAGTGCTGTGCTCAGTTATGGGCCCTCAATACAGGAAGGACATTGAGGAGCTGGAGCAGGTCCAGAGATGGGCAACAGATCTGGTGAAGGGTCTGGAGCAAAAGTCCTATGAGGAGTGGCTGAGGGAGATGGAATGGTTTAGCCTGGGCAAAAAGGAAACTCAGGGGAGACCTTATCACTCTCTACAAGTACCTGATATAAGGTTGTAGTGAGGTGGGAGTCAGCCTCTTCTCCCAAGTAAAAAGGGACAGGATTAGAAGAAATGCCTCCAGTTACACCAGAGGAGGTTTAGACTGGATACTAGGAAAGGGTTGTAAAACATTAGAACAGACTGCCCATGGAAGTGATGTAGTCACCATCCCCAGAACTGTTCAAAACACATGCAAATATTGCACTTGAGACATGGTTTAATGATGAACATGGTGGTGGTCAACATTTGGGCTAGATAACCTTTAAAGGTCCTTCCCTACTATGAGTCTATGATTCTGTGATCTATGTTCAAAGTTATGCATTATAATTATTTTGTTTTATGCCCATTTTATAAGTTGCTTAGTGTCCCTGGTTTTTTTCTAACAATTGTTCTCTATTTCTTTTCTAAAATGCATAAGCAGTTTCCTAACAGTATTTATACAAAAACTGTGACCGTGAAATCCTGAGTAACATGGGAAATGTATAAAATGGGCATTTTAAGGCTGCCACTGCAAGATGTATCATGAGTATGGCTGATAGGACTAAACTCACTTTGGCATCATCTCCTCTGACTGAAGTCCTGCTGCTGCTTGTGTCCACTGGGCTGGGGATCTGTCTGTGCTCACTGTGGAGCAGGGATGAAAACTGCTGCCTGGTCTCTACCTCTAGGCTAGGACCTGCTCTAGCAGGTGGTAATAGGGGGTTTGTAAGATCCTCACACCACTGGGCTCCCCCCAGCACTGCCCCAGGACCACAAGAGGAGCTTGCTATCTCTGCTGCTTGAACAGTAGCACTCTCTCCAATGGTTACCATGAGCAAGGGAGTCCATCCCCAAACAAGGAAGATAAAAACCTTTTGTCCCAAAGCACCCCACTGCTGGCTGAATTCATTCCTCAGTGATTAAAACCATGGGAATATCTTTTTGACTCAGAAATAGAGGGAGGGGAGCAGCCCCCTCTGAGTGGATGCCTTTTGGCTTGCTTGCAGCAGACCAAGCCCTTTATCTGCAGAGATCCAGCAGCAAAGCTGCCCATGGGGAGAAGCAGCACTGGCCTGCAAGAGCCCCCACGCAGGGACAGGGATGGGGCTGGGACTGGGGCACTCCCCTGAGTGAGTACAGCTGCTGGGAGGGGGTGAAGCAGCATCCGAATGCTTTTAGCAACAGACACAGGACTTGAATCAATAAAACAAGAAAGCCTGTGGTCGGTGGCATTTCTGGCCACAGCAGATGGACCACCATTCAAGGCAGGGTTTGAGGCTTCCTCTGCCTGAGGGGATTTTAAACCACATTTCCACATTTCAAGCGAGTACCCTCATCTCTCTCTGGCCTGTAGGTCTGTGTAGAAACTGCAGCGTTGCACAGCCAGAATCACAGGACTGGGGGAAACTGAGCAATAAGCATGGCTTTTGTAGGGTAGTTATCTGGGCAGGGCTGCTCTGCTGTCTACACTCAAGAGCGACCCTGTCCATGGAGATACTCATACCTCAACTGGTTATGACCCTGTACTACCTGATCTAACTTGAGGTTGTATTTCACTTTGAAGTTTACCCTGCTCTGAGCGGGGGATGGACTAGATGACCTCCAGAGGTATCTTCAAAGCGAAATTATTCTGCGATTCTATGTCTATCACTGTTTTTTATCCAGCTACTGTTTCATGTAAAATCCCTCAGTGAAGTCCCCTAACCATTAGGTACAGGCATGCTGCTTCTTGCCTGCTCTACCTCTGCCTCCATAAATCTCAGGAAGCTCAGCTGTGGAGGTACAGAGTCTCCAGCAGGTTTTTATATAATGCACAAAGATTAAAAGCTACTACAGTTGCCTGTAAAGGTAAGACTCTCAGGATCACTCTCACTTAAGTAAAATCTCCACTAATTTGATCAAAGAACTAAATTATATATTTTAATGATTTTTGTAACTGAGAGTTACTTAGTCCTGTATAAAATTTTGCATAGAAATTCACTTTTCTGTTGGTACCTTTGAACAAATATAAATAACCCAGGCATATTAGAGATAATATAAAAGTACATTTAGTCACAGCAGAAGATATGTTGATGTATTTGTTGGGTATGAGCATAGGCAGATAAATGTAATCATATACAAAACCATTATATTAAATGAAGCCTGAAAAAGAAATACGTTTATTGTATCTTTTAATGGCAAATAAATAAATAAATATTTAAATAATTATTTAAACTTGTTATTTTTTATCTATTATGTTTAGATACAGAGAAGTACAGTCAGTACTGACTGTATAATAAAAGATATAAAAGATATACATTAACTCAGACACTGGAAAACAAAAATGTTGATTTTTAACATTTTTAAGGTGAGAAGTGTTATAATTTTGAAAAAAATATTTTCAAAAGCATGTCCTGTTTTCAAGCTGTATTTATTTGCCATGAAGTAACAAGTTCCACAGTGTGGTGTGTTCTACAGCAGATGAAAATATTTAGTGTGTTAAATTTATGGCCGAGGGCAAAGAGCTGAACTTGGGAACCTATTTAAAGTGCAGTGGAAGTCTGTAAAGATAACGATGGGGAGTTGAAAGCAGTGAAGCCTCAGACAGTAATATCTCAATAACAAAGAGCTAATGCTTTGCTGCAGAGGCTTTCTCAGCAACAGTTGGTCCATTTTTGTCATTATGTCTAATCAAGTCCAGTCTTGCCTCGGCCTCCTCAGCCAGCAGACATCCAGCACTTAAATATAACCGTATGTGTCCAGTGTGATTACAAGCGCCATAACGCGCTCCCGGCTCTGTCCTCCCACCTCCAGCTGGCCCCAGACCCCAGGGTGTCACATTCCAGGTCTCATCCTCTGAATGTGCGTGCCGATGGCATGTGACGTTGGGGGGCTCAGGGGAGGGCAGTGGGGTGGCTGTCACCCATGGGCAGAAGCACATCCTCTCTGAGCCCAGCCACAGCCCCAGACACTCACAATGGGAAACATCACCAATCCTTCCAAAAAAAGCACCTGGAGTCAGTACAGGCTTGGGTTCTCAATGCACACATATTTCTTCTGATGATCATGGACTTCGCTTCCCTGGCACTGACCCTGACCCCACTTGGAGGAGGCCAAGCATGTAAAACCCCACCCCTGCCAGGTAGAGGACAGTATTTGCTTCCTGTGCAAGTGGAGACACGAGGTAAGAGCCAAAGTCAGGAGCTGTCTGAAGTGCTTTCTGCAATTACACAGGAAAATTCTTTTGCGTGAGTCAGCGGTAAAAAAATTAAGAAAGTGCCCAGGTACAAAATTAACATATGAGAGGTTTCACAAGGTAAACAACTTGGCTCATAATTTGCTTAGGTTCTAATGTTGCCTACATGGCCTAATGCTCTTGAAAGAATTCCTACTCTGAGCTGATAATTACAATAAAGACATTAAATTGCCCATATTGCTTATTAATTATGTACAGGCACTGGAATCCCAGCTGTGCCTTTGGATACTTTTAAACAACTTTTATGAACAACATCCACTATCCTGGAGGAAGCAGAGGAAAACAAGCCTTTCCACAGCTGGGGTAGGATATAGGGTTGTATTCATCCCTCCTGAGTTTTACCAAAGTCCCTATCCCTGTGACCTTTTCCAAAAAGTGTTGAACAGCCTGCGGGAGTGATGGGGTGTCCAGCACAGGTGACAGGGGAATGCATGACCTGGGACTAATAATCACCTTAAGGCCACTTCTCTGAGCCCAGCTCCAGCTAGGATGAGGAAGACACTGAACCTCTCATGAAAAAAGCTCTCCATACAATGAGTTGTATACTCAGTGAGAGAACAAAGGCCTTGAGAAAGTGGTCCTGCAAAAATGTTTTTAGGATTATAGTTTCCCTTTTGGTACAGTGGTCTCTAGTAATACTGGAGAGAACAGAGATGGGCAGAGAGCTCTGCTATTTGCACTGTTTCTCACATTTGTGCCAAAAGCCTGGGGGACCAGGAACAGCTCTGCTGTGGAGGCCAGAGGGCTTGCTCTGGTGGGGTCTGGGCAAAGTGATGTGTACCTACATGATGCAAAAATCAAGGTGTGATATTAGCAGGGAGTAGCAGGCATGAGCAGCCCACCAGCAAACAGGAAGGAAAGGTAATCCACCTCCCCTTTCTACTGCTGCTTCCAGTGCCATGCTGAAGACAGGCAGGCAGGGAAAGACATGTTAGGAAGAGAGGGCAGTAGGTTTCTCCATGCTCCTCCTGTAGAAAGGAAGCTGAGTTGCTAATATTATCTGTATTTATTATATTTATGTGGTGCTGAGCTCATCTTTGAGACATCTGGGCCCAAGAACAGTAATTAAAATGAACAACTGTTGACAGCATTTGTCACAAATTGAACAACTGGCATAAATCAAACTGCCTGGAGTCTCAGCCATCTCTCCCAAGGAGTGGATAAATACCATCTAGCCAAATTAAGAAAGCTCTGTGGAGTGCAAATGTTTGTGGCAGAGTCAAAAACATGCTAGTGTTGAATTCTGTTTTGGTTCTGGAGGAGAAAATCCCCCAGCCCAGGTGCCCTCCTTGAGGGGTGCCTATCTGCTCCCCACCCACTCCACCCTCACCATGCCACTGATTCCAGCTATGGCACAAACAGAGAAGGTTTTCTGGCAACAGGGAAGGTTAAAAGCAGCAGCAAGCTCTGTCTGAGGGTGAATTTTGCATTATGTGCAAATACCACTGGCTTTGCTGCTTGCTGAAGTTTGCAGCTAATTAAAGCACAAACCAAACCAAAATTCCACCCAAACCCCTTTGAAATCCATGACATGCAAACATAGGATATATTTTATAAGCACTCGAGAGCAGCCAATTTCATTAGGCAAAGAGCCATCTAACTCAATATCCCAAAGCAACAGTTTAGGGGACAGCATAAGCGCAGGTAAGCAGACACAGTGCCATCTTCAGTGCCATCTTCCAAGCCCTCTCATAACCTCTGACCATTTGCAGCTGAGAGACATTTAAATTACAAGGCTCGAGAAAACAAAATCTAGCTAAGTAAAAAATGCACCAAGCATATAATAATTATGGATCAAGTCCTTGGGACATACAAATTCATATAGCACCTTTATTTGTTTCTTAGAAAGCCTGTAGATTTTCTCTACTTAGACCAGGGGCCAATTTAACACCAAAGTCAATTTTGTAATTATAGTTGCTTTTCTACTCCCTTCAAAAGATTTTAATGTTGGACCCAGGTGTTGGTCCTACCCATCACCTTCCCTTTACATCCCACAACTGAAATCACAGGCACCTTTCTGAAAGGAGGAACCAGAACTGCCCTGGTGCTGAGCCTACTGGGTCACCAAAAAATCAGGGCCAAATAAAAACAGGCAAAACCACAGAGACACGCCCAGTCTGCCCTGCGAGGCTGCCCTGCCTCAGGGCCCTGCATGACCCCAGGCCAGCTGGATGAAGCGGGCTGCAACATGTCCCCAGCCCCAGCGAGGAAGGTGGGACAGCAATGCAGAGGATTATTTCAGGAAGCTCCCTGGCTCAGGCAGCACTTACTCACAGGGCGCGTTCTCGAGTTTTGCATTCATGTGGCTGCAAATAGGTGCAGGAGTTCATGCCTCCTCACATAGCTCCAGGAGTGGGGTCAGAGTGGCCAGGAGCTGCATGTAGGACATCTGACAACACCTAGGGGATGAGGCATAGCAACAGATGAGGGAGGCTTTGCTGCCCAGGTCTGTGAGCCCCATTCTCCTCCACAATTCTGAGGCTTACAAGAAGTCCCGTGGGGGTCTGTTCCTGGCTGCTGAAGGTGCACCAACACGTGCCCAACCCACCATGGCCCCCTTTCCACCCCCTGCCCTGGCACGGTTCCCAGTGCTGCCCCTCCAGCTGTGCATGCACAAATCAGCCCAGCTTCTCTAAGCTCCAGCAATTCCTTGCACGTTCAGTGTCCCATCTGCCATAGCAGACAGCTCTAGGCTGGCTTGGATCTTCAGACCTTATGCTTTAAAGTTGACTCAGTTGTTTTACAAGGGTGCTGAAAGGGGTGAGAGACCTCTGTTGCCAGTATTTGTTCTCTTTTCCTCACTCAGTAGTGCCCATCTTCACCTCTGCAGATCTGAAATTGCTCCCTGCGTCTGGATTCAGAAAAACTCCAGTTTTCTGTTTTTTCTCAAAGTGTATAGAGGAGCAAAGAGTATGCATGCAGCCTTTCAAATAACGATTGCAGCTTTCTTCTTACCCTTATTTATTATGTGTTTGGCACTAGCTGTGGCTTGAAGCATTGTTATACCAAGCACCATGCAAAGACAAAGTAGAAAAGCTGCTGGTGACTAGAAGAGTTTGCAATCTTAATCGCATAAATGAGCACTGTGGTTATACATAGAGAAAAACTGCAAATTCATGCTGGCATACTCCCAGCTGGAAAAAGAGGAATGGTAAGCTCTGCTTATTTTCTCACAGTCTCAATCAGAGCCTCACACACTGTGCTTCCAGCATCTCTGCTTTTTCTAGTGGTGACCCCTTCAGGTTCACCTCAGTCCTCCAGACTGTCCTGCTCCAGTGACATACAATCATAACAGGGCTTTTATAAAACAGAGAAACCTATGATCATTGTAGGGATGGTTTGGGTTTGGCTCTCTGTCTTCTGTATTTGGTCTTATTAATGAAATTCTGGTGCAAATAATACACTTGCTTTATTTGGAGTGTGAGATATGTGTCTTGAAATGCAGTAATTGTGACTGAGTTTTACTTTTGGCAAGCTAAAGTAAACAACAGGCTGCCTAAATGGATATGATATCCAAGTACTTTCCCATCACAGGGGCTGAGATGCTAGCTCTGCTTGCTTTGTTTGCTCTAGCCAGTATAAAACAATCTGCATACCATAATCTGAAAGGAAAGGTCAGCCCAAAGGTCACATGTTTTAAGGGTGTTACTTCAAAGACATTTATCTCCTTTACAACACCATTAAGTCCCTGGTAATGGTCTATTGTCTTTCATCATCTCAACCTCTTCACCTGCGTGTTTATGTTTGGCCAAGCCTCCCGATGCAGGCACAGGGGAAGCAGGTGCTTGGTGGCTCCTGCTTGACGGAGGAGCACACTCCGTGTTATTTGAGAAAGCAGCAGGCTGTTACAAGACTATCAAGCTACAACCACAGTCATTCTCTTCCCCCTTCCTGCAGAAACCAGTAGTTAAATCCTGCACTTTTCAGCTGTTGTTTCTGATCCAGCCCTTCTTGTCCTTTTCAATTGCATTGTTCAGGCAGGGATCTCCACCAAGGTGGTTCCTCTGAGATGACTGGTCCCTGAGATGACCAGACCCTACTGTTTTCCTGCCACATCTCTCTCACCCCACTGCTGCCAAAGGATGAGTTTGCTTGTTATATCTGGGAAGCATAATGACCCCTCTTCTCTCAATCCTCTTTTTTATATTACATAGTTTGGACACCAATCCCATCACCACCATTAGTCTACAGCCCTTGGGGCAAGATGTCATCTCCTTGTTGCAGTAATTCAGATACTGTCTGACTGACTTCGGTGAGTATCACTAGAGCAAATTTCATCAGCTGAATATCCAAAACAAACTCTTTTCTAAAGACCTTGATGGTGTGTCCCAGGGTTATTTTCAAAGGCAAAAATGCCCCACTCCCATGGACACCTTATTGGGATTGCTAGAACACCTAAGACACAAAGTCAGAGAGGACTGTGATTAAGTACCCCTAGACTGAAAAATGCAAATATTTATTCTGTTTTCTTTTTTGCTAAGGTGCACCATACCTAGACACACATAGCTTGGTCATGTCCAAAAGGTAAGGTTTAATGTCTTTAAATCCATGGCATTCTCTAGGTGTTCTATAATTTTTGCAGTTTCAGTGAGAGGAGACCAGGCTCTCCACTGCACTGAGATGATGTGACTGAGAGAAGAAAATCCTTTTCATTCTCAGCTATTTTGCCTTCTAACTTGCAGCAACTCTCCTGGCGTCAAGAGAGGGGACATGGGTTTGGTGGGTGGTGTGGAGAGGTAGGGACTGTGAGGGGCATGCTGAGTGGGGTCATGCTGCTGGGAGAGGCCAGCTGAGCCCCTGGATGGGGAGGAGGAAGCAGAGCTCTATGTCTTGGCTGAAGACTGACGGATGCAGCACAAGGACTCACTCAGGAGCACTCACACAAGAGCATGGCCAGGTGTCTGCTTCATGCAGAGCCTAGGACCCCTCCTCCAATCTTAAGGCATTGTCGTTATTGTCAGGTATTATCAGGTATTGTTATTGCCCTTTCCAATTATTATACAACTTTTCACAAATTCTCTTAAAATGTTCCTTGTTCTCTTTCCATCAGGCAGTAGTGGGGGAACGTTTTTCAGGCTTTCCTAGGAAGAGTTGGTAAGTGCAATTTCCACTTAGAAGTTTCCCATATAAGTTCATCTTCCACACACATAACTGAATCTAAATATTTGGGCTGAAATTCCCATGCCATGTTGAATTAGCTGGGTAAATAATCAAATTAAGTAGTCTGGGCATTTCTATCAATAAGAGAGTAAGAAAGAAACCCTCCTGATGAATTCTAGCACCGTTGCATTTTGCCCTTGCCTCTTAAAGTTACTTAAGGGCTCAGAATATGCCTTTTCCTGTTCCCATGAAAAGGTGTTCAAATTTGATGATTTTTTTTAATGAAAAAAAAAAAAATCAACCTGCCACATCTGTGTACATTTTGCCTTAAGTTTGGTAGTTCTTATCCCAAATATTCTGCCTGCCCTGAGCATAGCTAAGACAGGGAGGGACAGAGCAGAGCTTTTCCTGAGATTTCTTCCTCTGGTCCTGGTGCCCCAGTCACAGTCTGGAAAGCTGAGAACATTTCTCTTGTGCTCCCAGTTCCTCACAGCTAAGGTGCAAGACAGGAAGTGAGGGATGTAAAGGTTTTGGGGAGTGGGAAAGAGCAACTAGATGAAATTAATTCTGTGCATGGTGGTGAAGCAGAGGCTGGACCAGACCCACGCTGAGACAGGATGGATGATGGTAAAATGTCTCCTAGAGCATCTGTTTCTGTAGATCTTTGGCTTTTTCTTTTGCATGCCCTCCTACTGTCAAATTAAAACTTTGGCAAAAATTGATGAAAAGCCACAAATCTCAGCCTGCAGAGAAGCCCAGAGATAGAAATTTTTTGGGAGTGCTTCCCTTCCCTTCCCTTCCCTTCCCTTCCCTTCCCTTCCCTTCCCTTCCCTTCCCTTCCCTTCCCTTCCCTTCCCTTCCCTTCCC
>QUSF01000001.1:46778054-46860551 GCA_003676055.1 Chloebia gouldiae | reverse complement strand
CCTTCCCTTCCCTTCCCTTCCCTTCCCTTCCCTTCCCTTTTTTTTTACCTTTTCCTTTTTATTTTTCTTTTCCTTCTTTTGTTTGTTTCATATTTTTGTTCCAAAATGCGATGAATATCTGAAATACTGACTTTTTTTCATACTGGGCAATTTTTTAAGATTTCTTTTTTATACAGTGGTCTCTTTGATTCCAGCATTTCTTAACCTCTAACTTATTGACTTTGCAAAGTTATGCTCCTTTTGTGTATAGTTAGTGTGTAACTTTATACAATATATAAAATGTCTTAGGAAGATGATGTGTGATAAACATCATGTTTACCTATATCTCTGTATATTGCAAAGCCATAGAATTTTAGTTTTCATCTCTTCCAGTGGTGAAGAAATATTTTATTTAATAGGAACTCTGTTATTCACTGGAAATGTATAAGTCTAAACTTTTTGGGGTCTAATTACTGTAAATGCTAGATATTTATTTTTCAAAATTCTACACAACCAGATCTATGTTCATAAATAAATATGTAGTTACTGGAAATTTCAGATGAATTTTATAATTCTGATCTCTCTTTTGCTAAAACTCTAATTTGATTGACTGCAGATTTATTTCTTTTTTAATTGCATTATCAGGCCCAGAATTTGGAACGGAATTTTTCTATTTGAGCTCTTGTGGTCACACACTGCTATTTGCAGGCTGAGGCTGTAAGAAACAGTCTGTTCTTCATCTTCTTAAGGCAGCTTGCTTTTAGGTGAGGAAAGTGCAGAAATGTTTGCATTTAGTAGCTGGGAATGATGCTCTTTCTCGTAATTTCTCTGCCAACTTTGCTGAACAGCTAAGGATGTCCAGGTTCTCAGCTGGCAGAAGATGGAAAAATGCCAAGAAATTCAAAGGAGTCACACTGAGCTTCACCAGCCAGGAACTTGCCCCATAATTTTTATTTTAGGCAGAAGAGGGAGTATAAACATTTCCATGGGCCTGGAAAGAACTCCCTTCTACGTGCTTATTACATGCTTCAAGTGGACATTTTTAGAAATTAGTAGTTGCTTAAAAATGAAAAACTGGCTGATTGCGTCTCTCTGCCAGCACACTCACCAAGCTGGTAGAATTCATAACTCACTACAGAGAGTGAGAACTTTGCACTAGCTTCATAAAAAGTGAGAAAAAAATTGTTTAATGGGACTTTAGGCAGAAATGACAAGGCTCCTTCTGATTTTGCTTAATCTGGCTTCTTGTCCAGTCCTGCTGCCCTCCCCAGCCTGTGCGTCTCCCATCCAGCTAACAAAGCTGATTATAAAGCCTGATGTGACGGGCTTAGGGCAGGCGTGTTGAAAGTCAAATTAATGTGTTGGGCATTTTTTGTTAAACCAAACCTCAAACTTAGAGGTTGCTTGAGGCCTTGGCTGCAGCTGCTGAGGGTCTGTCATGCTGTGCTACCTGGGGAGGGTCCCAGTGCAAGATCCATGCCAGAGCAACTCTTCTCCTTCCACATTTACCAAAGCAACAGCCCCTCCAAAAATATTATTTTGAGTCTCAGAACCCATACAGAGCTATAAGAGAAGTGACAAATCTGCTGTTGATATACTGCCAATGTTCATAGCATTGTTATACCAATTGCAATTATATATATCGCAATTAAGGGGGGTTGGAATAGTAATAATGCAGTGTTTCTGGTGTTCCTCACAATGGGATTTGAAATAGCTTATTTCTAAATAATATTATTTTACCTCTGACACTGTGTTCTATCTTTGGTGGATTTTTTTGACCAACAAGACTAAATTTACCAATATAGTTCTTTCATGCCTGCCACTTGGTTCCCAGATTTTATATGACCAGCTTTAGTGGAGGTGGACTATTTGCTTAAGAGAGTATCCCCTTTTTCTTTACATTGTGTATGCAGTGTTTTACAGACTTCAAGGCTGCTTCTCTTTGGGAGCTCTGAACAGTGAGCTGTGTATATGGATGTACAACACAGTGTATAGTTTTTAGAAGTTTTTCCCTGCTTGCATCATAGATAATTTCTAACATGTCTAAATTACCATCTTGTTCGGTTTCAGGGAATTATCAAGGCTGTGTTACGCATTAACAACCTGAAAATCAGGCCCAGATTTATGCCAAGCCTGTGTGTCACAGGCTCAGATTTCCTTGGGGAGGAGTGGAAAGGAAGAAAGAGATGGAAGGTGCTTGCTTGCTTGTCTGCTCTTGACTGTCTCCCTTCCCCAAGCACTGCCAGAGTTTCCCTTTGGTTGACACAAGAGGTACATGGAAAACTCATCTCCACTGCTTCTTCATCGCTCACCTGGGTCCTGTATCTCATTTTTTGGGGGGCCTAACATCTGCCTTCCAGGGAGTTTCCTGCTTATGACCCTGTACAGTGGTGTGTGTGAGGTGTACTTTTAAATACTTTGAGAGATTAAAATAAACTCCCAGAAAGTGGTCAATAGGTAATAGAAGTGCCTAAACATGAAGGTAGGTAAAAACATGCCTGGTTTTAGATTATTTAATTCTTCTAATAAAATGTATTTTTCTCTCCATACATGATTATGCCTCAGATAAGGAGTCTGTGCTCAAACATGTGTGGCATGTACTAACACACTATCTGCTATGCCATATAGCAGCAGATAAAAACTTCTTCCTACCTGGACATTGAATTCATTATTTGAAAAGTCACTAAGTGTAACTGACATTTCAGAAGCCTGCAGAGGCATAGAAATTTAAATTGTATTTTTTTTTCTGGTGACAATCAGGGGGCTGGGAACCCTGGAGCTTCAACAGTCAGTCATCAAATGGAAAAAGAGAAGGGAGGGGTAGAGAAGATTCTGTAAAATTAATAACAAGCTTGATTTTTCATATTTTATGTTTGGCTGGTGTGTAGGACATAACATCAAGGAGGGAGCTGAAGATGTGTGTTGTGTGGTAGGGAAGGCAAAGGTGGAAAGAGAGAGGACAGTCCATGACGTGGCTCATAATCATCTACCTCTGTCTTCTGAAATGCAGTGGAAATATTTTATAGTAGGCCAGGTAAGGATGAGCCATTTTGGTGTTTGGACACAAGAACTTTTTGAATGGAGGCTGCTTTTAGAGAAAATTATTATTTCTTTGAAAGTAATGAGAAAAACCAAATGAGATGCCTTGTTGCTTGCCAGTTCATGAGCAAGCAAAACCTATGGTTCCTGCTGGACATCTCTCCCAGGACTAGTAATACGAGAATATATTTTCATCCTTACATTCACAAAGAGCTTTAGACATCCCAGGAAATCAATGGGAATTAGATCCCCAGATGCCTCTGTGAATTTGGCATAATTAGTTCCAGGAAAACACTGCCCAGGCGCTTTTCCCCTGCTACATACAGGACTGAAATGCAAGCAGGGATATTTTAGAACAACTGTGGAAATCACATACTTTTGTATTTGGGTCAGTAAGCATTTCTTTCTAGATTTTCTCAGGTGAGAAGAGATCAGAGATGGGACAGGAATCTACAGGGCTCAGGGATTTTGAACACTTTTCAATTTACTGAAATCACTGGGAACGGAGCAAATACAGACACAAGTCACAAATCAGCGGGTGACACAAGCCAAAAGTAGTTTTTAAAGGAAAGCAAACAGGCCTGGTTCTTAATGAGGCCACAGATGTTACTTGAGATTTTACTCCAGTAACTATCAAGACCACACTAGCATTACACACAGATGTTACACCAAATGATCTTGGGAAGTGGGGGCGTGATGTCATTGGGGGGTTTCAAATCTGGAACACATAATCAACTTATCTTTGTTCTGAGAGCTCTCATTATAGCCCCCTGGGCTTGTTCACATGTCTATTTGCATAGGAAGTGCCCTGAGGAGAGATCCTGTTCCATGACACACATAACTATGGTGACAGTCCAACATACCTGTTGTTTAAGTTTCTCCTTATGAGTGGATATAACATATTTTGGAGAAGAATTATGGTTGGGTGGAAAGAAGATGAATGGTCTAACTCCCCATGCAGTTCTGAAAACATATCACTTCCAGAGGAAACCCTTAGAGCATGCAGAGTTGAAGCTCTCCAGGGTAGAGTGATTATCCAGATACTTTCTTAGTAAATGACCCAGCAGAACTGTGTTGTATTCATAACAACCAATATTAGTAATGAGTAGTAGGATGGTATTTTAAAGGGCTTTTCCTCCAATTAATATTGTAGCATTTTACTTTGGCAATGATTTCTCTGTCCATATCCTTTTGTCACTGTCTTGAACCTCTTATTTTGTCTATCTCCTTAAGTGGCTCTTAAAATAGAAATTGGCTCAGATACTCATCACATTTCTGCTTTTGCTAGATGAATTTGAAAGGAATAGAAAAACAACAGCCATCTCTATTATTGGATGTTTCTTCTGAAAATAAATCTCATGCTCAATACTCAGATGCTAAATATAAGTTGCTGTGCTGAGCCAGCACGGCTACTGTCTCAGTTGATTCCCACTGAGCACATGTTTAAGGGCCTTTTTGAATCAACACATTACAAAACACGCCTTGCAATGAGCAGGGAGAATGCTGACAGGTTTAACAACTCCTTTTCATCTTCAAAACAAAGTGTGTGGGACCAGTGGTCAAAAAAGACACCTAAAAACTTCACATTTCATCTAGAGAAATATTTTCCTGTAGGGTTTTATGATGTGTAAGGACTTTATGAACACAAGTATGCTCCAATACTTTTCTTTTCTTTGTGTGTAAATAGCAAAATTTTAAAAAAGTTGATTTAATCTATTAGCAGCTTCAAGGGGAAGAAATATTATGAATGCCACAAACCAAATTTGGACAGCACTCAAATGAAGGGTTCGCTGTATGGGAAGGCAATTTTAGTTGATCTTCATTGCTTCTTCCAAAGTAGAGGCATTGTGTTAGAGGGTAGTAGAGGGTCATCATAATGAGATATGTAGCGGGTCATCATAACTAGATATGAAAGATAAAATAGTTTGTCTGTCCTTGTCAAGAGAAACTTTTAAGAGTATTGCTCAGAAAAGAACTTATGCAGGTGAATACCTGCTAAGCTCCTCTCAGAGTATGGGGAAGCGCTGCTTTATCTCCGCTGAGAGTGAGTCTCCAGGCTGACAGCACTGCACAGTGCTCTCCCAGTATTAACTTACATCTGTGTGCCTTCAACCTCATAAAAACAGGGCTTGTAAACAGCTGGAGCTATGCTGCTGTGGGGAAGAGAGGCTGTGCAGAGGACTGCAGTCAGACAGCATTAGCTCCCTGGACTGTAGAGGGCTGCATTGATGAGATGTTCCTCTCTGTCATCACCCTCATTCCTTGTTCTCACCTTCAGCCCTCTTCCATGGTAGCTGCTGCTCTTTGTGCTCTCTCTGGGCAGAGTCACTGAAGGCTTCTGAGACAAAAAAATTGTTTGTGTTACCCTGGATCTAGCTCTCCTCCAAAGGATACTTGTCACCAGCACAGGTGGAGGTGTCCTGTGTGGCACAGGTGTCTGCAGGGAAGCCTGTGGTGGTGGGGCAAGCAACAGGGAAAGTATCTGGCAAGTCTGGCAAGACACAGTGCAGCCCTAGACCCTGGTGATGGGGGAGGCAGTGACATGGCAGAACCCAGCTGGGTCAGACAAGACAAAGACAACCCTAATGGTCACTGGTGGTTTGTCTGTCTCCTTTAAGCAGATAAGGGCTAGGTGCCTGAAGTGGTGTGTGGTGTGAATCTGGGTCTTGAGACAAGCACTGGAAAGCCATGGTGACAGCTTTTGCCCCTTTGAAATCATCCTTACATGCCCTCATGGTGATCCAGCTCAAGATAAGTCAAATGGCTTTTTGGCATGGGGAGAGTTGTCCATGTTGGTACATGTGCCTAGCACGGGCAGTCAGTCCTTGAAGGATACCCTGAGAGCAGCCCTCAGCTGATTTATCTTCTACCTTCTATACCAACAGGAGGGTGTTTCCATGGGCTGAGGAGAGCTAAGGAAAGAAAATGTGGTGCCTACAGCACAAACAAAAAAAATCACAGCCCCGCACTGGAATATTCTTGAAATTGGTTTGGGGACTGGGGTAAGAATCACAGGTAAGAATCACTTTGAAACCCACTTATTCCCATTACCTATCACCAGCTGGTACCAAAGAGAAGCTGGAAGGGCAACTTCAGTGAATTACACTGGGGTAAGACTGGGTGATTTCATTGCACAAGAATTACCACTGCATTGCATGAGATTTGAGGGGTTTCTCCGAGATAGTTGAATGCTAACATAGTTCAAAAGGCATGCAACTTCAGAAAAGCTGAGAGCAAACATAATTTAGAAATTATTCCATGCTGGAATCCTCTATAGATGTTTGCAGTCAGGAAAATCATTATCAGAAGGTAGCTGTTTAGGCAAAAATAATGTAACAAATGGTCTGATTTTGGTGGTTTTGCTTTCTTAACAAAATGTTCCCCTGCACTGCAAATACAAAGGAAAGGATGAAGGGAAGTATCTGGCTATTTAAATGAAAAATTACTTTTGTCTGCAATCACCTTCTGTCAATAAAATGCTTATTTTCTGACATGTCAATTAGGTGATTCAAAAGCCAGATGACCACTGCCTTCCATTTAGTACTGCTCAGCTGGGTTAAATGTCTTAAGTGTTTACCCTTTATGACCAGTGGCATGTATCTGTTCTTAGTCAAACTGTGCTATGTGTGACATGTTTGCCTGTAGGTTTTTCTCTTGAGGTAAAGTCAACCATTATTATCAGATTCTAAGAAAAATGGTAGGTTAGGACAGTGGTTTTGCTGACAGAAATGGGTACAGCTTGTTTTACAGTAATGTGTATGAGAAATATGAAACAGATGAGAAGAATTCACATAGAATTAACCAGCCTGCAATTTAAAGTGCTGCCATTAAATAGGATCATGTGTCCATGCTTGATACTTCAAAAGAAAACTCTGCTGTGTAAGAGCAGCTATTAGTGAGGAACATTTTGTCCGGTATCTCAAACCAGTTTTAAAAGATCTTATTACAACCATGTGTAAATGAAACTATTTACTTCAGAATCTTTAAGATTTGATTTTGTTCACACAGAAGTCTTGAGGGTTTAAGGAAACACTTTGAATGAGGAAAAAATACATAAACTCTAGGTCCTAATAGAGTCCTAGGAAGAAGGATGGTGGTAATATAACTTTTACTACAGCTTGTTCTGAACACACAACACTATCTGCTCATGTAAAAGAACAGAGCAGGCAGTGGAGTGAGAAAGATTCACATAATAACATTAATTTAACTCATTTAAAATGGGTTAAATTTTTAGAATGCTGTCTTCTGTCATCCACCATGGAATGCAGCCCAAGATTTTTTGGTGGGAAAAGCCAAGGCACTTCCTTTCTGACTTCTGACCAGAACTGAAAGTGAAATGCTCATTTGGCAGATACAAATAAATAAGCTGAGATAATAGAAGTAACTTTCCCAGACAAAAAATAATCAGAGAAAGGCCTTTGTGAGTAAGAGCAGGTCAGCAGGACTCACTTCACAGGCCCAGATAAGACGGCAGGAAACAACCACCTCAGTGAAGCATTCTTTGGGGGGACCTGCTGAGCAGCACCATTCTCAGACCTGGGGTGGGGGGTTCCCATCCACACCCATCCTTTGGTGAGCCATACAAATCCAGGGAGTCATTGGCAGTTTGGTCTGAACAATGTCTCTGAAAAGCAAGAAGTACAGGGTAAATATCTCTGCCACTGCCAGCTTGCCCCAAATCCCAGAGGAAAACCTGAGAGGTGAGTGCCAGTGTCATGGCTTGAACACACTGCTGGGCAGAACTGGGTAGCTCTGCAATTCATCCAGCATCTCAGGGAAATGTGAGTGTGTAGGACTCAAGGTAACTCAGCCTGGAAGAGACCTCAGGGGACCTCTAGACTAATGTTTTGCTCAAAGAAGGGTAAGTTCTGAGGTCAGGCCAGGTTGCTCAGGGCCTTTATACAGTCTGAGGCAGTTGAAAACTTCTAGAAATGGAAGCTGAACTGTTCTCACTCTGTGTTCTTTTCTCACTCCCAGCCTAATAAAGCCATGCTGAATGGCACACAGATGATTGTGGCAGTCCAGAAGGGAAATTCAGAGCAATGGGGTGCAATTGGACTCTGTAGGTGCCCCTGCACTCTGCTACAAGTCCTCAGAGACCTGGTTCTTTCATTTCTCCAGGTAACCACTCACTGGGCCAAGCTGGAGTTCACCTTTGGACTGTGTCCTACATCCCTTACTGCTGAAGCCAAGGCAGCATACATGTCTCATCTTGGAATTTCCAGCCACAGCAGTTCAGAAACTCTTTGAGGTTCCTCAGTTTCAAAGAGTCTTGAAGTCTTTCTCAGCAGCCTGAGTCTTGGTTCACTGCTGGAATACACCAGTTTGCAAGCAACTTCTCCTATCAGATGTTGTGTAATCTAATCTAACCACAGCATTTCACAGAATCACAAAATTGCTGAGGTTGAAAGGAACCTCTGGAGGTTAACCAGCCCAAATTTGTGCTCAAAGCAGGGTCAGCTGTAGCAGGTTGTTCATGACTGAGTCCACTTTCATTTTGAGTATCTCCAAGGACAGACTCCATAAACACTTTGGACAACCTGTGCCAGTGTTCAAACATCCTCACAGCAAGTGAATGCCTGTCCTATGTTTAAATGGAGTTTCCTGTATTTCAGTCTGTGCCCATTACATATTGCCATATTATCATGATACCATATTACACACTGAAATTCAATGTACAGTGATACTCTTGTAAACACCATTGTCAGAATAATTATCTCTGTCTGTCTGATCAACTTGTATTTTATAACAATAACACTGCACTTGATATTACACTTTCAGAGGAAATGCATTTATTCCTGTAACAACTTGCCCAATAGCTTAAACAGATAGTAAGAGAAAAAATAGCTTGGAGTTTTTAAAATAACTTATCATCCATGTTAAAGATTTCTATACAATTTCAGCTATTTTATGCAGCAATATAAAATATGATTCATAATCTAGTTTGTGAAGATATCTCACTATTTTATACTGTAATGAGGAATAATACAGTTGCGTATGTCTGCTGAAGTTTGTTTTTTTCCATTCTTCTAAAAGGAGGAAGCCAAAACTACAGATGGAAATTAATAGGTTTTTTTCCTATATTCTGCATTGCCATATTTTTTGCTGTATTCTTAGGGTTAGTGTCTCAACATACATATCAAGAAGCACTTACAGGCAAGATACACATGGTGTCCCCCATGATCAAAGGACTCCTTTTCAGAAATCAGTATCTCTTCAGTTGAAAAAGTCTACCCATGATATAGGGTAGGTTTGTTCCACATGATGCAATGTTCTGCAGATCAGCAAACTTAAGCAATATGGAAAAGCTCTGTTGTGTCCCATCACCAAGCCTTCTCCTGTCCATGGTGAACAATCTCAGCTCTCTCAGCCACTCGTATGACAAGTGAGCAGTCCCTTACACACCTTAGCAAACTTGCTCCCATATGTCCATGTCTCTCTTTTACTGGGGAGCTCAGATGTGAAGATGTGAGTGGATCATCTAAGTGTGTCTCACCAGTGCTGAACAGAGGGGAAAAACTGACTTCTTCAACCTACTAGCAACATTCTTCCTAATGCCATGCAGGAGGCTGTTTGCTCTTTTTTTTTTTTTTTTTTTTTTTTTTTTGTTACAAGGTGCATTGCTGGCTCATGGGCAAGTTGGAGTCCATCCAGACTCTTAAGATACTCTTTTCTGCAAAGCTGCTTTCCACTGGGTCAACTTCCAGTATGCTCTGGTGCATGGGAGTTGTTCCTGCTCAGAAATTCACACCTTATTGAATTCCATGACACTCCTGTTGGCTTAGTTCTCCTGCCTGTCCCTACCCCATGAACATCAGCACAACCCTCTGGTTTACCAATCACTCCTCCCAGTTTTGTGTCTTCCAAAAAGTTTCTGCATGTGCACTCTGCCTTATCACACAGGTGATAATGAAAATAATTAACAGTGTTAATTAGATCCATTAATTAGATCCATTCTGGGGTACACCACTAGTGACTGGCCTCCAACTGGACTTTGTGCTGCTAACCACAGCCCTTGGAGCTCTACAGTTCAGCCAGTTTACAATCACCACCATCTATCTAGCTCGTACTTACTCCATTTGTCTATAGGGATGTTACAGGAGACAGTACTGACAACAACTGTTGCTCTCCACTCATCCACCAAGCCAGTCTTTTCATCATAAAACGTTGTTGGTTCAGTCAGGCAGGCTTTTCCCCTTGTAAATCTATGCTGATGTCTCCAAACCACCTTCTTGTCCTCTCTGTGCTTGGACGTGGTTTCCAGGATTAGTTGCTCCATCACCTTCCCAATGACTGAAGTGTGTATGCCTGATCTGGGGTTCTCTGGATCCTCCATCTTGCCTTTCTCCAATATAGAGTCATATTTGGTCTCTTTCATTTTGTAGGAACCTCTCCTTAAGTTTCTCCTTAAGATGCCTTAAGTTTCAGCTTTCATATTATCCAGATTCTGTACTGCATTAGTATATAATTGACCTTGATATAAATGTTAGCAAGTTCTCCTCAGTTTAGTTAGACAAAACAGTCCTTTTCCAGCCTGAGAACCAAGGATGCTGTTGCAGCTTCAGGTCCAAAAAGTGTAAACAACAGCGAATTGAAGAGAGCAAACTGGGAGGATGGGACTTCATAACCTGAAGCTGTAATTGGAAAATTAACCTCAACAGGTAAATGGACCAAAACTTATAGAAGTGTGAAAACTCGTGACCTGGTGTCCATCTTGGTGTAGCCTGGGCCAGGCTCTTGTACTGCCCAAGGTGTAGCCTTTGAAGGCCTTTTAAATAAATACCTACTTCATTCCTTTAACACTGTCTAGCCTCTGTTCTAGGTAGCCTCACAAGGCATCATCCTCTATGCCATGGCCTCCAAACATAATCAAGAATGGCCTCACAAAGGCATCAGCCAGCTCTCTCACCAATCACAGGTACATCCATCAGTTCACACAGATCTGTCTATGTTCAATTTCCTAAAGTGTTCCTTAACCTGATCGACCTTTACTGAGGCTAAGTCTTCCTTGCTTTCTGGCTGGCCTTGGGAACATGGGATTCCTGAAGAGTGTTCTTACCCATAAAGACTAAGGTGAAGAAACCACTGAGCACTCCAGCTGTCCCCATGTTTGGTGTCACCAGCTCCCCTACACCATTCTGCATTGATCCTAACTTTTCCTACTCTTCCTTTGCTGTTGGTATGCCTGCAGAAGCCCTTCTTACATCCCTCATCTGCTCCAACTGTCAATGGGCTTTGGTTTTTTAAATCCATTTAATGAAATATTTACCACCACAGTGGAAGGAATTTCCTTCATTTCACTGAGACCAGTCAGATTTATGGGCTTAAAAATGCTAATAAGATTATGCCTGTAGTACTGTATACTGTGTTAAAAAAATCTCTAATCCTTCTAATGACAGCAGTATCATTAACTGTGTTTTCCTATTATAATTTATTTTACCAACAAGTCTCTCAGAAATCTGATTTTCCGTACTTCACATCTGAACTCAGTACCCTTTTGAATGCCACAAGTGTGATCTCTTGCTGCTGAGTTCTCTTTGAAGCCTTTGCCCAGGCAGGAAAAAAATTATTCATGTGATCCCATATGATTTCAGACTGGCCATTAAAGTCTAAGCCCATTTGAGGAGGTGACTGAAAAATTTTGAAACCCAAGGGAATGGGTTGAGGTTTTGCTACTGACCTGATTCTATAATGAGACAAATCACTTCACTGCCTTGCTTTCAAAGCCTTTCCAAATAAAGTATGAATCAAACCTGAATCCTTATGTATTACAGAGGATTAACCCTTCAGGGGAGAAGAACAGGGTTCCCCATGTAACTACCTTTCCATATGAACATTTGGAAGTAAAATATGTCTTCATCTTATGTGAAACATGCCTGAAAAGCTTGTAGGAACTCCTTCGTGAAAATTCTGGTGTATTTCTTTGATTATGGGATGGTTGAGAAATGAAGCAAACAGGACTCCTCTTAGGATGAAAAATTTGGAAGAGAGATATGGATAAAATACTTTTGTCCCACAACACATAAGTGACGGTTCCTGAGCCTATACAAGAACCACTGAGAGCTATGGATAGAGAGTTCAGTGTAGAGTTTGGTTCATGTTAGGCCATGTGCAAAACTCAAAGGGAAACTTTGGTCAGGTTGTCCGTCCAAAGTTCAGAAATAATTAGGGGGAGAGAGGGACCCTTGATATTGAGTGTTGCTTTTACTCTGCTTGAAGAGTGAAGGGAGCAGTAAGTCCCAGATGAATTCACAGGATGAAGGTGACAGTGAAGTTTTTGGCATCCCAAAAACTTGTTCTGGGTTGGGAGCGAATATACGACTGAATCTGTAGCTAAAACTACAGAAACAAATAGTATGGTTTGGGAACCTGGTTTTGCTTCTGAGGACAGCCTCATGGAATGGCTCACATCCATAAAGGAAAATGCTTTCTCACTAAAATGGTGTAGTGTAGTCCAAAATTGCATCAGGGAGAATGCAAAGAACTAAACAGCATGGACCAAAGTCACTATATTTTATCGATATAGTTTAAATTTGGGGACCATTGTGGTTTCAACTTTGTAGTCAGCTAAGCACCCCACAGCTGCTTGCCCAGTGCCCCACAGTGGGATAAGGGGAAGAAGGATAAAAGTGAGAAAAGTAATTGAGATATGAACAGCTTAATAATAATAATTTTAAAGAAATTTTAAAAATGAAGAAAAAACTAACAAAGAGAGAGGAAAAAGCAAAGAAACCCATGAAAAAATGTGATGCAAATGAAAGCAATTTCTCACCACTAACAGACCAATGCTAGTCCCTGAGCAACAGCAGTTCTTGCCAACTTCCACCATCCCAGAATTAGAACTAAACATGACATAATATGTTCTGGGATGTCCCCTTGGTCAGCTGGGGTCAACTGCCTCAGCTCTGTGCCCTCCCAACTTCATGTAGACCCCCAGTCTACTGTCTGGCAGGGCAGTGTGAGACAGAAGAAACATATTGATGCTGTACAAGCACTAATAACTAATAACTAATGCATACCTGTATTATCTGCACTGTTTTCATCACAAATCCCAAACATAATCCCACAAGATATTATGAAGAAAGTTAACTCTATCCCAGCCAAACCCAGTCTGGGGTTTCTGTCCTGTCTTCCACTAGAATGGTTCCTACCAGACAACCAAGATACCCTGGACCAATCAAGAGAGAAGACTATCTATTCTAATAGTATTTAAATTGTATTTTTAAATTTAATTTTTAACTAAAAAAGCAGTGGGTTTTGCCAGTGAAAGGTTTTCCTCTGTCTCCAATGTGTAAACGTTTTTCCTGGCAATAAGTTGATAGCAGGATTTTTCAGCTTCTGGCTTTGAAATGAACTCTGAACCTGTGACAATGATCTTCATGATCATTGTCCCTGTCCATGTGCTGGAGAAATGCCTGAATAAAATTGCTGAGTGCAAGAGATCTTGGTGCCTTCCTCACCAGCTGCAGAGCTTTTTCTTAGTGTATATACAACCACAGCTCCAGTTCTCCCATTTGTACAGAAGAGCATTTTGCCAGCACATACACATACCTGTGTCCCATACACTCAATTGCTTTGGTGAGTCACTGCTCTCCCGAGTCACTGCACAGAGCTCAAAGGAGGTGTGTACACTTGCATTCCCAAAGGGATTTTAGCAACTTATTCCCAGTTAAGCCAATACTTTAAAGAGCAGAAAGATGGGATATGATTTATGAAGTTTCCTCTGGCTTTACCTCACTTTCTAAATCTCCTTCATGTTATCTGTGAAGGCTCAGACCCTCAGGACCAAATGGATGTTGTTTTCCCACTGTTTTCTTTCAAAGTCAAGCTGTGGAAAACAGTGCCTCAGTATAGGATAAACAGCAAAGCTTTCCCATTTGAAGAATTTATTTTTAAAAAACACTGTTGCCAATTAGTACCCAAAATGAGTATCAAGGAAGAATGAAGGGGGGAAATACAAGACCACTGCTGAAAGGATACGTTTTCATGTTCAT
This sequence comes from Chloebia gouldiae, assembly GCA_003676055.1. Taxonomy (NCBI): domain Eukaryota; kingdom Metazoa; phylum Chordata; class Aves; order Passeriformes; family Passeridae; genus Chloebia; species Chloebia gouldiae. The sequence continues at coordinate 46,846,539 of QUSF01000001.1, read as the reverse complement.
AGAAAGTTTAAAGCTAACAACTAGGAAAATCAAATTAGTATAGACATCTGGAGAGGGGGGAAATTGTGTTTCTATTGTGCAATGTTAATGCCTTAAAATGTTTAAAACAACAGGGCTGGGGATGTGAGACTTCATTTAATTAACATGCTAGGAAACCTTATTATCAAGTTGAATGTGAATTCTTCTTATATTTTACTCACTCCATTGCCTGGGGCTGGCTACAGGAGGCCTTATCCCTATTTTCCTGTAAAAACTACTTCCACATTCCACATCCCAATTACTCTGAAGGGCATACCCAAGCTTCCAATAAAATCATGCTTGGAGTCTTTGCTGACTTCTAAATTCTATTCTACATATGTTTCTGATCACAAAATCAGATTTCCAAATGTCAAAATTATACTTTGAGTGGAGACTGAATAATAGTTTAAGCCTTTTTATTTGTGTAGATAGACGAAAATGAAAATGTGAAGCACCTGAAAACTCTCTAAATTGCTTGCTTTATTTCCACTTGAAGCAGCGTCCTGAGACCTATTGTATTGCAGTTCAACTACACTTCATGTTGTGAACACTGAGGGGGCAAGGACGGCTTAGATTTGCCTAGTGCAACATCCCCATCACATTGGTGGGGACAACCCTATACTGCCTTTTTCCAAATAAATCATTAAACCATGAATTATTCAGAATGGTAGGTTTTGGTTTCAGTGGTCAGGCATTTTTAAGGTGGATTTGGTAACCCTTTCCTCTCTGGTTAGCACCGGTGACCCTTGTTTTGGCTGTGGGGGCAGGCTGTCTGCATATGGCAAGGAGGGAGAAAGAGCAGATAAGCTGGAAGCTTTTAGTCAGGTCTTCTGTTATGGGGAAGGCAGGTAGCAGTGACAGGGCAGGATGGGGCACGGGGTTCCATTTCACACCTTTGCTGGTGGCAGGCGATGGTGGCCTTGGCTAGTGTGGCTGTTCCTGGGCTGCAGACAGGCTCCCTGCCTGCACATGGGGACAGGATGGTTTGGCATCCTCTGCACTTGCATGTGCTCTGCCGTGGGAGAGGCTGGAGAAGCAGCAGCTGAATGAGCTGACCCAGAGATTGGCTGTGGGTGCTGGTGGTGGCAGGAGAGGACCCACAGTCCCTTTCTCCTCCACAGCCATCTGTTGCTCTCTGCCCAAGATGTATGTCCAGACCCAGTATTGTCTATACAATGGATGCTGGCCAGATTTTCAGAAGCAACATTTAGTGTTTGTACACAAGGAGGCCACTCACCAATTCAATGTGTTTCTTTATGTGTTTTTTGCTTAAATACTGTCCTCCCCATCCCATATTGTCAACATAGATAATAGCAAGCAATTTACTGCGTGATATTCCCCTCTCAAACTCCACTGCTTTTCTTCTGTCAGATGCACATTGTAAATTCTTGTAATGTGAAGCAGCTCATTGGAGCAGGGCTCCACATTTTCTCCTGTTTCTGGTAACTTGTGAGAAGTTGTCACTTTGTATCTATGAGAACTCCAGGGAAAGATGACAGACATCACAGGCTGCGCATTGCAGAGCTGGAGGAAATGGATACTAAACACAATGTCATTTAGATTTAAAATAATAGCTCTTAAGTGTTCACTGTTGTTTGTAATAAATATATTATATATAAACTTTTGCTTGTGCCTGAAATATAAACTATCTGTTTTAAATGAATGATAACATAAAACATGTCATAATTCCTGGTCCATTACTATCGATGCAGCACAACTTAACATTCCACAACACAGTTTGGCTGAACCATGCATAGCAATGAAAAGGTGAAAGCAGCTGAATGCCAAATGTACAACTTCTATAGTCCTTGGTCCATTGCAGCTTAATAACAGCAGTTTCTTCTAGTCATCAATTGCTTCAATGTTATCCTTGGGACTGATTATTTATGGATCTGAAGATGTTCTTTTTTACTTTGTAATGCAAGGTGGATAATCTTGACTAGGCTTTGTGGGGGTTTAACTCTGGATCTAAAATACTAAAAGCCTTAATCCACTTCTGTCCTTCACTTCCCTTTCCAGTGGAGAAGCTAAGCTCTCTTTATCCAACCTGCTTGTGCACAGTCTGGCAGGAGTCTCTTTGCTTGGGGCCCACTGCTGTTACTGGTGAAAGTCAATGGGTTTGCCCAAGTCTGAAGCTCATCACGAGGTGATCTGTTCAAACGGCTCTGAGAAAAAACATCAAAAGAAACTGAATGCCATATCCAGAAGCAACTGACAGCTGGGGTCATCACATACAAGCTTTCACCAAGCAAAACTATTTAAGTGGTGAATGCTTGACTTGTGAAGAGATTTGTATCATGTAATGACATCAGAATTCACTCATGGCATGAGCATGCTCTAGAAAGTGATCTTCAATGCAATATAATGCAGAAAAAAATTAAGAAAAATAGAGGAGAAAGTAGGTGCACAGAAATGCCCCTCAGCTGTTAATCTTTAGAAACAGAGGAAGTCTGTATGCACCCTCATATACATGTGAAAGCTTCCAATGCATTTGATTTTTGCTTCTGTGACAGCTAGTCTTATGTCAAGATGGGGATTTTTGATCTCATAATGAGCTTGTGGAAATTCAATTTATTACCTATTAATACCTGACCTTGTTTTCCATTTTCATCATGCTGTCTGCAGCACCACCACAATGATTTAGACCACTTACAAATAGAGTAAAGTGAATCTAGACTTTAGTGTACAGAAGGATATTTAGGCTAAGTTCAGTGGGGGGAAACAACAGACAAGCTTTTCTGCTTAAAACTGTCTTAATTTAATTAAATTTGGCTATTATTTTTCTGTCAAATGATATGACAAACAACCTGTAAAAGACATATGATACACAAATTGTGTGAGTACATGTGAATATATGTGCATTTATATAAAATCATACACTTAGATGTGTAACCCTAGACATCAGCTTTCAGATTCAAATCCAACAGCATCCTACACAAAATGTAGTTAAAGCAAGGAGCTTGTGACCAGTGTACCAATGGGCTAAAAATTGCTAGAAAAGTAAGAGGCAGAAAAGACAAGGATTTTTTTGAACACAAAGATGCAATTTACAGTTTAGGTGATCTCTGAGCAGCAGTCTGAGATCGACTGAAAGATTTTATCAGTGAAATTATGATGGCTCACTTTCTTGTTGCTATAGCTTCACCCCTGCTGTTGCCCACTCTGGGATGGGGACCAGTTATGTTTCTCTGCTGGGGAAGCAGGGATGTGCTTATGGTGTGCTTTCACTATGCTTACCTGACAGCAGGATGTAGGGAAGATCCAGTTCTATGGCAGCCAGGAAGCTGTGTGAAGCAGTGTAAAGAAATGTGATACAGATGTGCTGTCTTTTAAAATTCTGATCTGATGCCGAGGCTGCAATTACAGGACTTAGCTCGGCTGCCCCAGTGGCTCTTTGGGACAAGATAGATTACATGTGGCATTTTGTTCCCAGCAGAGAGTTTGTGCCACCAGTGTTAACTCATCCCTGTGAATGGAGCAGCTGAGGAAGGGAAGGACTTCGCAGAATTGAAAATTCTGTCAAGGATCAGCTGGACTCTGTAGTCTTGACCATCTTTCTCACAAAAAACTCAGCACTATTTTTGCTGGAAGCTTTACTTTGAGGACTTAGTCTAAGATGTGATTCAGCTGGCTCTTCAGGTTATTGTCACCCTGTTCAAAATAGGGAGGGAAGGAAAGGACTCAACTAAAACTAGACAAAAACATATAAAGAAAACTGTATTTTCAAACGTTTCAAATGCAAAGAAGACAGAATATAAAGGAAAACTTCAAAACCACCAAAATCTTGAGAGTCACTGGAAGAATTAGAGGTTCTCATGCTGGGGCTTTGTGGGTTTGAATGAGAAATCAACATGAAGTGAATATGAAATATTAACTCACACTACAACTGGCTCAGATTAGGTAGAGATTCCCTGAAATCCTATATATCTAAAATATTTTGTATATCTAGCTAGATACCCATTTCCCGGGACCACTATTTAGCAGGTTTATGAGATACTGGAAATGTCTAAGGGAAAATATCAGCCCTTAGTGGGAAAAGACCAGCAGCTTTTAATTTCACTCACCATCTGCAGCACATTCCATTCTGTCTTGTGAAACTGAAAACAAATTTGGCAGAAGGCAGTCATCTGATTTTCATGTAATTCAATAATTTATCATGAAAAATATTCATTTATAAACAATTACTTGTTTTGGAATGATAGCAGCTGTCATTTTGGAGTCTGTAGTTTCCCCCAATGGGGTATTTTTCTGAGTTTATCCATCATTAAATCATGCAGTGTTCAATGTGTTTGGAATCTGGTCTGAATGCATTTTACAATGTGTTTATGTTTTGTTATGTGCATAATTTCGTTTTTGCTTTACAGACATGAAATCCAATATTGCCAGATGTAGAAATCTCTCTCTTCTGAGCAACTCCTCTTGTATCAACCCTTGATACAATTCAGGAGGAATTCCCCCATACAAAATACCACCATCTCTGTTTTGCAGTCATGAATCTGTAACTACCCAAGTCACACACAATAAACAGCTCCAGCTAGAGTCCCTCCAGACCAAAAGGCCCATGTAAGCATTGCCTTTTGGATTTAGCTAAAAGCATGCAAACATTTTCTTTTATTGTTGTCATACAGTCACAGGGTGAAAACCAGACAACACCAACCCAGCAGAGAAGATTTACAGAAGCTGCCAACCTCAGGCAGGACCCTGATGTTACCAGCATGACGGGTGTTTGTGTGCACAGGAACCACAGTCAGGCATGCTTGAGAGAAGGAGCTTGACAACGTTATCTTTATGCTGATGTCTTTTCAGAAATAACAACACTACAATCTTACAGATATGATGGGAAAAGGTAACTAAAAAATGAATGAGTTTCTCAATAATAAGTACATTGGCTGGCAAAGGATTAAATGGAAATTTGCATTATGCTATTGCGAGGCCTAATACAATCTAAAGTCACACAGAAAGATCCCTCTCAAAGAGGTGATTTTCCTATCTTAGTTATTTTACCTTAGAAAGGATTGTGAGGTATCAGCTGAAGTCGAATCAGCTACGTCAAATCTGGGGACACCTTGGCATGTGTAGAAATTCTCAAAAAATGCTCTTTTTTGGAGCTTGAAAACCATTATAAAGTAATTCATTTGTTAGAACTGGGATGAAACACCCTCTTTGGAAAACATTTAAAATAAAGGTGATTTGATTAACAAACTTCTTTTCCGTTTTCAGTTGTTTGAGTTTGTTGCTTGTGGCTTCACATGTGCTCAACTCCCTGACCGTTCTGTGTTACTTCGGACTTAATTTCACGATGAAGGTTAGAAGTAAAATGTTAGAAAACAGGCAAAGATTAGAGGATATTGAAAACTTCCTGTAAAAGTTGTTGTTATTGAAATGTAGTAGTTTTACTATTAAAACACTGATGCCTCTATGGAAGTGCATATGGAGCAATGAAACAAAGATAAGAGCTGGGTTTTTAATATGCTGGGAAGATGAACAACAAAAAGGGTTCTTGCTATTGACTCCCATCTCATTTCTGCTCAACACTTCAGCATGTACTTAAGGTTAAGCATGTGTTGAAGCCCCAATGTATGAATTGGCCCTGAGCCACACATGCATTCAGACATCTCTGAGCAGAGCAAACAAGCACACATTTAACTACTTTGCCAAACTGGGCTGACAATTTGGCTGAACAATCTGTTGGATTCGTCAATGCCTTGGAAAAAGGGGAAATGTAAAAGGGTAAACTTGGCAGATGATCACTGTTATATCTATCTGGCTGATATTTGGGGAGAAGCTGCAATGCTCAGTCGTTGGTCAGTTCAGTGGGAGATGGAACTCAAGGCAGACAGAGGCAGAACAACACATGCTGGAAACAAATACCTTAAACTTTTCAGGCTCACAACAAGCACCTAAATCAAAGTGCAACCACTCAAAAAAACTTTAATAAAATTGTATCAATCATTGTGGACAGCTAAACGAACACCTCTGTTTTGCAGGAAACAGAGGCACAGGAATCCAAACAAAATGTTAGGACATAGAAGGAAGGTAATGGAAAAAAAAAAAGATTAAGTATTAAAGCATAACTGAACCAAGAGTGTAGAAATTCACATTCATTTCTGGTCACCCCTTCTTCTGCCAGATGTCTGAGTAGTTGAAAAGAATAATGGAAACAGAAGAAACAGAGAGATTTTAAAGGTTTGTGGCTATTCAACTATCAAAAGAAAAGGAAAAAAAGAACAAAATTCGACCTACTAGAGATGTAAATAATGATGGGGGCAAAAAACATCACATACCTATTTTTATCTTTTTTTTTGTCAATGAACAAAACAGAAAGAGGTCCTCCAGAAAACTTGCCAAAAGTTGAGACAATAGTTGTGTGCTACCCCATTATATTGAAAGCTAACCCAGCTAAATCTTTGCTTTTTAATTATAAGCTTCTTTAACCTTTAGATCTAATTGCTCCAAAATTTGTGAAATTTGAAAAAAAATTATTAAATACCACACATTGATGTGGATATTTGGCATGACCCACACTGTTTAATATAGGATTTGCTCCTGTGCTAGAAACAGATGGCTTCATATTTCTGTGCATAGCCCAGCTCTTGAGAAAGGGGAAAGATTCTTTTCCTTGGAATAGAGTTGTTGGGGTTTTTCCCCATACTTGCTGATTGCAGTCCTATGCATCTGTCTATAAGAGTCTACAAACCAGAGGCTGCCTAACAACCTGCATAACAAACTGTTGGATTGTTCAAATCCAGCATTTTCTGTGTACCTTCCTTCCTTTCTCCATGGAGAAGACTTCCCCTGGTGGAAAAAAATAACTGCATTGGGCAAATCCTCAGTAGGGTGACATTTTAGCCTGTTTGTTTGCGTGCTCCTTCCATGCATCAGAAAGCAGCCACGAGCCACAGAAATGTACCTAAACCTGTAAATCACTGGAGCAGGGAGACTGATGTTTCTCCACATTTCTCCTCTTGTGATAACATGACTGACAGCCCAGCTGCAGTGGAAACATAGAAGATCATGTTGGATGGGTCTCTGAGCATCCTAACCTGGTCGAAGGTGCCACTGCTCACTGCCAGAGGGTAGGAATGGATGGCCTTAAAGGCCTCTTTCAACTAAAACTATTCCATGAGTTTGTGATTCTCTTCTTTTCTTCACCTCTCTTATGCTGTGTCAGAAAAGACATCTCTGTCCTCAGACCTGCACTAAGCAAGGTCCAGGTTCTCTGCTGTCCTGGCTCCACTGAACTGGTGATGGTGAAGAAGGGCACCCAGTAATACCTGGCCAGCACAGAGTACCTTCCAGATCTGGTATGTTTTCCAAAACTTACACCACTGATCTGCAGGACAGTCCTGAGGGCTATGCTGGCATTGCTGCTCTAACAGAGGGTGAACAGCAAGTTAAGGTGACGTGCCTGAGGCCTTGGTGGGGGGCACTTTCAGACCAAGGAGTAGTGCAGGGGAATCCCCACTGCAATAGTCAGAAGAAAACAAGATCTCTATAAGACTGGCCAGAATTTTTCCTAGGATTTGTAGGATATTTGTAACTACCTTTTGACATTCAGTGTGCCTGTAAGTGTCAGCTTGGAAATTTCTGAAAGAAAAGAAAAGAAAAACAAGCTTCTGGAGGAATGTGTTACATTTGAAATCAGGTAAGTGGCTGCTGGTGTTTCTAAGAATTATTGGTTTTAACAAAGGATTTCTAGCAACCCCCCCTTCTCACATCACATGCAGCAACCCAAAGGAAGAGCAGAGGTCAACTGCCTGGTTAATGCTGAGCTACTTTCTTCTCACTTGTAACCATCCTGTGTTTTTCAGAAGATGTTTTAAATTATTTGGTCAACCTCATTCAAATGTATATGAAAAAAAAACCAAACAAACAAAAAAAACCAAACTTTGAGAAGTAATAATTTTGGGGTAATGTAGAATTATAAACAAGATAATACTGGCTTTATACAAAATGCAGGCTTTCTTTACAGCGCTGAGTCAAATGAAGTTACTGAAGTTTTTCAGCCAGCAGTAGACAACTTGCAAAGGCTCCACAGCAGATGCTGATGATAGTATTGATAAGGGCTGAAAATGTACATTTCAGCCCCTTCAGTACACTAGGGAAAAGCAAGCTAATCCCTTACTCTGTCACAGTAAGGGATTCCCATTCCTGCTCCTACATCCACTCCAGTAGAGCTGTGGTTTTGTTAATCATGTGCTTTCTCCTTTGGGTGTAGGAAGAAGTGAGTACAGGGCTCTGCTCACAGCTGCCAAAGGCAGGGATGTCTTTTTGGCCCACGTCCTGCTTTGACAGTATAAACATGGAAGAAGCTTTCTGAGATTTCTTCCTTTCACATGCTTTCTCACTAGAATTTATGTTGTCTGGTGCTGTAGAAATCACATTGTAGAGGCAAAAGTAGAGAATGACCCCAGATATTCACATGAGAGAAACTGCATCTTTTAGGCTAGAAGGAGCCCCAAATCTCTCTGTGCTCAGAAAAACATTTCCTTACTCTTTGCTGGCCTAGTTAGCTAAGTCTGGCTTGTATTTTTTGTATCTAGAATTTCTGTTTTTATATGACTGCCAAATTCCAAAATGAAAAACCTTTGACACTTATCTGTGCTTCATTTTGTTCCTTACAACCCTTGAAAGACAGATTTGAGACTTCCTCAACTGTTCCTGTGCATTCCTGTATCCCCTGGGAACCACAGCCTGTCTCTGTTACCTCTGCTGCACCACGAGCACAAAGCTCCATTACACCTCCAGCTCAGATCCTGCCAGGCTTCCTCCTTCACCTTTGGTGGCTCCTGAGGGATGGCAGCTTGTGTTATTGTGTGCAGGGTGGGCACACTGATTTCACCCGGGCCCGTTGCAAAGATACCAAATCTTTCAAAGTGAAAATAAATTAGCCCACAACTGCTAGGCAAAACAGGCTTGATAAATGGAAGTTTTAGTCAGCAATGTTTAAAGTGAAATCAGTAAAGTGTGCATAATGATGGATGAGTCCAGAGATTTTTATTAAATACAATAGCCTAAAGAAATGTAGGGAGCTGTTATAAATGAAGTGAATGCTAGTTTAACTAAAACAACTCTTGTTTAGAGAACAATGTTGGGATTTATTATCCTATTAGTTGCTTTTTTTTCTCTCCCCCCCTTTTTTTTTTTTTTGTAAGGAGCAGCTCTCAGGGTGTCCCGGGCAGAAAGTCAAATTCTCCATTTACCCGAGATGTTTAAAAAACATCCTCTTGAAAGTTGAAACTACTGAGTTTTTGATGGGACAACATAAATATATTTGAACTGTTGTCAGTACAAACCAGGCATCCTGAAAAGTGTAGTACATCTCCACTGGACATAATATTATTAATGTCTTTGAAACAACTCAGCATTTATTTTGAAATAGCAAGGAGGTTTGATGCACTTCCAAAAGGAGCTGTAATCCAAAAGTATCTCCTATTATAATATTTTAAATGACTTGATGTACAGAAAGAAAAAACACAGCATTTTTGGAGACTCAGCTGATTGAAAAAATTAGTTTGAAAATGTCTGCTGGGAACCAGTTTACATTGTGTTGCTGTTCAGACTTGATGACCTTACCTCATTCTCAGATTAAAGAGGATGGGGTTTACCAGCCCTTCAGCCAAAATACCAGTCTAGTGTGGAGGACAGGTTACAATTGTGGGACTGCATGCTCTGCTCTGCTCTCTTACCCCTCTGTAATGATCAGGTAGCCCAGAAATATCCAAGGGACCCTGCTGCAGTCAGCTTCTGATGCTTCTACCCCTACTGAACCTGCTCTCATCCTCATTAGAATCAGCCATGCTGGAGAAGGGAAGAAGAAATGTCTGAAGCATGGAAGTGGTCAGCTACCTCCAACTTTTCAGTTGATGTTTTAGGAAGCAGGATGGACAGATGCAAGCTAATCTAGATCTAGGTTAGATCATGCTCTCTGCTTCTTTCATATTCCACTACTGTCTTCCCTCACAGCGTAATATGAAATCTTGGTATTGAAATTAATCTGCTTCAATAAATTTCCCCAGTATCACCCAAAACTTCAGAGTTCATTGCTTCACAATGCTGGATTCTGCTGCACATTTTGAACAGCATAGTGTCAGATAGTTAAAACACTCTTAGATGGTTAAAAATGGGTTTTGGTCTGGTGTCAAACTACTGCCAGTCTGCTTTCATCAGGGTGAGTGCTGTGAAATATGACTTAGTAATGCTATAGAAAAAGAAAGGAAAACAGTTCAAAAATTCAGAGGTAAATGACTAAATAAGGCTTGCAATGGGAGAGCAGTTCTCTGTCCTTTTAGCTCTAAAGTATGTCTGGGAAAACTCATGGCTTGAGAGTAATTTAGATGGCTTTTGAGTGGACAATTTTGAGAGAAAATTTAGGTGGCAAGAGTGGAACCTAGTTTTTTGATTCAGACTTATTTCCTTAAAGATAAAAGAAGTCTCCAAAAATCACCCACCAGGAGAAAGTCAAGTGCAGCAAGAAAAAAATTTCAATTTCTTCTTCTGGTGCTGCTTTTTGTGGTCACCTTATGGCTGATAAAGTGCTCAGCATTGGTGATCTTTTTGACAAACATGAGCTTGGGAAGAAGCTCGTGTGCCAAGGGTTGCCTGGGGACTGCTGAAGCAGGCAGGTTGCAATGGGTGAGGATCAGACCATCAGACTGTGGAAACCCCTCAGTGTCCTGGTGGACTGAAGAACTGACATGGCTCTGGGTCATACCTCTCCTGCACCCTTGTGCTCCCAGAGGCAAACAGTGACTAACAGGGTGTGTGCATATATGAGCTTTCAAACTTTAGGACTATCTAATCAAACACCTTATTGCTTCAAATGTAAAGCTTCTCTGCAGCAGTCATGCTTATCCTTGAAAACTCTATGTATCCCATCTGTCTTCTGTTCTCCAAGATTAGGTCATATTTAAACTAGTTAGTTTAAATAGTTCTTGGCTAGAACTTGGCTTTCTCCCACCTCTGCATCAAACAGAGACCTGGATTGTCCCCAGTCATAGGATGCAGAAATGAAACTAGGTTCATGGGCAGAATGGAGCAGTGGCACAACTGACCAGGCCACACTTCTGGACTCTGCTGAGTCAGAAAGTGCATTTTCCCCTCAATCCCTCAGTTCAGGCAGACTTAAGAAATAGTTTCCTTGAATTCCCTGCAAGGTCTCCACGGCCTGAGCAGCATATCCCAATGCTTCCCTGGGAGGAAACATGATGGACTGATGCCTGTGCCAGAAGAATGGTTCATATGGAGCTCACCAACTAGAGACTGTCCAAGTTGGATTTTGCAGCTAAGCGCATTCACTTTCCAGCAATCCCTCCTTAAAAGTGTACAGATACATAGAAGATACTTAAGGAAGAACCCAAGGAGATTAATTGCATCCCCAAAAAGGACTTTAGTAGACGCATGACTGACTTCAATTATCTACCAAATGAGGAGGATGGCAAGCCCAGCACTGTGCTTCTAGAGATGGCCACCTAAGACTGAAAGAGCCCTAACTTCTCATACTTGACTCAAGAACTGTCTAAGCTTTTAAAATTGTGGCACTACAGAAAATACAACACTTTGTACGGCCATAAGCTGAAAATAAACAACCAGCTAATACAATAAAACTAGTATTTTCCTCTGTCCAGACTGGGTCACCTGTCTTTTCTTTATTCTCTTAGAATCTGAAGAGAGAGACTCCAAAATATTTAATCTGTGACAATTCCTCCTAGAGCCAGCCCTTGATGCAAAACTGGCTCTACAGGGCTGCTGTGAGCTGGCCCAGATATGCACAGGCACCTGCAATTCCTGCTGAGTTTTCATTCCTGCCAGGCTCCAGCTGCTGTAAGGAGTAATTCCCATAATCCAGCACATCAGGACTATTAGCTCCAAGGTAAGCAGGTCAGAAGCTTGGGTTTCTGCAACACTGCTGACATATGACCCTTTTGGAGCAATAATCCTTGGCTTGAGGCCCATGACTCAAGCTGTGCCTCATGCATCTGGCGCATGTGCTGACCACTGAGGGTGCCTTGCTAGTTGAGGATGGTGCTCACACTTGCAAGGCCCCTAAGGTGGCAAGATCCATCTTCATTTTCCTGACAGGCAGGAAGGGAGATTGACAGAAGAATCATCTTCTTCTACTCTGTTTTGACTGCAAAGGAGAGATGCAAACCTCATGGCAGAAAGTTTTGCTCTTCTTCCTCAGGGAATTAAGAGAGGAGATGAATAAGCCAGCCTGAAAAGAAGAATATTTGTCCTGGACAGGAGATACTAGTAGAAATACAAGGCCAATAAAATTAAACACTTGCCTTGTGCAAGAAAAACTGCTAGACAGCAAAGTCTAGCAGTTTTCTTCCTTTCATACATGGCATCTGCACAGTAATAACAAAATGTAGTCCCTTTCACCCTATGCAGATTAATGGAATTTACTAGCTAACAGCTGGGGCGTTTTCTTTTTCATTGACATTGGTATCCAAATGTGATCTGAAATGAAAGAAATAACCACATGTGTAAATATCTCAGCAGGTCATAGCAGCATGAAGACCCTGAGCACCCTACCTCCTGAAAAGTGTCGCCAATCTCATTTAGAGATGGGGATACAGAGGCAGGACAGAGTGCAGCCTCTGTTTTCAGCCTGGTATCCTGCAAACTCCGGTGTCTTTACTTATGGCCTGGCACAGGCAGGAGTTTACTGGAACTCAGCAGGCCCATTGGACCTGAGTGTAAGAGACATGGATGGCTCAGCTGGGCAGAGCTGGTCAGGGCTAGGGAAGACAGCTCATTTTTCACGTGGGTCCTCAGCCCTAGGACAGTCCACCCGTCCTAGGTGGACTTTGTCCTGGAGCAACTTCAAGGCAACCAACCAACCAGATTTTATTGAAGTGAATTTTAGTTAAGTAACAAATTCTGTCTCAAAACCAGTCCAACCCATGAACAATATGTTTTCACAGCGAATATCCAAGCTCTTAAATCAATGGGTACACAGGCATTTTTATATAGGTGAAATTAGGGAATTTAGGAAGAAGTTCTTCCTGACATGGTCACTCTTGTAAATGCCTGCTGGGAACAGCCTGGCATTGCTGGGAATGAGAGAATGCTGAAGAACCAGCTTTAGGGAGAGATATGAGAATCCAGCGATGCTAGATCAGTGTGCAATGTCAGGATTGGCTTCCTCTATTTAAGACTAAATGAAAAGAATTCAATTTCTTGCTTTGGAAATATGCATTCTCAAATAATTCCCAGTCCAGCTATTAGGACCTCAACCCATTAGTTGTCTACATGTTTCTTCATTCTTCTGGCAAGCTTTAGACAACTCTGATCAAGACAAACTCTTAGTGAAAATTTGCCAAAGTTGTGTGTCTCTAATAATATCACTTCATTGGCAGCGGGGATTAGTACATATGGCAAAGTTCAAAGATTTGGCAAAGCAAGCTCACCTTCAAAGGGAGTGTTCTGCATTACTGGAAAATGAATTCTGTTTGACTGCTGCTAAGTGTTGAAGTTTTTTTCTTACAGCAATAAAACTGAATCCAATTAGAAGTAAAGAAATGCATTTTCAAATACAATAATAAACAAATTTTTATAGGATATCTAACTCTTATAGATTAAATTACCAGGTTTAAGGAACCCAAGGCAAAACAGCTCTTAACTCAGCTAAACTGGAGTCCATGCTGCCCTGAGACTGATTCTTCCATCAAATTAATTCCTGATGTTCCATCTGTTAGATTTGAGTTTTCTGAAATTTATATTTTTTTTGGAACTGCACATTCATGCAGATGAAAGCTCCATCTTTGCTATCTGAACTGCAGCTAGAATGGTTCAGATGAACAATATCAAAACTGGAACGTCAATCTGAAAGTTACGAAACACTAGAATTGAAGTTGCTTCTGTATTGGTGATCTGCCCTGTGTTTGTACATATCATGCAAGCTGGTGTACACTGCTGCATACACATTTTTCTAATGAATCCTTTCTTGTGCTGTGCAACCATAGCACAGGTGGAGAGGCTGAAGTCTGGCCTGCTCACATGCAAGTTTTGTATTACAGGGTGGATGCAGGTCCTCCTCCTCCAGTCACCACCAACATCTGGAGCCTTGCCTCTGCTCTAGCAGCAGACCACAGCAGACACACTTGCCTGTGCCTGGAGCAGACCCAGTGGGGATGCACCAGTCTGCAGTGGGTGATGAAGAGGCTCAAGGGAGGACCAAGATGCCTCTTCTTCTTGACAGCAAATCTGTGCCTGTTACTAACCTAACACTGAAGTTGCTGACTAAGTTATACATAGGATCAAACGGCCTTTTGCAGGGTGATTCAGGGCATTTTGTTCAGGGGTGCCTCCCTCTACTAACTTTAAAATATTGAGTCATCCTGGTGTCACCTAAGGGATAACTTGTGGGGTGCAGGGCAGTTCAGAGTTAGCAACCCAGACAAAAGAAGTCTATCCTCAGACAGGCATATCCTGCTCTACATGGGACATACACACTCCTATATGGAGCAAAACAGAAGTCTCCTCTGCCAGAATTACAGCACCCAACAGAAATCTGGGACCAAGGACTGGTGGTGTGCCTCAGTGGTCATGCAGAGTCGGCTTCTTCAAGCTCATAGCATCCAAAGTGGCACAAATCCTCTACTACAGTGACCTTCAGTAACTTTTACATTTATTTCTTTGAAGCAAGCAATATCTCTGCTTGATTCAGCAGTTGTTTCTCCATTCTTGTTGGCTAGATTCCTTTCTTTTGCTTTCCAAGAAGGGTCTTCCTACTTTTCTTGTCTTCTTGTGTTTTGAAAAACTACAGGTCAAAAAAAATTAAGTAATTCTTTCAGAAGTGGAATGCAAGTATGGATTATTTACATTAATAGTTGATCATGTTTACTGCAAGATACTTGGTCTACAGTGCCACTGATCCAACATTATTTTAATGCTGTCATTGTTATCCATCTATTCTAAGAAGGTAATCTAGACATTTCCGATTCGTCCACAGCAATACCAGCTATTTAGTAGCTGAGAGATCTTTCCAAAACAGCGATTACACAATTCAAACACTAGCAATTTCTGAATCAAAACAAAGAATGATTGCAGGGTTCTTTTGCAGGAATTGAATATACATTGCACACTGTGGTTTAGAAACAGCTGTTGGCTAAGTTGTACACAGTAAAGATACACAGAACACATGGCACTGTCATTTGCATATAGTATGTCACTGCTGTATTAAAAGTGGAGAAAGGTCAAAAAAACCTTGAAAAGACAGCAGAACATAAGAAGACACTGGTAAGTTGTGGAGAGCACTGCAATAACAGTAAACATTAACAAAACAGACATACTTAGAAATGGCACTTGCAGTAAGTTTTCAGTAATCTATCAAAGAGCTGGTAGCTGTGCTTACACTAGGGAGTTGTTAAAATGGTCTTGAAGTGGGATATATAGCCCTTGTATATTCTTTTTCCACTATGGTGTATGAAGAAAGTTCAAACAGTACTTCAGGTTCCTTATAATTCCCCTCATTTTACATACACATTTGGCCTGATAATAAGTCTATTTTAATTATCACCAGAACTTTCTTATTCACTGGAGCCATGTATCAAAATTCCTATGTGGTAGAGAGTCACAAAAATCTTGTACATGCCTCAGAGGTCTTAAGGAATGTTGAAATCCAGGAATGATTCATAAGTTAGAGATGAGAACCAACCTCTCATATTTGTGTTTTCAGATGAGGCTGGGCTTGATGCATCTCCTCATCCTAGGAAGCCTTTGCACAGCTGGCTGGAGCAGCTCCCACTGACTCACCTCCTCCAGTAACCAGAGATCTGTGACCCCTGCAGCCAACACAGTTGTGCTGGTGGCCACAAGGTTTATATTCAGTTGGAAAGTGTAGAGCTAAGCTCAGAAGCCACATACTCATGGGTAGGAAACATTATATACCAAGGCATATAACCCAAATAGTTATGAAACTGGTCTGATTTAGAAAAAGAAAAGAAGCTTGTTTCTCTTGGTTTTCTGGTGTGCAGGCTGCAGTGATTCACTTTTAAAGCTCTTTTTCTACCATATTGATGCTATATTTTTCCTCAAAGCAAAGACTGAGATTCTTCTACTAGCTCTGATTTCAGAGCTTAGGCATTTGAGAAAAATACCACTTCATCTGAAGTCATGAGGGCTTTCAGTATATCTGTACAGAGTATTGCATTTTCAAGAGCTGGGGGGAGAGTGCACAACTCCATATCTGGTCACCAAATGACATTTGTAAATCTTTGCCATACATGGTAGTTCCCATTGAATTCCTACTATGGCTAGTTTTACAAAGTCACTTCTTCTTGAATTACCTGTGTACATTACCCTGAAACAGACTGTCCATCTGACTTCCTTTCAACAAAAGGGAAGGCATGGGGAAGTGGCTTGTGGGTGAATCCACAAAGGCATCTTGATTAAGCCACTTCAATTTAGTAAAACAATAATTTGACAAAGATTTGTGATTTTCTGAATTTGTTGGAAAAAAATAAAAAACCAACACTTGGCACTTGGGCTTATAAAACAATTACCCATGAGAGTGACTAATCTTCTATCAATGCCTGCAGGGAACATTTTCACCTGACCATACACAACCTGTGAGGGTTATATGTTAAAAAAGTATCCCTACAGATGACAATGGGGTAAACACAGTATGGTTTAGGTAGTTTATAATGGTAGACAAAACATTTAAAAGAGAAGGTTAAAATTGCTTAAGATGATGTCTGTAGAGATCAGATGTGGTATGATAGGGTTAGTTGCCCACCAGATCACTTATGCATTAACATCTTCAATTAAGGCACAGTGATTTTCAGGCATATCTTTTGTCAAAACAAAAAACCCTGCAGCACTGTTAATATCAAGTCTAATGATCAGTCTGTTAAGTCAAATACTTTAACTAGCAGTATTGATGTATCAGAGGATCAGATGTTTAAAGATCTTATCAATTTGTGGAGGGTTACCTAATATTGCTGCTAACTTCTTTCTATGACAAGATGGTTTGCACCCTTGACTCACAGTATGAAATGCAGCCCCTCTTACACCTCTAGGCTCAGCAGCTGGCTGCTGCAAAGCATGATCCAGGATCACTGCTCAGGGAGCAGCTTTAAAATTGACTTTCATAGCAAAAAGCTGCCAGGAGTTGGCCGGGATGAAAAGTGAAGGGTAGATGTGTGCCACAGACCTGGCCCCATTCATGTGGCTGTAAGGAAGAGCAAGCTGCCATCCTGAGTCTCCTGTAAGAAGGTGTTATAACCTCAGTTTTGGAGCTGGCAGGGATCCCTTTCTTTTCCCAATGCCTGGGGAGGTGGGCTATGCCATGCCAATACCAAGGCACACGACCCTTGTTTTGTTTCACTTAAACAGTCCTTTCCATCATTTACAACATGATTTCCCCCTGTTTTTTTTCAGAAAATTCTCTATCAGAGTCACATTTCACACTCCATTGTGTTCATGTTAGCTCAGAGGACCCAGTTCTGAAGCTCAGACATGCATGTGCCTCTCCAGCTCCCAAAAGTCTTATATGCCTTGATCTTGTTCACTGTGGCTCTCCACAGCCTGAGTAGGTTTCCTGCTCATGACACCTGTGTCTCACATAGTTGCTGGTCCTAATCCACTGCTTGGGGTGGGAGTCCTCCCTTCTGAGCAGTTTGTCCCAGACAATGAGCATTAGGAGATGGTCAAGAAATTTGAACCATCCTGATATCTAGGGGTAGTATTTGCATAAGATTTTCTTGGACTTGGCAAAGAGCAGTCCTGGACACTCATAGGAATGGATGTTTTGGCACCTTGAAATCCTGATTTATTCCAAATAAGGCATGTATGGACTTCAGGCATCTCTAGGGCTGTGCAATATGTGAGCAATTTTGGCTGAGCATCCTACTGAAATATAGAGCCACACATTCGTAGAATCACAGAATGATGGGTAGAAACATCATTAAATAAATCAGGTTGTTCAAATTTAGTTTGACCTTGAATTCTATCAAAGATAGGACATTCACAATTTCTCTGAGCAACCTGTTCCAGTGCCTCACCACCCCTACTACAAAAAGAAGGTCTTCATTAGGCATCCAATCTAAATCTACCTCTTTTAGTGTGAAACAATTGTCCTTGTCCATTACCACAGACCCTGATAAAAAGTTTGTCCTCTTTAAGTACTGAAAGGTTGCAATATGGTCTCCCTGGAGCCTTGCATTCTCCAGGCTGAAAAACTCCAACTCTTTGACTCTTTCTTCATAGGAGAGATGTTTCATCCCTTTGATAATTTTTATGGTCCAGTGTGAACCTTTGAGTGACACCCCTTGTAGCTGATCTTATCTGGACATTAAACCATTGAATTAACTCTCTGGAAGGGGCCATACAAAAAACCTGTACCTCTCCAATTTAGAGGCAAATACATATTATTCTTTCTCGCATGAGGACGCAAAATACTGGGAAAAAAATATTGTGTTGGGATAAAGGCAACTACAGCAAGGACTGCTGCCCCAAAATGCCATACCTGTGAGTTCTTTCTCTTATTATGAACTCAGAAATAGCTATATTTTCAAAATCTGAATCTCTTTCTGGGAAAACATATCGGCATACTATCTTGCCTATTCTTCTTACCACTGTTGCCTTCCTTATATAAATTTTTGCTAACAACCATTTTATTTCAAAGTAAGAACTAACAGACCAAGGGTGGGGGGCGAGTATCTGAGTTCAGTCCTGTGTCTGTCTTTAGTATGTTTCTCTTTTTTCTACACAGATTCCTTAGGGTTTGGCAAAAAAATAGCACTGAAATTTACTTTGATTGATATGTTTCTCTTGGTCTACTTTTCTTTTACAAGAGAAAAAAAGTCTGCTAAATATTTAGGAATTTGCCCTCTTTCCACAAGAAACCTAAGCAAATAGGGGCCCAGTCCTACAAGACTTCTTGAGTGTCTTCCTCACTTGGACATGGTTCCCTGGAGACAAGGGGAATTTGCGTGAGAGAGGGCTGTAAACTGAACCCTGAGAATGGAAATGCAATTTTTAAACAAGCAAAACCAAGGCATCAATGTGGTTGACATTGCTTCCCACTTGGATTATGTATTGTATATAATCCAATTTAGACCAGTCAAGGAGAGCAGAAGTTTCATGAGCCAAAACCCAAGGAAGGAGAGAGCCTAAATCCTGTGAGATTTTGTTTGTGTTTCAGAAACTAACCAGAGAGGAAATGCATTTTAAAAACCCAAATTCCATTACTTAGGGCTGACCTGTGATTCTTGCAGTCTCCTTACACTCAATCTACATGTTCCCTCTGGCTTGCACGCTACCATCTCTGAAGTTCCTGCTACTAATCACTACAATATGGATTCTCTAGCCTCAATGTTAACATTAAATGTAGTGGCTTTCAGCTGTAGCCCTCAAAGCATTAAGAAAATAAACCCCCCACTAAAAGCCATTTTCAACCTCATGTGTCATCAGGGACCACAGGGACCACCAGCAACTGTCTTGTATAAGTTTTGATCTATCTTTTTTGCCTTTCCCCCTCTCATGTATTTTTACAGGGTTTGCATCTACAGAAATGCCAGAACAATAAGTGAGTCTCCCACAGGTTGGCACCCAGACTTCTTCAGTGCCCTGCTCCCCATTTGTAGTCCAGAATTGGTTCTGAGCATTGCTATGAGTCTGTATGTGGCTGGCTGTTAAACAGGTACTATGGAATTGTAAAGCCATGGAAACTTGAGCACAAGGAAGACAAGACACCTTCACAAGGTGTCTTTTCCTGCTTCAGAGGTTTTCAGACTTTTACTCTACTGAAAATATGTCCATCCAGTGCAAAGTGATCTTCATCATTTGTGAAGTTCCAATTTACCACTTTCCCTTCCCCATCACACTTCTGACACTGAAGATTTTTAGCAACTTTGTAAGGATTTCTGAGCAGTCCTAGTGATAGAGCTAAGGTGTAGGCAGAGGAGTGCCTAATCTCTGGCTTCATAAGATGCTAAAGCTGTACATCACAACATGAGTGAAGACAGGAGGAGGTACTTCTTGTGTAGCTTGTGTTGGTACCTGACCTATTTGGCAGTTTAACAGGAAAGGGATGCCTCAGCTCACCTGAATGCTGAGGGTTTGACTATTGTCTTTGTCAGCAGGGATGTTAGCAGCCGTGCTGAACAGAAATATGATACCACACTTTCACAGGCATAGTTTGCAGTCCACCTGTCAGAAACAATTACTTCAGCAGCAGTACATACTGTCCTGCTACACAAGCAATATAAGACTAAGTGTGTGAAGTGGAGCCTTTCCCACTGACATGGAGTGGGCTTTTCCTTCTCAGATGAGGGCAGAAGACAGTGCTTCCCTTTGTGCAGGTTATCAGATAAGACTGTTGTCCGAATATTTTGCTATACTTCCTTGGGATTCTTATTTAATATATTGAGACCTGAGAAGCAGGTTGAGTACCTGAAATGCATATATTTCTGATCCAGGGTATGTTTTAAGAAATCTTCTCCTTTCCTTTTGGGGAAGAGTGGCTGAAAAGCAGCCCAGCAGCAAAGGACCTGGGGTCGCTGGTGCACAGCAGCTAAACGTGAGCCAGTGTGTGCCAAGGTGGCCAAGAAGGAATCCTGGCCTGTATCAGCAATAGTGTGGCCAGCAGGACAAGGGCAGGGATTGTCCCCCTGTACTGGACACTGGCGAGGCCACACCTTGAATCCTGGGTTCTGGGACTCTCAATAAAAGAAGGAAATTGAGGGGCTGGAGCATGTCCAGAGAAGTGAAACAGAACTGGTGAGGGGTCTGGAGCAGAAGTTCTGTGAGGAATGGCTGAGGGAGCTGGAGGTGTTTAGCCTGGAGAAAACGAGGCTCAGGGGTGACTTTATTGCTCTCTACAAGTACCTGAAAGGAGGTTTGAGCCAGGTAAGGGTCGGCCTCTTCTCCCAGGCAACAAGAAACTGTGCAAGAGGAAATAGCTTTAAACTGTGCCAGTGAAGGTTCTGGTGGGACATCAGGCAGCATTTTGCCATGATAAGGGTGGTTAAATATTGGAACAGACTTGGGGAGGTGATGGAGAAACCATCTTTGGAAATGTTCAAGATATGACTGGGCATGGAACTTAGTGCCATGGTTATTTGGCATGGTGGTCTTTAGTCAAAGGTTGTACATTATAATCTTGGAGGTCTTTCCCAACCTTAGTGATTCTGTGATTCTCTATAAAGACAATTTCAAACTGAAGACACTGGAAAGATATTAATTAGAGGCTGAAATCCAGCTAAGCATTTCAAACAGTGATGTGCATAACAAATACCTCTGCATGTTGACCTACTTTTCATATTGGTTCCTTTCACTTACCACTGCAGCTGGGACCCTTGGTCTCTCATCAGGTGCTGGCAGTCAAGCCAATGGGGCTGGAGCATCCCATTTGGTGGCACTCCTGCTTCAGGGAAGAACAATTGGAAATTCATGAGATAGTCTCAGAAATCACAACTTCTTGAGTAATATTGACTTCTTGATGCAGCTTTGGCTTGTCCCTAAAAAAATTTCCAGGTCTGAATGCTTGTGGACCAGGGATGATGACTGGGCAAAACTCACAAAGGACACGGGTACCCCTACTTTTAAATTATAGTAGGGCTGGGTATAATACATGTGGCTTAAACACAGGCACCCGAAGCTCAGAGGGGAGCACAGGTGCATGTAGAATAAGCCTCTTTTCTCTCCTGCATAGAATTGCAGGATGAGACTTGAGAAGTCCTAGGGTGCTGTGTAGACTGTGGGGGCATCAGAGAGGGATGCTTGACACTGCACAGGGACCATATCACTCAGCAGTGGAAGGAAGAGTCAAGTAGAGCAAGGTGGAAGGGGAGGAGGAGGAGAGAAATCAGCCCTCCTGGGCTCTCTGCTAGATCACACCTGTCTGTGCATACCTGTGGTCATGGACAGATGCTCCCTCAGTAGAGGGTTGCTCACTGGAGGCTCTGCTGCTGCTCAGCTATTCTGCAGTGCTCCTGGGAAGAACAGTTTGAAGGAAAAAGTTCATGGTCCTGGGAAAAGCAGGAAGGTTGCCTTACACAGAGCACACTGGAGGATAGGTTTTGCACCAGGTTTCACACTCATCTGATTACCAGCAGAACTGTGGGGGCAGCTTCCACCACCTGATGAACAATGAGGGACACCTGGGCAGGGCAACAAGTTCCCCCATGGCACCTGGAGCTGGAAGTGCTTGTGTCTGGCAACAATCTGTACCAGCACAAGATAACCAAAAGGGAGTCTGAGCTTGCTCAATACTTGTGTTGAAGAAGAACAGATGATAGTGTTCATTGAATTGACTTAGTGTCCATACAGATTTCCTAGAAATGTGTTCTGTTCATCCAGCTGCTCCTCTGACATTGTGGAGAAGACAGCTACAGAGGCAGGTGGACCTCAGAGGAGACCTTTTGGAGTCCAGTCTGCAAATGACAGTATTTTGTTCTCACAGCAGGCTGGTTTTGATGGCCTGCTACATATTTACTCTCCTGTGACACTGTGGTCCTCCATGACCATGGTGGATGTTCCCTCCTCTTCCCTACCTGGAGTCTCCAACTGCTTGCCTGCTCTGTCACTCAGGAAGCTGACTGTTTATGCCAAAACAGCTGCTCCAGCTGAGATCCAACACCAAAGAAGGAGGAATTTTATTCCCCTGAACAGAAAACCCCGTGCAAATTTGGGAATGCCAGGAAGGAATATTTTTGGCTTGTCTTTCCTTAGCACTGTAAATGATGTATCTAGTGAGTGGTGATAGTGAGCTGCATCCAAATCCTAATCAGCCAGGAGTATGGTTACAACCAATAAGCTAACAAACCCCTGCAAATTCCAGCCTCCCAGGAGGGATCAGAACCTATTTCTGTAGAGTGAGAAAAGACATCTCTTTCACAAGCCCTGCAACAGAAAAAAACAGTTTTCCTCTTGCTTTTCTTCTGCTGAACAGAGAAGGAGAACAATTGACCCCTTCTTCCAGGTTACATGGCACTAGAATTCTTGGTTAAAATGAAGCAGGTTTTTTGTTGAAGAATAAGTTAGGAAGTACTAATCTATTTGTGAACTTGGTTGAATTTCATGAGTGGTTCTTTTTGGATAAAAAAAAGAAGAGTGGGTATGAGAACATCACAATATTTAACTTGGTTGCAATATTTGTAAAATGAAATATTTGGTTTCAGAAAAATATTTTATATTTGAAATATTGCCTTTAAAGAAAGTCTAAAAGAATTTTACAAACAGGTTTTACCATTTCCAAAGGAGCTAGAACTTTCTCTTTGATGTCAAGGGATGCATATAAAGTTAATCTCAGATGCCTGATTTTTCAATTAGCTTTGCCAGCTGCTGTCCTCCTCCCTGCTGTGTGCTTTACTTTGGCTTGGCAGGAGCTGGCTCCATGTGTCTTGTTTCTTTCCTCTTCTCCTTAATTTCCTCTAGCCCTCTCTAAGCCAAATGGGCACTATTCACCCAGCCCAGTTTAGGTCCATTTTGACTAGAAAATAATCAGAAAACATTTCTGGAAGAATATTATTTCAATTTCATTTTTATGGAAGTAAAATTCACTTGGAGTCCTTCGGTTTCGTGATCTAGTAAAGGACACTGAAGACACTGCAGAGACCCCAAAGTTACATAGTTTTCCTGATTCGAGAACAGGTAGATTTGGCTCAGAAAAAATCTTAGTTCACTGAAGATTCAGTATTAGTGGTTGTCACTGTTCCAGAGAAAACATATTCCTCCTAATATATTACTTTATCTAAATACAGAGAAAAAAATCTAATGATTTTTTGACAGCCCTATGAACACTTTCAGTCTTATGTTGAAGAACTATGTGAACCCAACTGTGTCCATCTTGTATTCAGATGACTTCTTATCAGGCAAAGCCTGCTTGTATCATCATTGTCATCATAACCCCAAGTGCTTCCTGAGTCTCTGGGAGAATCATAACACTATAATCTGAAAGGGTTTCACAGTTACTTCACTAGTCTGTGGGCTTTGGAGTCACCAAAACCTTCACTGATTTCTTCATTGCAGTAACTCAGTTGCATGGTGTTAACCCAGGGCACGAAAGGCTTCGGACCGTGAGGAACATACAGTTTTGGCATCTGCCGTGGTTGTGAGAATGCTGCAACCATTTGATCCCAGCAAATATGTGCCTAGCCTTATTCACAGAGTCCTCCTCTGCAGCCCAGCATATAATCCCCGCTTTGATTTAAATTCTGCTTTATTGAAATTGGTGGCATGGCAAACCTCTTATTCTGTTTAGAAGTGAAGATTGCACATGAATTCTGAGAGGAAAAACCCATTCCTGTTCAGAGCATGTACTTCACATTACTTGATGTCAAATTACATCTGATGATATTTCACTGATACCAGGAAAAAGAAAAAGAATCAAGTAAATTATTGCATGTGAGCTGTAGCTAGAGGATCAGATGTGACAATGACATGACTGAACAAAGAACCTACACAGTTTACAACCACCAAATGGAGATGTGATTTTTCATGCTGAATAATCAGTTTGTTGGAAACTGGTCTAGATGCAAGTCAAACATAAAAAAAAAGTTAACATTTTTAAAAAGGGATGACAAGGGGCTACTAACACTGACCTAGACACATGATAGAATTTTCTACAAGTCTTTAAATAAAAGCATATTTGTGGAAGATGACACATAATTATTACACATAATAATAAATATTATTACACATAATAATAAAAGACACATCTTTGTGTATCCAAGATTTTGTTGTTTTCTGAAATGATGCATTGACCTTCTTAGACCTCCAGGCATACACAGACCAGACTAAAAACTGAAAAATGCTTCTACTTCTAAAATTTGCTATTTTTTTTCTTAAATAAAATCATTATTCATGGGTAACTCTTGCTATATTTCTGATCAGTAGAAATGACAAAAAATACTTTCATGATTGCCAGCCTATGTATTATATAAGAGAAATGTATAAACTGTTTTAAAATTTATTGAATTTACAAAGCTGCCATGCTCTGTAAACACTCATATGTTGTATTTTTTTGATCACAGTGCTGCAGGGATGAAGAATAATACTGCAAACATGGTTGAAAAGACGGTCCTAATGACTTTGTATTGTAAATTATCGTCAAAATTGGGAGTCATGTTCTGTATGTTAATGACTCATAGAAATGTTTCTGAATCTTCATTTTGACCCCTTTTTCCTATAAAATAAACATTTTTGCCCATGGAGTATCCTTTTACCTTTAAATATCTGACCTTTCACAAACAAGAACTTAGTAGTGTGCTGTTTATGCATTAGGAAATGTGATGCTTATCACACTTCCCTTGCTTCTCTATTTTGTTGTGACTCATCAAATGGCTCTCTAATTATTTCTTTATTATTTAAATCAGATCATTTTCTCATGTGGCAATGGGTTGGTCTAAAAGTCCAAGCAAGTGAAATATTGCTCCTTTTGGGGCATAAAAATGTCTTTCAAAAAAAAAAAAAAAGGACAATAGCATTTTCTTGTTGTCAGTATAAAAGTAACAATTTTCCCAAGGTGGCAAATGAAGGTTAAGTCAGTAGACATGAAAACATCAAATAAACTGCTCCTTCTCACAGAAAGTTTTCATATATGCAAAAGCTGGATTTTATACAACTCAACAAAATAACTCATTGCCTTCTGTTTTGAAGAGGAACCACTAGTAAAGATCAGTAAAGTTATGAATTCTGTGGCAAGTGATGGCAAAGGAACAGCTCATCTAGAGGCTGAGATGAGAGGTGAGAGGACTGAAAAGAATTCAGAGGTGCCAGTGTGAGAAGGAAACAGGCAGGCTGGAGAGTGACCTGCTGAACTCTGCTCCAGCTGGGTTCCCTGTCCTTGCTCTGGGGGACCAAAACCATTAACGTGTGACACTGAGCTCCCCCTCTGAGGGGGTTGTTAGTGATAAGGGAATAGATAACAGCTCCCTGTTCTTTCCTTACTATAAGCAGATTATTAGAATTTCCGTTCCCTATGCAAATTATACACCTGAAAATAGTTTCAACTTAAAGCGGAGCATTTTGTCCAGTGATTCAACATAAAGCTATTTCATCCCTTTTTAAACAAATGGACACTACTCTTGTTTTGCTCTTGCTCTCTCTCTTGGAACTATCTTGAGCTAGTTTCTATGACCTGTTGTTTCACATTATGAATAAATTGGTTTTCTTCACTTTGGTTATCCCCTAATCCCTTTTAGGCATATGATAGTTCTGGAACTTTATACAGTGTCTCTGGTTAATGTACCTCTGAGAAGTTAGATAAGGCTGATCCTTATTTAGCCTGCATTCAGTAGAATTACATTAAGCTATTTTTGGCTGAGTGCCCTTTTAATTTTCCAAGCTCTCAAATGGAGTCATTTAAAGTATGAAAATGTATGAACATCTTTCCTCTGAACTAAATGGCACTCTTTTTCTTGGCTTAATTTCCTTTGGAAGTAAATGCTATACTATGCTTCACTGGTACCAACAATCAGTAATGTAGTGTAGGTTGCCAGACATAAAGATTAGATAAGTATTTGAATTTCCAGTAGTGTTTTCACGGAATTATCTATATACAGCTCATATTCTATTCTGAGAGACCAGCAGGTCTAGCAACACTAATTATATTTCTCATCTAAAAAGAAATTATATTTGCAACAGTGGAAAGACTTGAAATCTATTTAATACATATTCATTCTGTTTAAAAATCAGCCCAAGGATTAATATTGAAGTTGGTCCTGATTGTATTCTAGAATCTGAGAACCCCTTGAAGATGGAACATTTACACTACACAGTTTGGTCTAAATGGCTCAGAGTAAAAGAAAAAGAAAAAGGTGGCATTTCATTTCTCCCAACTGAACTTTCTTTCAGGATAATCTCTGTTATTTGATACTGGAATAACACTGACTTTCTAATAATAATCAATTTTGCTCTAAGATGTAACCATGTAAAATTGGCCCAGGATTCCTCATTAGAGCTACTCCTTGAATGCACTGACTCATTTCTGTGGATTTAGGTAAAAAATAGTTTTTTATTCCTGCCATTGTGGGAAAACTAAGGCAGGTTGGAGAGATGGGGCTGCAACCAATTTATCCTCAGCATTTTTGATTTTGAATGAAATGAAAAACATTCTTTTGGGAAAGTCTCCTGAAATTTACATGTTTCTCAACAAATCTCTATGGCAACAATAAAGCTTTTCCCATTTTACAACTTTCCTCCACCAGTTGAATTTTCTGTCTCCCTCTTCCACTATGAGGAAGTTGCCTGTACAATTCGTTATTTATAAACCAAGCCTATTAATATCTAATTTTTTTAAACAAAAGCCATAGTGGCATTCCCTTGCTAGCCAAGCCAGCTTACACAACTTTAAAAGAAGTATCAGTTTTGTCTCTTTCACAATATGCAGACAGATTCTGTGGCTCCAAAGCTAAAATACTCAACAATCAAAATCCATAAGGTCCTCAGTTATTACTCTTGTGTTCTTCTGTAATGGCTAGAGGAGTGCTTGCCCAGGAAGAAAGGAAATAAGTCTGGTTGGTAGGGTTCATTTTGACACCCTAGGATGTGCAGGAAAAGAGCATTTGCCATCTTATCTCATATGCATTTTAATGCTTCCAGCCAGATCTGCTCACTGGTCCATGTGTATGCGAGGTATGAACCTGTTCTTCCACTGTCCCCATGGGAAGGTTGGGACCAATGATATTCTCAAATATGACCTGTGCCTTTTAGGACTCTTTTGCCTAGGTGCTTTTCATCATTGCATCAGGACCAGATGCATTAGGAATAAGGTAATATTTTTTTCTTGTCACTCTTCTCCTACATATTGCCTCAATTCCCCCGCCTAGCTGAATGTTTGAAATTTCATAATTATGCTGCAAAACTATGTAGCTGAGCAGCTCCTGAATCTGGGAGCACTCCAGGCTGGGGATGCCAGTGCAGAATTCATATGGGTGTGATGCACAGCCACAGTGTTAATGCACCCTGTGTGTTCCATGGGCTCACTGTGCCTTGACCTCAGAAAGTTTCAGCACTCTTCAGAGGGTGTGTTTGTATAACAAGGAGAGTGCAAGGGTGGGAGGTGAGATTTTTGTCTCTTTATATACTATTTATTAATTTTTACCCACTTCCTAAATCCTTCACCAGAGCCTCAAGGGATCATTAGTTTCATATAATGCTAACAACTTGTGTATCTTTCCAGTATTAGGTAAGTGGAAAAGAGCCCATTTTCCTAATCTCATTGGCATCTAAGGTTGTATTTTAATGAATTTTATCATATGGAACTAATATTTCAGTACATGTCAAAAAGACTTTGCTTAATGCAATCCAGCATTCCTGATTATACTGGCCCATTTATACAACATTATGAAACAATTAGGATGATACATAAGCAACATAAATATGGCATAAGTAAATATGAGCTGAGCAACATGATGGTGAACAGGCCTATTTATAGGATACTCTTTGCTGGATACTTGATTGAACAAAGAGGGACAGAGACAACACAGATGGGAAGGTGCTTCCCTGTAAGCCTGAGGCCTGTGTACATGCAGCACATTCAAATGTGTCTAAGGGGCAGCAGTGCAAAGGACCTTATCAGAGCCTTATCAGAGCTACCCCATCTGTAAGCCCTTCTTACCCCGCAGAAAACCCACAGGAGTGCAGGAGTTTTGCTCTTCCAGCTCAGCTGTGAGCCTGAGGCCAGTGCTAAAGCCATAAAAAATACTCAGAAAAACTGGCAGATACTACACTGTTGGACTTATGGAAGGACACAAACTTACCAGGCTGGAGGCATGCAGACATGAGAAGGGATCTACGCTGGGGACTTTCCTGGGAGTGATGGAGATCAAGGTGGCCTGTGAGAGGAGGGAGAGGTTGCTGGAAATGAGATGGTCTCTCACAGAAACCAACCTATGCAGGGGCCTCCCAGCAGTGTGCTGGGTTTCAGGGCCAGGAACAGGGGCAAGGAGTGAAACAGAGATGAACATTCATATGACCAGACCCCTGATTTTTGCATCAAAGCCTTCCATGCAAACATGGACAGAGAGTTTCCGAAGAAAGCTTACCCCAGATGGTTTATTTACTGAAATAGCTGCTGCAGCATCTGATTCTGGGTCATCTAACATCATCTAACATCCACAGAAGGTTCAGGTTTAAAAGAACAAAGCTTCCAAATTATGTCGTTCTATAACTGCATTTTTAATTTAGCCTCCTGATTCCCAGGTAGTATATGCTAACTCAGAATGAACCAACTTCTGACATTATAATCTGAGATACAGTTTATGACTTCATTTCTCCATTAAGCCAGAAAGAAGGGAGGGGAAAAAAGAATAAAAAGAAACAGCAAAAAAATAATCAACTGGATTTTAATGCGCTCTCTCTAACACTGTGCTACTTTATACCATGCATTTACTAAGAGACATGAGAAGAAAGAAGTATGTTTCTGAACTTTGCTTCGCTTATTTACTAAGTGGCAAAGCAGTAGTTTGGCTGAGTTTCCCCCCACCAATGCCACACTCAGGGCAGTGGCAGGGTAGATTCCTCAGTTTTGCATACATGGCAAGTTAGCCCAGTATTAGACACTTTTGAAGGGCCAGAGGCGGAAAATATTAGGATTAGAGAAAGAGCAGACACAGGCAACGTGTCATTTGGTAAATTAATCAAATAAAAGCTGATGAGGAATCTTGTGTATGTGCTCTGGGAAACAGTTTTAGCATCACAAGAACCTGTTGTCTCATTCATGGTGCCCTGCAGGAGTTTAGCAGGGATGGTCTCACTGATTGCCACTGCTTTCCTGAAGACAGGAAGAGTGCATCTAAATCTAACTCTACTGTTCCTGCTCCTGCAGCAGTGCAGCGGCTTCATGCATCAAAGACCTATTACAGTCTCTCCCCCTCTTCACCTTTGTTGCCTCAGGATCTTGTGGGACTCTGGAAGACTCTCACTTCATTTTCCTTTAAAGAGATTACTTCTGGATATTCAGCTGTGAGAGTCGAACGAGATTTTGGCAACTTTAATGTAGTACAGGGTATTTAGGTTCAAGTGATGACAAATGAATGTAATTAATGTATTAAAGTATGAGTCTGTAAGTACTCCCACCCTCAGAGTAGTTTGCTTGTTTTTAAATGCAGTTTCAAAACATAATTCATTATGTGATCCGAGTGAACATTGAGCCAATTTCCACTTGGATCTGTGTCCTAGAGGACTGTAAGAAACCTGTTATTCTGCCTAGCACCAGGGATAACATGTAATTCTCAGACCTAATCCATGTGAATTGTTTTCAAGTAGCTGTACTCAAGCAAACAGCTGGTCAGACTAAAAGCTCCAGAGAAGTCCCAGGAACACACACAGTTAGA
Organism: Chloebia gouldiae; assembly: GCA_003676055.1. Classification (NCBI taxonomy): domain Eukaryota; kingdom Metazoa; phylum Chordata; class Aves; order Passeriformes; family Passeridae; genus Chloebia; species Chloebia gouldiae. The sequence continues at coordinate 46,816,231 of QUSF01000001.1, read as the reverse complement.
TCTGCTCGTCCTGACCATTACTGCTTTCACTCAGATGCAGGCTCTGATTTGAAAATACTTGCTGGCACCACCAGCCAGCAGAGGGTAAAAAACATAATTCCTGCCCTAAGTTAATAGTCTCGTGTTTCAGAAAGATGATCCATAACACCATCTATCTGTAATTGAGTATTTGATCAAAAGTGTCTAGGGATTACCACTTTCTTGTCCCAAATTTGATTCCAGTGGCTGTATTCGAAACTTAGACAGACTTTAAAAGTGAAAGAGTATTTGTATTTTGCTTTAGGTGTTTTCAGGATTTTTTTTTTCTTTGACCTGTAGGATTGGTTGATATTTGATCTTTTTTGATCTTTATTGTATGCTTCATTGGTTGACACATTTACCACCATAAGGAAAAATGTGTTTGAATTGCACATGATCTTTTGCTGATGGACACCTGTCATACACACCTTTGACTTTTCTGAATTTGTCTTTTACATGATGCAGAGAGCAAGTCTGTGCAAGAGCCTGAATAACTCCTGATTACCTTTATCTCTAGAGATAATTTACAGGGTCTATGTCATCTAGCAGCCCTCACCAATGAAGGAGCAGTAGTAATTGTATTCCATCCTCCACAGGATGAGTAGGAAAATTATCCTGATAACCTGTAAAATTATAGTGTGGCAGAACAATATCTTAAAAATATCTACACTGAGTATAATTTAATGTAGATACATTAAATTAATTACATTTAATATTTAAATTTCTACATAGAGAGGCACTAAACCAGCCCAAAACCAGGAACAATGGCTCTTTAACAAAAACAACACTTTTTATGAACTTTAAGGTATTTTAAAACATAAGCTAGAGTGAATGTATGTGCCATCTTGACTTATTCTTTTATTCAGAACTGTCTAGCTGGATTGCATTTTCATAAAAATTTGAAAATGTAAGCTGGAATACATGAAGCAAGTATTGTAACTATGGCTTTTTAAAGTATACAAAGTACAAGCAGTCAATACTTGTGCCTGCAGTTCACATGTTAATAGTGGAAAAATTAAGTCCTCTAAAATTTGCACCCAATGTGCTCTACATTGTGTGCAAATACTGTTTCCATCACAAGTGCTTTATATCACACAAAGCTGACTGCTTTGATTAAGAGTCCAAAAATGTCCCCCGAAAAATAGCTACACTGACTTAAGTAAGGAAACCCACATTATAAAAATGGCTCCCTGAACAGTAATAGTTGTACTTTATCTCTTTAGCCAGTTGTAAAAATAATTTTGCATTTCCCAATGAAAACCAAAATGTCAAATTCTCAGGTGTGAACTTAAGGTCTAATACAATATTTACTTAGGCTTGTAACAAAAGTTGAAATAATGCGTGAATGTAAATTCTGAAAAATGAGACTTTGGACCATTCTAAATATTTAATAATTTATTTTTTTTTTTTACTTGGAGAGAAATACTGGAAGACCTTTATCCTTGAGACAGCAAGTTCTTTATAAACTCTTGGAGTCACTAGCAATATACAGTCCACATACAGGACAGATTCTGTTTCTAAGTATAAGAAAATCATCTATCATTTCAGTCTGGAAAGGACTTTCCAGATTATCCCCTCCTCCCCAGCCCCATTGCATCTATGCTATGAGACATGCCCTGTGTGATGTGAGGGGGCAGTGCCCATGGAACTGCACAGCTTCTCCATCAGCTCGCACCTGGATGTGGCTCTGCAGGTTACAATGGCAATTCAGATGATTGTATTTGACATTAGACTATTATTTTCTGATTTGCATCATCAATTCAATGTTGATGAGATCCAATATAAGACAGGTAATGGATGACCCATATATTTGATATGTCTGTTGTAGTTATATAGATGTGGCAGCTGAGTGTAGGACAAGTAACATGCCAAACTGTGGTTTTATATACTGATATCTTTTAAGATATTAACTTTTTGATTGAAATTTACTATAATTATTTCCTACATTTAGGTTTTGGATTTTTTGCAGTTGCTGATAAACCCAAATTTTGGGTTCCCAGCAGCTGGGATGGGTACACTCCTCTATTTGCAGAACTATTCAAACTCCTGCTATAGATGAAAATTGGTAATACTTGAAATTTAGTTAGGCTCAGACAAAAACTAAGCCAGAAGAAAATGTAAAAGCAATGAAGCTTTCTCTTAACAGGCCGAATGCAACAGCTGCCAAGATTTTTGGATAATTTACAGAATCTTAGAATTATTTAGGTCAAAAAAGACCTCTATAAGGTCATCAAGTCCAAAATTTAATGAAGGCCTTCCCCCAGGTAGGTGGATACACAACCTGGAAATTACAGACCTCTTCACAAACTTAATCAGGGCTGGGATCAGCCTCTTTGCATTACTGCCATTTCTTCTCCTGCTCTTTGTTTGTAGGGTGATTTATCAGTTGAGGCTCATGCTTACCTCATGCTACATAGAAATTGCAGTTCATGTGGTAACATGAATTTAACTGCAGTGGAGAAGGAAAGCAAAGCCTGCCTTCTCATTTTCCCAAGCAGCATTGTCCTCCAGGCAATGGGGACAACCACCCTGCTTTGCCAGATGATAATAAAAGCTGCATGTTGCTGATCTGGCAGTTTCTCCCATCTTCCCTGTTTGCTTCAGCTTCAGACAACAGTGGTGGACAGTTTGATCTGTTGACTTGGGCTCATCCAAGAAGATGGATATGTCCCAAAATGCTCAGATTTTTAATTGGGCAATACCTATCTGCGTATCTGCAATCATATTTGAAGTCTCCAGGACAAATTTCAGATTTATGTATTTTATTGCACTGCCCTTGAATCTTTCCCTATCACCCTTGACAGATGCTTAACAAACTGATTCCTAAATGTACTCCAAGCCAGGACATGAGCCTCCCTCTTTCGTTCATCTGCTGTTAGCATGCAAGCAACACCAGCTCTGTGGTTTTGTGAAATGGACTAATTTATCAATGGATGTGGTGGTGGTGATGGCACCACCCTTTACTTATATCAGATGCCTCAGAGCTGTCTGATGAGATAGATTTCTTGTTCTTCTAGCAAGGCTTCATGAAAGGCACAATGCTAAAGGTCAGTTTTATAAAATGGAGGAAAACAGTGAGTAACAGATTAAACTTCCTTTATGGTAAATGGTGTCATTACTTTCCAGTAAATAATGTCATGAATTGATGAACAACAAAGGTTGTGAGATAAAGAAGATACTCATAAGTGATGGAAAACTGTGCAGCTTTGTAAACTCAAATATGCCTTTAGCTTTCTTTCCACTGTGATCTAGTCCTTGAAACATTTCCCAAGAAGTCATTTTAGCTAGGCTAACTAGTGAAATCTGCATACAAATTAGAAATAAATTCAGTCTGCAGCAATAGCATTTTTTCAGCAGCCGTGTTCCTAGAATAATGGGTAAATGAGATGGCACAAGGAACACAGCCCCTTCCAAGAAGCAAAAGACATAAAAAAGACCTTGAGCATCCCCTCATACTACAGACCCTTCTAAGAGCCATCCTCACTATTTGCATCACAGCTGTTTTAAACAATCATTTCAATTCCTGATTGCAAAAGTATCTCCCATGCTAGCAAATAAGTAAATAAGTTTCCTTACAGAGGTAGAAGATTTTGTGTGTTTTTTTTCCAGGGAAAATTGCGGCTGGCATGACTGCTAGCCAGTACAAAAAGGGGAACAAGTCTCTTCTGCAGTGGAAAGGAATTCCTTCAAAGAGGAAAGATTATGTCCAGCCTAAAATAACCCAATTCTGTTATCTTTACAGAAGCAGTGAAGTCAAAATCAGTGGGGAATCTTACATGAAGAACAGGAGGAAATATAATCTTTTCAAGCAAGAAAACATATTTAAGGCAACCATCTTTCAAATAACTCCTTACCAGTGCTTAAAAAGTCCTAGAGAGCACAACCATTGCTCGTGGTATGAGCAGAGAGGCTCTGCAAAGCACCTCTAGCAGGCATAGAGGAGGATTATAAATGTAGCCTTTCAAAACCCAACTTCATAAACTGAGAAAGGAATTATAACAAGCAGTTGCTAGTGACCTCAAAGTGACTCAACTTAGTAACCCAGTAAGGTCCCTTCCAGTTCTGTCGCCACACTTAAAGCCACTTTGCTTAAGTATAATTTTGCTTCTTTATTTGCTTTCATAAACACTTGTGCCAAAGGTTTCTATTTTCACAGATAAGTGGGGAATGATTGCTGAAGATGTGAATGTGTGCACTCCTGCACACAGATACTTGCAGAGAGGGCTCTCCATGCCAGGCTGTGCCCTCTCCCCTTCACTTTAAGCTTCAATCATACAGGCAGAGAGCAGAACTGGGCAGTTGCCTGTTACTTAGGAAGATGGTAGCATACCCTGGAAAGCAATCCAGGAAATATTCAAATGTCCACAACTAAAACCTTTGCCATGAGAGATGGAAATGGCAGTTCAGCAGCATCAGTGCTCTGTCTAGCACACTCATGAGTAAGGATTTTGGCAAAGCTGGTCACAGTTGTGCATGTGGCAACTGAGACACATGCAAGCCAATGCCTCCCTCTTGGCAGCCTCACCTTGGCCCAAGCTCCTATACATGCTCACAGTCAGCTCCAGCTCCACAATGAAGTCTTCTTCTCACATCTTTGACTGGTGAGTACCAGCCAGCCATCAATATCTGCTAATGAATAATCCCTGACAGAACAAAGGGCTTTGTTCCCTGGGCAAATGGTGCTGGAGAGCCTGCTGAGACTCCCTCTCCTCTCCTATCAGATGAGGCTGCAAATCAGATGAAAATGTAATCTGACAAATAAATATTTATACAATGTCATTGACCGTTTCAGCCCAAAGTCACTGTGGAAAAAACAACACAGTAAATTTTTATAGACATCTTCTGCTTGTGTCTTCTTCTTTAGAAATTACAACACATTTACTTTCTGAATTATTTTCAAAGAGGGCAAGGAGTAAACCACAAAAATACACATTTTGCAATTATAATTCATCTCCAATACAGCCAGGGGAAGTGGATTTCCAGATACATTTTCATCCAAACTTGCTGTCTTGAATATTTCCATCTTTTTCCAACTTGCCCAGATAACCATGCACAGATACCAGAAAGATTAATTTCCTCTTTCTGGCTGCAGTAGGGAGCTCTGCTAATTGTTTCCCTTGGATATACAATAGCTTTTCTTCCTTACATGTCTGTTTGCTGCCTTATGCTTCGTCAGAACACTTTACCCTCAGACAATGCACAGAGGATTTTACTGCTGGATGACCACTTTAGAGCTTCTAATTTTGAACCATCTAGCTTTATGCCTGGAGCTTCACTCCCATTTTTCTTTCTGGTACCCACACTGTGTGTGTGTGTGTGTGTGTGTGTGTGTGTGTGAATGTGGCTCAATCCATTGCCCATACACCATAAGTGGCACAGGACTTCTACCCAGCTCCTTAGAAAAGACCTACATAGATTTGACAACTGCCACTTAATTTTCCATGCCTTTTACACAAACAGTTTACTTTCAGAAAGTAATTTCATTCTCACTGTCAGCATTCCATTCGTTTATCCTGCACAGGGGTTCAAGCCACAATAACCTTTCAGGACAGATGCAGTAAGACTCAAGAGCAGAGCACTCTCTTTTCGTTGAAGAATTGACTGAATCTCTGCAATAGACAGCTGGTATTCTTGCTCCATTTGGAAAAATCAAGATTTACAGGCTTGGTCTTTAGCTATTTCAGAGAGTGAAATCTGGTGTAAATTAGATTTGGCTCATTTGACAGATGTCTCAAGAGTGATTGATCATGAGTGTCTCAGACAGATACCTGAGGATGGCACAAATGTTTCCAAGGAACTACCTGCCTCTTTTTGGGGTCCAGTTAAGACTACATGGATACCTTCTAGATCAGTAAAGGAAGGTAAGATGATTCCTACCCCTCATGACTGGCTCATAGTTGGACAAGAGGTGTGTGTGAAAGGCCAGTATGACACCAGGATAGACCATGTCTGGATTGGATGGTCACTGTGGCAAACCGTGTTCTGGTTGGTCAGTCATTCTGCAGAGAGGTGTCCCTTTGAGTCCCCTGAGGAAATCATGGGCACTCACCATTACTCCGCAAAAAAACGAACTTGATAAATAGGTCAACTTGCAAAGGCTTAGACAAGTAATTCTGAGATTTCTTACTTGTTTATTCAGACATTTTTAAATACGAAATTCTCCATTTGACGTTTTGTCTCAATTTTCCTAAATTGTTAAAACTATAAAGGAAAAGTCACCACCAATCTGGAAACAATAAATCTCAATCCTGGAACAATAATCAGGTTTCCAAACACCCTCCTAAATAGCACTTAATTTGAATTATGGATACTAGTTGCAGCTGTGTTCAAATAAGAGTGGCAAACATGTTTTCATCGTTTTAGGATGTGACTGCAGCTTCACAGTTTTATCACTGAACTAAGGAGTAATTTCTAATCTCTGTCAGCCCTGTTTGGAAATGACATTAAGAGGTAGTCTTAATTTGGCAACAGCTTTGAAAATAAAGTATGATTTCCTGGCTAGTTGTGGCTATTGCAAAATGTTTCCCATTACCCAGACCTGATCTGCACTGGTTTCCATTCACATTGCCCAGTAGAGTCTCACAGTGTCTCTTTGAAGGTGCAACCAGTAAGTCTGGGAATTGTCAACTATGCAGAAGGTATGCAGCATCACTGACCATGCAAAATGTGTCACATACAGGAGAATGAAACATATTCTGAGGAAGATCACAGCTATTCATATATATTTTCAATTAAAGATATGTCAGTGAAAAAAAATAAAGACACGTTTGATGTTACTTCTGTTTTTTGATGTATCCTAAAACCAGGCTTGAAATAACATTTTATCTTGAATCTACCCTTGCTGCACCCCTGAGGGTTTTAAAGGTCTACTTTCTTGTTATGATTATTAAAAAAAAACCAAAGGAAACAGTATCTTTCTTTCACCAAATAAAAGTGAAAATTAAATTCTTAACACTTTCTCCTTAATTTCTGCATCCTAAGTATTGAAAAACAGCAGTACTTCCACAACTCCAATGCCTCCACAGCTCTCCAACTTTATTTAAAAAAATTAAAATCCTGTTAATTTTTCTCTCCTGCCCCACGCTGCCCATTTTGGCTCAGCCCAAGAAACCCCTAGCTCAGACTCCAGCAAGCCCTTTGGCATATCACTGGATCATTTCTGAACTGTAAACAGGAACCCAAAAACACATTCATGGTGCATCTGTTCTTGTGGCTAAACTTCAATGTGCTATTACTTTAATTTGACTCTTATAAGCATGAACAGATTCCCATCTTCAGCCAGGAAAGCACCCCATCAGCGGTTTCTCTGCTGTTGATTTGTATGCATGCCTCTGACTCTTGCTGTGACTGCTGCAGCCAAAAGGAGAACCAGATCTCCATTTCATTCAGCCTTGCATAAATAAAAATATCATTAAGCGCTATTTAAAATATGTTACATTTAACAAATTGACATGTAATCCCTTACAATTTATTGAACTTGGCAATATTAATAAGTGTGGTCTATAGTCTATAAATCAAGAATATGTTTGCTGGAGGTATGTGCACTTGAAATCACTTCTAGCCAGAATTCTTACTTCCATTAGGGAGTGTTTTCTTCTGTTTTACTGGTTATGTCTATGGGTGTAACTACAAGATATATTTTAGTCTAACAATGTCTTTTTCTCCTCCCACCAGATGGGAAGTGTTTTTTCCTTGTTGAAAATGTCATCTTGTACTGATTATCAATCACAATAAATACATTTTAAGGGCTTGAATTAAAGTGTTCCCTTAATTAAAATAAAAAAGAATTCAGAAGACAGAACAATGGGTACAATTAAATACTGAGGAATGCTTTGCCATTTTACTGTGAAAAGTCTTTGGGTTAATTTATAATGTCATGCTCTTTAAAATTTACATATAATAAACTGTTACACTGTTTATATATAATGTTTTTTACATTTTCTAATTTAAGATGTACATTTTAAAGAGCTGTCACAAACACAGAGCTTTATGCATTCCAGATGTGCTGGTAGGTCCAGAGAGGCGTGTCAGTCTATGACCCACTGGTGTTCCAGGTACGTGTGTGATAGGGATCCACTCTACAAAAGACTGTGGAAGTCACTGTTTTATATGAGTGCATAATGCTACAGCTCATACATACAAATCAAGAAAAGGAGGCAGTGTGCAAGTTATGGGTTTTTAACCAGGTCTTTGGAGTATAGTCTTTCCATGCTTCCTCTGAACACCTCCCGAGCCAGCCAGACACAGGTAGTGGTGAATCCTCCAGCCTCCAAGACTCTCAGATGGAGGCATTTGACCAAATCACCCTTTGTTACCTCTGAGCCACCAAAATCCCAAATTAGTCCTGGGGCAGAATTTGTGCTTCAAGGAATAGATTAAAGCAGATGTAACTAGGAAGGCAGCAGAATCTCCTGAGATACAGGAGCCTTTTTTTTAGACAGCAAAACTGAACCAGAGAAGAGTGAATCTGCTGAAATATATGCATTGGTTTCAGCTATTACTGGAGAAGACATTAACCCTGGCCCAAAAGTCAGTGCAGAGCCAGCGAGGGGTTTCTGCGAAGTGTAGTGATGGGAGTTCTATGTTTTAAATGTACTGCAAAATGTGGGGACTGATTGTCAGTTTACCTTACTGGAATAACATGCAGCTCATTGGAAAGTGCATTTCTCTCCTGTAACCCTGGGGCTCTGCTTCTTGTTGCTCCCATTACTCTTGTGTCAGCCACTGACACCTCCTTTGTACATCCAGAGGCAAGCTCAAGTTATATGGCCAAACTTACGAATCAAGATGATAGACTGTGGTACAGCATGTAAGTATTTTAAGTATTTTATATATCTCTTCTTACCTTGAAAAGGCATCTTACATTCATTGTTAAAACTGTCATGACTCATTTTTCTAAGTTTGTGGGTTTAAAACTAAGCCAGCTATTACGCTTGTTTCTGATGGGTACACGAAATAGGTTTCACTAGGTACCTTGGTCTTTCTGTTATGTATTAACATTCTTATCTCCCCCTCTTCATTGATAACACTGCAAGTGTGCTATGATGAATCAGATGTCAGGAGGTTGTCATTTGTTTCAGCTTCATATTTCACAGATGAAAAGATGCTGGAGATGAGATTATATACTCACAAACACATGCCCCTCTCCCTCAGCACTTCTTTATAGTAAAACTGATTTTGACTAGCTGACCTCAAGACAGCAAAAAACTCCCATGTGTTCACATTTAGATTTCTAAAGGATTGTTTTATTTTTCCGTCCTTTAATTCTCTTCTGTATCTTGCTCCCAAACAGTGAAAAATACAAATAAAGAATTTCTAATTGACCTGATTAATAATCATAACTATAGAGAATAATAATGTCCATTAATTACTCTAAAAATACACATATCTTTGTAACCTCTACTTTTCATGAACTTGGAAAAGATGGTCCTATATCACTTTTGCCACTCTATCACATCCCAAATTTGTAGTAAGCATTGCCTGTTTTCAAACAAGTCTTTTTAGCAACATTCTTTAAGCTCAGATACACAGTCATCCTCTTGACTCATGTTTTGTCTTTGTAAAAGCATCATGAGCATCACCACTGAAGTGTGCTTACTCACCTCATTGGTTAATTTCCCCCTGTACTCTCACCACTTCATTTTTGCAGTAATAGATGGGATTTGGACCCATGACTTAATGTAAAAATATTGGAATAAATCATACTGTCAGAATGAAAAGCAAGGAAAAAATTATCCGTAGGAATTCACTGCCTTATGAAGACAGATGGGGGAAAGGTGGACAGTTTCAATAGTTACTAACTTCTGAAATGAAGTCTGAGGAAAATGTTGGGTCCAGGAAATACACCCACAGTGAAATATGTGGATGTATGGGAGGACTGAACACTCTTTCCAGATAAACTTTCCTGATATTCATGACCATGTTTTTAGCATTAAATAACAATTCCATGCAGATTTGGGACAAAAATCTAGGAATTTTGTCACACTGAGGTATGTATTCAAGAGGCCTCTTGACCTGAGGCCAGAATTAAGGGACTCCTTTGACGTGTCTCTGTGCAGTTGGAGGGAGGAAGAATGCCTTGGATGCTTGCCCTTGGAAACAGGCCATCACCCAGCCACAAATGCTCCCAGCCCCTCTTCCAGGAGCTCTTTGCTGAAATGTACTGTGTGCTATTCTAGATAAGGGCAAGAATTTCAGGTTTTTGGTTTTTTTTTTTTCCAAATGATTGAAGAAATTGCATCATTGCTAATACATCATCTCTAACACAGTGCTCCCTGCCAAGGAAAAACCCACACAATCACATAAAGGCAACAAGGAAAGCAGCAGACATGAGCAAACCCAGAATTCCTGAATGCCTGCATTAGACTGCTACTGTTGCCTGCAACACAGACCCTACATGAAAGGCCTTGCACACTGATCCATACATTATTTAGACATCTAAGCTGCCTACCCACAGATCCTCAAGGCTGGGCAGTGCAGAACTCAAACTGCCTAGGGAGAAGAGAAACCACAGGCACCAAAGCCAGACCCCTAACCTGCCCCACGGTGTGCTCAATTTATGAACAGAAAGGCAACCTGGGAACTCTTTTGAAAGTTTAATTACATATAGGTGCAAATGACATAGACTTACTTAATAGAAATGTATTCTAAGAAAATTAGGCATTTCCAGACCTTGTATATCATGCTATAGGTTTTATAACCATTATCATATGTCTGAATTCATCAAAGCCACTGAGAGAAAAAATAGTTCATCCAGCAAGGGGGAGCCCTGAGGTTTAATTCCATCAGCATCTGGAGAACACCAAGGTTCAGACCCAGGGAGGCTGGGTCATGGCATGGCCATCCTGCACCATCTCCCATGCCCCAGCTGTGCTGCTGGCCAGGAGGGAACTTGTCCTTCTGCTACAGAGAGCGAGAGCAGCTCCTTGGCCTCGTCTACTGGGAATTTGACCCTGGGACTCTCTGCTTCCCATAGAAATGCCATATTGGATGTTTGAGCAGAGCAATACTGAGAAACAGGTTTGGGAGAAGAGCTAGAGGGATCAAGGCCAGGCTGACCAGCACATGTGCCCTGTGAAGCATGCTCTGACAGTGTCACAGCTCCCACGGCAGCCAGTTGGAAAGCCCATGAAAACCTGTGTGTACTCAGAGGCCTCTGCCCTCCTGTGCAGAGTCAGAAGGCTAAAAAGCTCTTCCAGATGGGATGGACTTCAGTCCAAAGTTTCGATACAGGACAAAGTACCTACCTATGTCAGCCCAATGGATTTTGATTTGGCATATTCTTTAACCTCCCCCCCACAGAGGGACATTCTCTAGCTGTCCCAGCTGATCTGTTACAAGCCTTCAATGCCTTGCTGACAGAAACAGTTTGTTCTTTCTACCCAAAACTTTTCTTCTGCAATTTAAGTCTATTACTTGTGCTAATCACAACAGACAGAAAGTTATTCCCTTGTGGTCAACAGGAGCCTTTTTTATCTTGGATATTTGCTGGCATATTTTTAGTCTCAAGTTTTCCTCCTTCCAGTTCAGTGACTCGAACTTACTGAGACTTCTTACCCTGACCTGTTCTCCAGACCTCATAATTCTCTGTGTAAAGGGTTTCTTGTTGATTCACACCTGCCTCAAAGCGTGGCAACATAATGGTAAGCAGCAGTCCAGCAGAGGTTTTACTGATAGAGCAGGAAGAAGGCTTAGTCTGGTAAAAATTCTGGTAAAGGCAGTCCAGTCATGGTGGTCACCATTCATGACAACAGCTTGGTGCACACATCAGTGTGTGGTTGACCAGCGGGAAGCCTGCAATCCACTACAACCAAAACTTCATTACAGCAGTTGGACACAAGCCAGTAGATTCCCAAAGGCATTTCAGCAGTAAATTGTCTTATCTTATAAATGCATCTGATCATGTTACCCCTTTTTAAAGCATCTTACAATAGTATTATGTTTGGCAGCATCCTGATTTTCTCAGACTAAAGCTTCAGTCCTGGAATGCCTGAGTCCTGTCCTCCAGTGTACATGAATTTGCTTCAAGTTATTACAGTTTATTTAAAAAGCATTTGAGCACAGCCTGATCTTCCTTGCACATGTCAGCAGAGAGGAGACCACAGACCACAGGCTGCAGTTGTTCTGATCTCCTTACTTGAGTCCAAGAGATGGAGGCTGTCCCCTTCTCCAGTAGCACCTTTTTGGAGCCATGGTGCTTGTGTATCAGCCTCCCTTAGGGAACTGCAAACAAAACCCCAATGCAAAGGTTAATTAATGCTGATTCACTCCTTGCTTAACGTAAAATCCTCTTTAACAAGAAGTATATGTTTTTTGCCTTTTCATGTTTCCACTACAAACACTAGGTTGTGGGAATTCAATTTAGTAAAACAAGATTTAAAAATTTGCTCACTTTGGTCTCTCCAGACAGAGTATTCAGTGTAACCAAAAACTATAGGGAAAAAAACGGGTCTGAAGTAGAGTAGGAACAGCTCTGCTTTGCATGATATGTATGAGGGAGAAAGAGCTTCTTAAGCTTCTGAAAAACTCTGAATGCACATTATCTCTGAAGCTGATAGGCTTAAGGTTATGCAGTAATATAACATATTTAGAAATTTAATGAAAAATATATTAGCTAAAATATTTATTTTACTTTCTTTTTGCCTCTTACTTGTCTTAGATTATTTTGAAGAAGTAGTGAAGCTTTTACCTAAGACTTTCACTATGACTGCAATTAATGAAGGCTCTTCATTTAAGCTGTAGAGTATCTCCACACATGCAGCTCTTCAGAAATTTGTGTCCAGCATTCCACACTTTCAAGGCAGGCATACTTCAGAGCAGATGAGGAGAGATCACCAGAAATACCCAGTCAACATCTTCTGTTATGTGTATTATGCTCTTGGGCAAACAAAATATTCTGCATCTCAAATTTGGAATTTTTCTCATAACACAAGAAAGACGCAGTCTTTTGCCTCTTGTCCTATCTATTTTGAAGACCAGAGCTAACATATGTGAGGGACTTGGTAACTATGAGCAGAATCTTTTTCAGATTTATTACAGAATCACAGAATAAGCTCAGCTGGAAGGGACTCACAAAGATCATCAGGTCACACCTGGCACTGCACAGGATCATCCCCAAGAGTCACACCAAGTGCCTAAGAGTATTGTGCAAGCATTTATTTAATTTTGTAGTAAAAACTAACCTAAATTCAAATTTTTATTTCTTTACTTTTGCATTTTCACTTTCAAATGACTTCAACAGTGGAAGTTGCTGTCCTACTCCTTCCATTCAGCTCCTGTTAGTTACTGACTATTATTCCAGAACTTAATATTAACCTTTCAGAAAGTTTCACTGCTTCATTTCTGTAACTCATGTACCAAAATGTTTTTAATTTGTGCTCTGCGATGTAATGACTTTGAAGTACTTTTTCAAGAAATTACTGAAATTGGTTGATAATTTTATTAAGACACGTAGATAGGGAGAACTGAGCAATGTCTAAGCATTACAGTTGGTTAGGATACAGATGAAAAAAGAATCCCTTTTAACCCCAAATAAAATAAAATACCTCATGACCAAGAAATGTATTTTAGTATAACATCATAGTTTGCATTCATAAAGAAATACTATAAATATACAGTTCTGATTCTAGCCCTAATGCAGCATACACAGGGACTCAAACATCCACAGTGATAATGAAAATTAGAAAATATTAGTTGTATTTTTTTAACCTTGCTGGTTACACAAGTGTATGCAATCAGGTATTGGCAGCAACCTCTTGGGTAGAGCTGATTTTGGTACCGTCTTTCTCTTTACCTCACCAGAACTTGCAGGGGTATACGACATATTCTAGATCTTGCCCTAAATTGGTGTATTTCTTCCTTCCAGACAGTCGTATGATGGTTGTGTTGTCTGTACATTGCTTTTCAAGGCGTATATTCTGGGACTACTGAGGTCAGTCTTCTTCATAAAACCTTTCAGTCAGAAGATCTGTAATGTACTTCAGTACTTTAAAGTACATTAAGATTATTGAAAGGAAAAAAAGCCATAAAAACCACCTACCAGGTGTTGCATTTTGCATTGAATCTGTGAAGCTGCAGTTTTACAGCTAACATATCTGAGATCTGGTTTAGAATTTGAGTATGATTTTGGCCCTCCATACTGCTGCAGGCTTGAGATTTGTGCATGTCCATGTGCAACTCCCCTCATATCTCCTACAGCAAATCCTGTAGCTGTGTTATCATAACCATACATAGGTATATATACTATCTGGAATCCAACCAGCAGCCAGATTTGAAGGATCATCCGTAAAAGTTTCACATAGCTAAAGAAAGCAGTCAACACACTCTTAATAAATTTAACATTTTCACAGATTCTCTGGTCAGCTTCACAGTGTAAGGTGCTCTTTAAAGAGATATATGCATTTATATAGAAGTATGCAGGTCGCCTGGAAAACATCCAAACTCTTTGTTAAAGCAGTCAGTCACAAATTTCTAGATATACGGAGCAAGATCTGTAGTTATGATATTACTCACAGCACTGAAGATTTATTTGGTGTAGCAGTGGGTTCAGCAGAATTTCAGACCTGCAATTATGTCATAAGATAAGCATGTCAGAGGCTATGGGTATGTCAGATAATTTGACTTGTGCACCTATCTTTGTTCTGGCATCTGCCCATTTGTGATATACACAAATAATATCGCCGAGGGAGTACTGAAGATCTGACTGTTACTGGTACTTGTTAAAGTGAGACATAAAATGGTAAATATTAAGAATCCATCTGCTTGGTTTAGAGAAGTCAGGCAATGTATTTCTGGCAGGATGAAGCACCAGCCAATGTAGTACATGACATTTGTATCTGATACATGATTAAATGCCAACATGTAAGATGAAACACTACAGATCTTCTTTATGAAATGGATTCTAGCAAAAAGATGTTTAGCAGTGCTAAGAGAAAATACTGATTAAGAATAATCTCCTGAGAAAGAACATTCCATGTTTTATGAGCAAGGTTTCATCTCAAAGAGTTGTCACAGGTAGCCTGCTATGGGCTGCAGTGTGGAGGAGTGAAATAAGGAAACAGAAATCAAAAAAACCTGGACTTAAAGGTGGTGTTGAATGTTATCACTTATCTGGACTGAACAATATGGCAAGAAGACTGGCAAAAGAAGGAAATTTGAGGTTGTATGGAATAAAAATCTTCATGTGAGCCTAAATGTAAGGATAAACTGCATTACGTTTTCCTTAATTCCAGTGCTAAACTCCCAGGCCCCAGAGGAGGTGAGAATTGGCTTGACAGACTCCAAATATCAGAAGAATTGATATAGTGAAGATTTTTTGTCAGCTCTTTTATTAGCCCTCTGTTTTTCTAAAGTCTTTTTGGTTCAGTTTCTCCCTATGTTTCCTTGAAATTATTAGGGCAAGACACTGTGCCCTAAGGGCATTATTAGGATGGCATCAATAATGTTGTAATGCTATTAAAGTTTAACAATAACTCATAGACAACAATTTCCTCATTGGAAAATTAGGTGCACTTTGACTGATGCTTTCAGTTTCTGATGCCTACTAAGTGGCCTAAAGATTAGACCAATCTCCATTGTATTTTTCTTCATCTAAGCTGGTTTTCTGGCTATTTCTCAAAACTATGAAGTCAGACTCTTTCCATCTTATCTTTAGTATTTGCCTTCTCTGAGCTACCAAATGAAAAAACCAAACAACTTAATCATAAGAGAGAGAAATATGGGACCTGGTTGAATACAGGACCAGCAGATGAAAACACCCTAATCAATTACGTCCTTGCTGAAATCCTCTATGCGTAATTCCTTGGAAAGGAAGAACAGGTAATGTATAAGGTAATAAGTAAATTTTAATGTGTGAAGTTCAATCCATACATTATTATAAAATCTTTTAGGACAGGACCCCTATATAAATACAGTCTTTTATTTTGTTGTTATTTTTTAACTGTATAGAATATATCACAGAATAATCAAGACTGGGAGATACCTTTAAGACCATCTAGTGCAATACTCATCCTAGCACCATCATAATCACCCCTAAATTATATTCCCAACTGCCACATTCAGAGGACATTGAACACTTCCAGAGACCGTGACTCCACCATCTCCCTTGGCAGCCCATTTCAATACTTAACCACCCTTTCAGAGAAAAAAATATTCCTAATATCTATTCTGAATCTCCCCTGACCATTTTCTCTCCCCCGTTTCACTTGAGACATGACAGAAGGGTCAGAAGAGTCCAATTCCCACCTGGTTCCAACCTCTTTTCAGGTCGTTGTGGAGAGCAATATGGTCACTCCTGCCTGAGCCTCCTTTTCTCCAGAATAAACACCCCCAGCTCCCTCAGATGCTCCTCACAGGTCTTCTGCTCCAGCCCTTTCACTGGAAATGCTCCAGCTCCTCAATGTCCTTTTGTAGTGAGGGGCCCAGAGCTGGACACAGGACTCGAGGCGTGGCCTCACCAGTGCACAGTGCAGGGGGGCAATCACTGCCCTGGTCCTGCTGGCCACACTACAGCTGTCTTTCTGGGCTATGAGCACACATTACCAGCTCACATTCAACTTTTCACCCACCACTATTCCCAAGTCCTTCTCTGCAGGGCTGCTCTCGATTCCTTCATCCCAAGTCTGTATTGATAGTGGGGGTTGCCCCATCTTCATCCTAGCCTCGAGGTCTTTCTGTGGTCCAGCAGTTAACTTGGTCTACTAGACTCAGATGTCCAAATCTTAAATCATACCTTAACTTTAATTGCTGATGCAGTTTATGCCAGGAGCAAGCATCAACCTGCCCAGACTGAGTCTGGGTAGAAGGAAGAAATAAACTAATGATCTAGAAAACTTGAAGCCAAACAAGGATACTTGGAGTCCAGGTACTTGGTACTCACTGAACCAGCAGGAGCTCAACTCACTTTTCCTGGAGGAACTTTGGGTGTCCAGATCTCTTTTTGGGTATACAAACCAATTGTTTTGTGCCTAGATATACTCTGATCTTTTTTTCTTGATGTGATCTGTTGAATGATAC
Source organism: Chloebia gouldiae (assembly GCA_003676055.1). NCBI lineage: Eukaryota > Metazoa > Chordata > Aves > Passeriformes > Passeridae > Chloebia > Chloebia gouldiae. The sequence continues at coordinate 46,799,200 of QUSF01000001.1, read as the reverse complement.
TGCTCTATGTTTGCAGTGGTTTACAGCCATATTCACAAAAACATCTGAAGCCAAATGTTCACCAGATTTTACCACAAGTAGTGGTGCATTTTTATTTTCTATTTTTTCAAATATTTTTAGCTGCAATTCATATGTTTGAAGTCCTTTATTACTATTTACAGTCATGAAACAGTGTTTCATAATAAAGAAATAAACAATATTGGACCAGGAAAAGCAGATGCTAATTTAAAAAACCAAGCAGTTCTGAAAAAACCCAGAGACCGAAGTTCCTTTGCATAAACTATTCTTTCAGTATTTATGAATAACAAATTCATCCACTGAAATAAGGTTGTGAGTGACTCATATTCAGGAAAAGGCCAAAATTCATTGGACAATCTGTTCATAACAATAATTTAACCAGCTCTAAAAATATTTGTGGGGTTTTTTCTTACAGGGGAAAAAAGTGTCTCACCAAAATGAACTTGTTAAAAGGCAAAAAAAAAAAGTCCAAGGACTGTTTTGTGACCCTGCAATCCAGCCCAAATAAGGGCAGTATGTGGTTGCAGTATCCCAGGAGCAGAGCACTGACTGGACTGTGCCTGACAATCTGATACTTCCCCTCTGAAGCGTGGGAGAGAGAAGCCACTTGGCTGGTGTATTGCAGCTCTCTGCCTGCCCCAGGGCAGGCCAGAGAAGCACAGGGGGAAGCCAGCAGGGTCTGCCATCCGCCTGACACTGACAAGCTCCAGGAACACAAGTCATTTGCTTGGAGCCAAGCAGTACCTGACACTTCTACTCAGCAAAATGCAAATATACAAGAAAGCATCACTTAATCCAACTTTTCAAAACTAATTTTCAAATTCTTGGGCAATAGGTGGGTTTTGAACATTTGCATAATTAAAAAAAAAAAGAAGAAAGAAATGCTTGAGTATCTCATGCTTTTTCTTTTATTTTGCAGGCTTTGGGTGTCCCAAACTACTGCTGAATCATTTGTTTTGACAGTTCCTGCCTCATCATCCCTGTAATGCTTTCTGACTTACTGAGAATGCACTGATATGTGGTACGCTACCAAATAAATTCCCAAAATCCAAAGAAATTATGTGTATTTGGCTAGGTTAATGTATCTCAAAAAATCCAAATGCACTTCTCAGACATGGGATTTTTTAACCATTTCGTGCTGAATGACCTTTAATCAGAGCTAAACAAAGTCTTTATAGGTCAATACATGTATTTCCTCCCTTTAATGTGCTACAGTTTGTAGGTATGTAGAAAAATGCTGTAATCTTTCAGCCTCATGCAAACATCCTCTAAATGCAATGAGAACTGGCGCTGTTCTGGCTGGGAACCTGCATGCCTAAATTCTTATGACTAAGAGCTCTTCCTACAAAAATGTTTCTCCATTGTATGACAATGGATAGGTAGACTCAGCCTTAAACTGCTAGGACTGCCTGTGGGATACCTTCCCCAGGCCAGAATTCCTGGAATAAGGTGCCACCATTCAGACAAAAGCTGAGCTGGATGTATGCAATGTCCGTCATCCAGGATATCTGTAGGAAAATGGCTTGACAACAAGGAACAGAACCAAAGAACAAGGAAGCCAGTGTCAACAATGACTGATGAGGCTGAAGCCATTCATTGCAAGAGGTTTAATTTTAGTGTGAAAATAGATGAAGGAGGCAGAAAACTCTCAGGTTCAAAGGCAAAATTAACTCCAAAATCTAACTCCACAGACTGTTTAGGAGCATGGAGAAAAATGAGGCAGGGAATGGTCAGGGTGATTTTGTTGAGTTTTTCTTTGTTGTTGGGCTTCTGGAGGACTGGCCTGTGAGTCTTTCAAAAAACTTTCCAAAGACTATGTAGGTGTTCGCTGTACAGATGGGTATAGATTGATTCCGCAAATAAAAAAATTTGTTGTATGAAATTAGAGCAATTGGATTTATCAGCTTTTTTAAGAAATCTCACTCAGCTGGTCATGAGATGAGCAGAGTGGCTGTATGTGCTGGCTGCAGTGTGTGCAGACTCACAGTGTGACATGTGAAGTCAATCTTGGTGTAAATGAAATCCAAAATACTGTTTACAACAGCGTCATACAGAGTCTGGGCTCTCTGAGAGTGTCAAAGAGAGCCTGAGTTTGCTGCACAGTTGACAGAAAGTCTCTTGAGCACTTGCATACCAAGGATTCGATAGCTCCACCAGCACACAAATTGGCTGTGCACAAATTGCCTTCTCTCAGAGCCTCCCACCTGGAATCAGGACCTGATTCATGTCCATAATTTACAATGCCAATGGCACCCAGAGTACTGCTAGTACTCCTCATCTTCCTAGCAGAGCATTAAATGACTTGTTGCAATTTTGTATAACTGCAATTATTCCCTTGTCATATCAGGATCAAGAGATAAACAGCTTCAGTTGGGTAGGATGAAAATCGTTCAGGTTAGGGCACTGAAAGAAAGAAGGCAGGAGCTGACTGCTCATCCCTAGCCCTGCACTGAGCTCTGGGACCCCAGTGCTGCACATTTATGTCCTAGAGAAAACAGAATGCAAATTCCCAACATCTTAGTTACAATGGAACTGGCACAGTTAAGTTAGATGGAAATGGAAAGCAACTCATCAGTGCTGAGAAGCAGCTGAATGCTTTCAACTGTACGGTCCAAATACAGCTTCAATCTTTCAGTTAGTCCATGAGGAGGGACTTCTTTCCCATAAAGAGCATATTACAGGATTGGGGCCAAAACTAGCAAAATTCTTCTGAAGCACTGAAGACATGAGTGATTTTTGTAACATAATATTTATTCCAGAGCAAGCCACCATATATCTTGTTTCTACCACATTCTGGAAAAAGCACTTCTCAAGGTATTGCCATTTTATACCAGAATAATTGTACCTCCAACTGTAGGACCTCAAACAGCATTGGATGTGGTTCTGGCTGATGAGCCAAACCCCCAGCTACAATATCCTTGTAGCTGTCACTGGTCTCTTTTTTGAACTAGTGTAATTTGGAAGAGGAGGATAAAAAGGGAAACTCTGTGTTTACAAAGGGAAGAAGGAAACCATCTGTGACAGGGCTCTTTTTTGAGCACTGCCTGTACGAGCACTGCTCAGAGGTTTCTAATGCCAGAAGTGGTCCCAGCAGAAATGGATTAGTGGGCAGAGAACAAGTGAGGAGGTCAAAAGGTGAAAAATAAATGCAATTTATCACATGCTTGTGCTGTTTGTCACCAGACTAGAGAAATTAAGGAAATCACATGGATATTATCACTTTGCCTTGGAGTAGGATGACCCTATATACATACAATCTGAGCTACTGTTCTGGGTAAGCTTGTTAGTTGTAAAGTGGTGGTGAACTAGACCCAGCTTCATCTGGCAGGCTCATGTCTGGGGAGTAAATGTATGTCAATAGCTTTAACATGACCAACCTTTACAGTAAAGAGCCAGAGAGGACATTTCCTACTCAGACCGGGAATTTCCCATGCCGGTTTTACAATTCAGAAAATATACATATCACACAGGCACATATGCAGTAAGCACAAACGATTAGCATTGGAAACGACAACTTGTAAGCCAAGTTTTAGCTTTATGTGATTTGAAACAGCTGAGTGATAAATTAAAATAAAAACAAATGCCAGCAGCTCCTTAGCGCTAATGGGATTGGTGGGTGCTCCTGTCATGAGAGCCTGGTGAATACATATTTTTATAATTGTCTGGGTGGAGGTGATGGAGCAAACGTGACTCTTCCTAGCCAGTGTTGGCACTGACAGTAATTGTTAACAGATTTAGTATCCTATTCACCTCTTTTTCCCCCTATAGCTTCTTCTTAACTTATCAGCAGATTTTATTTTTGAGTTATTAGGAATCGCATCCTTCTCTTATTGATTCTTCTGAATTGCCAGCCAGCCACTAATTGTTTCCAGCTCTGAGGGTTCAAAATTACTGATTTCCTTTTAGATACTTCAATCATTCGTATATCTTCCCCTCCATCCCTCCACCCCCTTTTGACTTTCTTTGGCTTGAGGTTTTCTCAGAGGAGTTATCAGCTTAGTTAACCCTACTTGTTCTAGCCAAACTCTGCTCTCATTCCTTTGGCAAAGGGGTAGTCAAGAAGAGTTGATAAACATAAATCCTCATCTAATTCAGGCTCAGCATGAGCACTGAGTCCAAATACTCTGAATTTGAACGTCTAGCTGATGTATTGTTCAGGTGTACCTATATAGTTACTATATACACACAGACACACAGATGCATACACATATATCCATATCCATATCTATATAGTTAGTGAGTGTGGGTGTTTATATGTAAATATAGTACATTTTATTGTTTATATGTAAATATACAACATTTACATGTAAATATGGGTTTATATGTATTTGTATGTATAAATATAGTATATAAATAATGTATTCATACCTGCATTTATAAATTAATTCATGTGCTTGTATTTAAGGTCTGACTTGCTACTCCCTTTTGCTTACTGCTCCCACTGTGCCACATGGCTCCTGCAGCAGAATGTCACAGCACTGAGATTGTCAGAATCACCCAAGGGACACACATCAGCAAGTCACCACAGACCAGCTGAGTGGCAGAAGCTGCTGACAGACTCATGGATAAACCAGGGCAAGGGGAAGGAGAGGTGACTGCTTGCAAGAGGTCTCTGACTGTTAGCAAAGATTACTTCAATTGCATTGCATTAGCTGGGCACTAGAAACATGCAGACAATCTGCTGCTGGGGCACCACAGACTCGAATCACTTGTCAAGAAGCAGGAACAGGTTCATGAGCCTGTGCTCTGTCTGCTGACCCCTCTCCTGCTCCTCTGCATTGCAGTGTCAGTGCATCCCCCTGTTCTCTTCTGCCTTAAATAACCTGTTCAGCTGCCCTTTATCTCCCTGGTACTGGGGGATGGACATTTGGAGAGCTGCAGGAGAGGAAGTCTTCCCACAGTGCTGCCCTTGCACAGGCACTGCTTGGTTCCCTGGGGTGAAAAGTCCCACCACAGCCTTGCCAGGGAAGAACACACTAACATTGCATTACTCCCTGGACTTCCCACCCAACCCAGAGACATCCTGGAAGCACGGCCAGGCAGCTGCCAGCACTACAAGTCTCACCTGCTGCAGGCAGGAACTTTCCAGGCCCTCAGCCTTGTTCAAGAACACAGCATTACCATCCAGTTCATGACACTGAGAGGTCCATGTTAATATATTATTGTAGAACCTAATACAAATTTTTATCAGCACAATTTTCTTTCTGTCAAAAATGCAATGTGCTGAGCTTCCAGCAGTGCAGGGCCCTTTTAAAAATGCATAACTCATAAATGAATCAATATAGGACTAATGTGAATCACTACAAGGGCACTTGAGGACACTCTCTATCCCTGTTGCATAGTTGCTCCCTCTCCAGACCTTGCCAAAACTAACCCATTGTTACACTGAAAGCAACTAATGGCAGCTGTTAAACATGTGGTTCAACTTTAGGGATCAGTCCCAGGCATGAAAATTAGTGTTTGCTTGAGTTAAATGCAAGTAGCAATTAGGTGCCTCTGCATAGTGAGAACAGAAGTAGTTGGAAGCTGCTGCCCAGAGAAAGATTCTGCCTGAGAAGCACAGTCACCCTCAAGGCTCATCCCTGACCAGAGACACAAAGGTGGAGGAATGGACTGGTTGCAGCTGTATGCATTAGTGAAGCAAAGGTCTGAAGATTGATGTGATTTTGGGAGAAAGCCAAACTAATTTCAGCCATAATATTCTTTGGAAAAGCAAACTTGTTGAGGGTTCAAAACAAAGCCTGGTCTGTCTTCATGTAATATCATTTTGTCCTGTTTAGAACAGTTCTCTAAAAACACACAATATAGGAGTAAAAAAAAAAAAAACAAACAACAAACCAAAAACATGAGTCTAATTAAAAAGAAAGAAGAAGTGAGCTTAAATATCCAGAAGGGCCATGCTGTTTTTCCATAGGCCCCTTCCTGTCTTATGCATTTTGGTTCAATTGTGAGTTTACTGCAGGAAGCACACTCAGGTTCCTCAGAGCAGCAGTCAGCATCTGGGAATGATGTAGATGAGAAGCATCAGTATGTATGATTAAGTGAGACAGAAACCTACTCAGTGTATGCCATCAGGCTTTGAAAATCAGCCTTCTACTATATATATGCAGCAGAGATAGTGACTGTGGCAGTGAGAGCTCTGTGTGTCTTCAAGTTAAAATAAAAACCTTGTTCCCTGAAGGCAAACCAAATCCTCTAAGCAAGCCTGGGTATGTTGTCCCTGTCCCAGCTGTTAAGTTAGTGCAGTTTTCCAGTTCAGCAAAACTTTAGTCTCTTCAGAGCTCTGAAAGTCTACAGCACAGTGTGTAGCCAAGGAAGTGCAATTCTATTTCCAAATCCACAGGCTCGCTCTTACAATTGCACCCAATCTTGGATTCTTATTCTATTTCTGTGGGAGAACTAGGATTCTTGAGTTGTGTCTCAGCCAAAAGAAAATTTTCTTCGCCTACAATTTTCTAGAAATGTCAACATATCACTGACACGTTAGCTCTTGACAGATAAAGTGGGATGTTACAACTGAAAACAAAAAGAAAAAAAGTGTCTGAGTGTTGCAGGAGATCCTTCTCCTCAAACTGAGCAGAGGGAATGGTTACCCTGTTGAATCACAGTGGGGCTGTGACTGGGTAATTGAAAAGATTTGTTATCTGAGAAAGCATATTTAAAAATTCCTCTCCTTTCTTCAGCTATCAGGATACCACTGGGACTTCACCAGGTCCATAGACCTGCTGCATAATGTGTGAATGGCCATATCTCACCATGGAGTCAAGAGTTGAGCTGTTACGAGTACAACATAAATAAGATCAAAATCAGAGTTGACTTCTGATGGGAGATATAATGGCTGTGGATAAGAGCAGGAAAGTGGGGCTGGAGAAATTGGATGGGTAAAATAAAAAAGAGCAAAATGTTTTAGGTAGATAGACTTGAAACATTCAGCACCATCTCAACTGGTTTTATCAAAATCTGCTTATCATTTTGAAAATGGCAGGTCATTTAGGCCATCTCAAAATTACTGAAGGAAGAGGTGGCACAGTTTAATTAGACTTTCACATGATAAGCTTCTCTATAGACATCTCAGGTCATCCCAAGTATTGCTGTACACTCTGGAATAAGAAAATCTAAAAAGATGTATTTACTACATAGTTACACTGGTATCACTTAATACAAGATCTGTCCAAAAGATTTCAAACATGATGCTTCACAAACAGTGGCATGAGCTGAACTCTGTAACACAGATTAGGGTCAAATTAATCTTCACACATCTAAAGACTTAAGTCTTACACCTTTTCATGTCTGAAGGAATTTATTACTGTGTCCTCTTTCCTGCTATTACAACAGCCCCATATGGGACTGAAAATATATTATATTTCTCAAATTTTTTTTCTCATCTGTATGTGAGACAGCCACGTCTGTTCACATGACAAGTACAAGAAACTATAGTAAAACTACACAGATGGAAATTAAGAGTATAGCAGTTTCAATGGAAGTAAGGAAAAATTGCTCTTAAGTTAGGCTTCGGTGGGCAGGATCAGTGGACATTAAAGGGAAACAGAAATGCAAAGAGAAACAAAGCCTGCATCACTTACATGTCATTGGCTTCTACTCTATTTCAAGGCATTATCAGCAAAGTGTCATGAGCCTATCCAAGCCACTTGATGCATTTTCTGCAGTTCAGAGCTTGCAGTGAGGAGCCCATGTGAGTTGGAGGTTTTTTGTCCCAGTGGTATCTCATGCGATGGTGGGGTTTTTGGGATTTTTGGGGCTTGTTGTTTTGTTTGTTTTGATTTTAGGGATTTTTGTTGGAAGCAGGGGAAATTGTTCCTCAGTTTTGTGCCGTGCCTGAGTTGCCAGCCTTCATATTGCACCGGAGTCCAGCCCAGCAGCAACAACGTATTTGCCCCAGGGTTGGATTAGACTGGGTACTGTAGCAGCAGTTTTCCTTTGGCAATGTACTGTGTAATCTAAGTATCCTAAAATTTTAATTTTTATGGACACATGGTAGTATTTCAGCTAAGGGATATTTTTAACTTTGAGGAAACAGGACCATGAGACTGCTGGAGCCACTGAGTTGGTTTCATTTTTGGACCCTCCCCTGAATGCAGCAATACCACCTGAGGAGTACAGCTGCCACCCACACAACAGCTGTGGAGGTGTTCTTCCAGAGCTTTCCCACCTTCATGGCTACAAACAGCCTGGCCATATATGTTCCTTCTCTGTTCATTCAAAATCAATTTATAGGCAATCATTCTCAAAGCAGTAATGACTATTACTCAAATGAGCATCTTTCCATTATTCTTGATGCCTCTTTGTAGATCATTGTAGATAATTTTCCATCTCCTTTCAGGCATTTTAATTTTTTTTTTAATGAACTGAAAAACATTCGCTAGGTCTTCTCTCTTGCAGATTTCCCCTACCCCTGTTTTGCTCTTAACTCACCATTCCTTATCATAGATGACTTGGACAGTGTCTGTCCTCTCAGGTGAGCACTTGACAGACACCTGTGCAGTACAGCAGCATTTCACAGCTCTCCTGCAAATGCCTCACCTTTACATTTTCTATGCTGTTATGACTTCACAGCATTCTAATTATTCTGAAACTAATACACTGTCCTTGTATGATGTTATATCCATATCATGAGCTCCCAGTTTTCACAGATTACCCTCACTGAGTAACTGCCCATGCATTTTGTACTACTGACCTTGGTCTGATTTGTCCCCATTCCACCTTCTCTATGCTGTGTTACTGGCAAAATATCCTGAACCTATCATCTTGAGTGGTGCCCTCTTCCAGCCAATAATCCATGATTAATCAAGTAATTTATATGTTCTCAGAAGCCAAAGATAAAATTCCTGCTTCTCTTCAATTAACTAGTCTCTTCTGCTCAAAAAGCTGCCTTGCCAGATGGTTCGTACTTCCTCCTCCCATCTCAGACAGATCTGGCTCCCAGAGACTGGGAAAGAGCCCAGCACCAACAGCAGGGAGATTCCCAGCCAGGGATATCTCCCTGGAAGTGGCTCTTTAGATGAACTTCAGAGTCCATCCTGCCTATAAAAATATTGTTCATAATTTTGGTTCTCTGTCAGATCACCACAATGGACTGGCAGAGCTTGTAAAATAAAATGGCAAACAGCAAGCTAGCATCCACACCCACCCTTCAATTTGAAAAGTAAAGTGTAATACTTTTCAGGAATCTGGAGGGCTAATGGAACAAGGAATGTATCCTCCCCTGAAATGAAAGATTCATTTCAAAACACTCTGATACTTTGGCGCGGAGCAGTGATTTCATCAGCACAGTCAAAAATAAGAAAAAATATTATTTAGAAGATATTACCTCTGGGCCAGATCATCATATGTCACAAATTTGGATTAATTTAAACAGAGCTACATTAGCTTTTATCAGTTCCAAATCCACCTATTTCCCATGGTCTGGAGCATTATATTTCCAAATTTTTTATTTCCTAATATTTTCCAAATGTTAGAATTTTAGGGAAATTATATTATATTTTCCATTTTCCTCTTTCCTGTGTTTTATGACTCAACAATCTTTCATAAGGATTTATTTTTGATTTCACAGAGAAGCTCTTTAATAAAAACAAAAAAGCTGATGTGCTAGTTTTTGCTAGCAAATGTTGTAAGATGGCCGTTGTGCAAGGAATCATTAAAGAAGAATTGCTTATTAAAACCCTGTATTTTTAGATTACCAGATATTTAATTAAAGAAGGAAACTTACTGCCCAGTACTTTGGAAAGTGGCTACCATTCATGGCAAATTTCAAAGTAAAAGCAAGGAAAAGTGACTGTTAACAAATTCCATGGTCTTGATTCATTTTTTGATTCTTATAGTGACAAATATCTTTGAATGTCCACTTAGCATTAAGTTTAATTATCTACTTAAGATTGGGAAAAATAATATTCATATGCTAAAATTTCATCCTATTTCTGCATTAGGTCTATGTTCTTTTAAATCAAATTTTCTCTGCAAAGAATGAAGCAGAGATTTGTAATCCATGTCTGCACCATTTCTCATAGCTGTGCCAAAGCCTGCACCACAGTCCAAAGCCAATCTCATTTGGGCACTGCTCAACACAACTTCTTCCTATAAGGGCAATTATTTCATCACAGGTAGAGGTCAATGACTAATTTGTGTTCACACATCAGAGGCAAAGGGGGAACCAGGACATGTGGAATGTGTGGAGTTTCATTACAGCACAGCAGTAAAAGCCAGAGTTGGGGTGTCCCCTGACTATCACACTCTGAAACACTCCCTTTACTGCTGAAGTTAGTTACATAAATATCAATTTGTGTAAATACAAATTTATAATCAAAAATGTGCCCACATTATATTCAGAGATATGAACAATTAGAAAATGTGAAGAGAATTGGAGTTTTGAAATCTGAAAAATTGGAGGCACTCAAAAATAGCAAGTAGATCAAATAATTTTTTAAAATTTACTCTTTTGACCTAGTTTTCTCTTGAACATTCTTCTGAATGTTTTCAAAATATTCATTAATAATCTGAGAAATTAGTCCAATGAATGTCTTTGAAATTCAGCTGTAAAAATTCAGCCTTTCCATAGTTAATGTGGTAACTATATTTTGAAAAATAATCAGTCACTCAATTAAGTATAATCCATATCTCATAAAACCATATTTGCCATCTGTAGTAAAGTTTCACTTTGTATTTTGTTCCCTCATTGAATAATTTTAAAGTGTTTACATGGTATCCTGACCACCTATGCAGAATACAACAGCTTATTGCTGCCTCTTCCTAATGACACACACTATACCCACATTTTCTAGTTCCTTCAGATGTTAATGCCTACCTACATTTATCAGGTATCATTCATTTCAATTCTTCCTTCCTTCAAAATTCAATAGTGAGAGCTAGCCAAAGCCCATTCCTTTAAACTCTGCCTAGCTTGAGGACTTCTAATCTTTGACAAATCACTGCGAGGGGATTTGTTTGGGGTGGAATTCCTCTTCTGCTCCACTTGAGGACCTCTTGTGAGGACCTATGTGAGGCTCTGCTCAGCTTTGCACAGTGAAGTGTAGAGGGTAGAGAATAGTTTGCATTGAGTGACTTCTTAGGTGAAGTATGCTTCTAATGTTTTTTTTGCAGATTTTCTGTGCTTAGCAATCCCTATGTGTATGCTACTATCAAAATTATTTGCTAATTAAGACCCATGAATACCTCTTGGCACCCCATGTGCCCATGGGTAGTTCTACTGTGGCAGTAAACCCAGCCAAATTCAGAACTGAAATGAGGTTACAAAGTGCAAAGATGATCTCATTTGGATGGAGGTAGCTTTTGGAGTAAGGACCTCTGAAGCACCATTCTGTCACATATTGGGTATTGAGATAAGCTCCCAAAGTTAGAAACTCTGGTGCTGCCTGATCTGTTGCCATGGGACACTCCCCAGTATGCAGAAGGGAGACAAGTGTGTTCCAGCCAGTCCCTGGTCTGGGCAGCAGCAGGACCAGGCCCATCATGATTCAGGAAACCTTTCTCCTGTGCAATTATGCAGAAACCTTCTGCATTTATATATGGGAGAAAGAACCAGGTGCTCCGAGTCATTCAGATTTAAGATAAACTGCTTTCTAGAATAAGCCTTTTATTCTTCAGGAACTGATGTCAACTATTGAAACTGAACTCTTAACTGAGATGCTTCAGGCTAGTTGCCTAAATTTTGGTGGAATGTATCCAGGCCTTAACACATACACTAATTCTTCTGGGTAGCTGTAGACACAGCAAAATTCATTATTTCCACGAAAACACTTGATAGTTAGTCTTTACCATACCATAGCTGCTGGCAGCACAGAGAGAAGTGTGTATTTATAATAAGAAGACAGCAGAAATTTCAGAGACAGTGCTTTAAATAATGCATTTTGCAGTACTTGCTTAGGCTTGTTAAACCCAAAGCAAAATATAAAAACCCAATGTTGCTCTTTTTGTGAGATTTATACCTCTGGCTTTTAATGGGATTTTTCTTAAAGGATAAGTTCATTTCTTTTATATGCTACTAACCATGAATGCATCTAAAAATCTCATTGCAACTTGCATTGTTCTGTTGATACAAACTGTTCTAATCTTAATTTAGCCCCACAGCTCTCTGACTGGACTTTATCTGACTTGGCCCTCCAGCCATTTCTAGCCTCATCTCTCCAAAAAGATGATACTACTTGCATCCTGTAGTGGAACTTAAAGATTTTGCCTCTTCAACTTGTGATCAGATACTCTAGTGATGCCAACAAATTCACATGGACTTGAACCTTGTTGGGACTGATAGCCTCATTGTTACTTGCATCCAGAGGAGATAACTTCATGGTAGCCACAGAATAGTTCAAACCAGTGTCTAAGAGGTATCGTGAACAATCAAAAATTTTGCTACCAGCAAAAGCCACAACAGACTACAACTACACAAAAATATGCAGCAGCTTGACTCTTGCACATGTACAGAAATCACTGTAATTGTATGAGTGTACATCACTCACTTCAGTATATCCTGCTAAGAGCTGACTTCAGGATTCTTTGTTTGAACTTTGAAAACCTTTTACAGTGTTACTCCTACATCCTCATCCAAATGTTTAAGTCCATGTATATTTAAATATCAAATCTTATTTCTTATTCTCAACTAGTAAATCTTATCTCTTTTTAAAGCCCTCTTGAAATATTAGTGTTATTGAGCATGTTCTGTCATAAGTATTACTTCGTGGATTACATTGCCAAAATACATTTGTGATCTGTCTGAGCCTAGTCATTTTAAATCCATCCATTAATACACATCTGCTCACAGCTGAGTAAAATTCTCTACTGTAAATGTAAAAGATAAATTTCCTAACAAGCCTTTTTGGTAGGTATTTTCTATGTGTGCTTTTTGTGTTATTTACTCCTAGACACTGGGTCTTGTGACTCCTAGATCCTGGATCCCATCCCTATTGGAATGAGACACTTTCTCTTGGCTTCTTTGAGCTCAGCAGAGTGGCTTTGGTGGGCCAGATTTTCACATGTGGGGCCAAATTTGGAAGTTATCTAGTATCTGATCATATGGCCTAAACTGGTGCATCTGTCCTTGCACAAAGCTGCAGTCTGGGACAAATACTCTCTGCTTTGGTTTGCAGAGAGGAGGTGAGAACACCATCAGCAGTACCAGCAGGCAGGTAATGTAACTGAGTTGATCCCTCACTAAAATACCTTCAATAAAAAAGGTACAAAGTTATTTACATTTCCAGTGGAGAGAAAGACAATGTCGGAGGAGACAACAATAGAATGTAGTTTGGCTTCTGTATACAACAAGTCCTTAAATTTTGCTATCTCACCTGTTCCTTCAGCCTTTGAATGGTTAAAAAAACAGGTTTCAGAACTACATCTGATTTGCTTGAAGAGCACCAGAAGGAGAAACTCCCGTTTGCCAGATCAACCAGTCATCCATAGTAGTTATTTGGAAATTAACTGAGAGCACTGCACAGTTTGATTTATTTATCTCTTATACTTTGACATTGCTTCTGGACATTACCCCAAGAAAATGTTGTGCTGGCAGACAGCAACCACAAGGAGTCTGAGCAAGATGGAATCAAGGTTCATCTTTCATCTCAGACAGGTTCTGGTGGAAAGGCTGCACTACACCTCTTGGGATACCTGCCCCCGTCCTTCTCTGCACATCTTTCTGAGTGAATTCAGCAGTCTACTTGTGGCTATCATGCTTTAGTTCAAAACCTGAGGTTCAGGGAGTAGTTACAGACTTCTTGTTTCTAGCAGTGGCCAGTGGTTCCAGGCGTATCTCCTGATGACAGCGAGGGTCCGGGAGGGATCCTGTGCCCTTCTTTCTACACAGAAATAGTTCACACAGGACACTGCTAATTTTCAAAAGGCTTTACATATTCAGTGACTGCTGCCCAGGTGACTGAGGTGTTGAAGATGTAAAGTCCGAGTCTGAATGAAGGCTGGCATGTATGCAGACTTAAAGAATAAATCATCTTTTTATTTGTGGGAGAAAGCAAACTTCCCAGGACATGAGGCATTCTGGGAGCCCTTTGTGGGCAAGTCAGCAGGCTGACTGTCTGTGGGAAATGCCATTTTTTGAGACACAGAGAGCACTGTTTGGTGGCACTTCTCATGGACATGTCAATAAGATGTCTGCCTCCAAGAGGTGCATATCAGTTCCACCTTGACATGAAACTGGGCCTTAGATTGTGCCTGTAGTTGCTGAAGCACCCAACAGACCCTTCCTGGATCTTCCTGCAGGTGCCAAATCTCCAGCACCAAAAGGAAACTAGGACTTTTCTCAGTATCATGCCACAGCCCCCACATGGCTGGGTCCCACCAGGTCTTTCCTCCACTGGATAAGGAGAATGATCGTCCTGAGACAACTCACTCTCTAACTGTGTTTCATATTTTTTAACAGAATTTATGTCAGGCAGGGGAAGGGAATCAGTGGCAAGCCAGCTACCATGGACACCATTTCCACATGCTGTCACCAGTATGTCTTCATCTGTCTGGCATAATCACTCACTGGCTTTGGATCAACTGTAGGGCACAGTGGCCTGTCCACTTGTTTATAGGCAGCGATACCTCCCCTTTCTAAAAACTGCATGTAGCACTTACCTCCCCTTCACTGTACCTCTCCAAGTGGTCCACCTGGTGCCCTTAGTGGCTGAGACAGAAAACAGCTTGGTTTTGTCCCCTATGTTTTGCAAGTAATATTATCCCCCAAGGCTCTATACATATAAGAGTTGCTCTGTGCATTTGACTTGGATCTGTGAGCTACTTCCCTGGTCACTAGTAAAAAGCAATGTCTCTTGACCTTCTTTCTTGAAGAAAAATTCCTCAACTGATCCTGCCCCTGAAGCAGGATGGTCTGTGCTACACTATGCTACAGCTGGCAGCTCTGAGCCCTGATACCAAGCCCCAGTGAGAGATGCCACTCCTGCCTTTGCACTCGCCTGCATCTTGAATAACACACAGTGACCTGCTTGAGGAGAGAAAACTGTCCTGCCACCCTGGGATGGATGGCACACTGCTAGGGGGGGCACTACCAAAAATGCTGCTGCAGCAGCTGCTACTGCTCCACCTCCCACCTTGAACAGTGTGGGGACCTGTGTGATAAAAGGTGTTTATCACCTCTAGACCTGTACAGTCAGCAGAGCACCCATCAACATCAACTCACCTACCCCAGTTTCATCCCTGCCTCCAGGAAGCCACCGCATCATCTGTGGTGGCAAGTGAAACTGGCCTCATCTTTTATGAAAACCTTCCTCTCCCTCTGAAAATGAAGTGGCACATGTCTCATAAACCTGCCTCTGGTGGGAGATGTCTGTCAGGGTATAAAGGCAAGAGGAACACATTCAGGCACAGATGTACACCAAAGCAGATACAACTGCAGAAAAAAAGGGGGAAAAGTTGGCTAGGGAACAAGTATTTTTAATAGTGTTCCCTTTAACAGAACCTAAAGAGAAGTAACACTTCATTTTACCTTTTCTATTAAAGCAAAAAGCTCACCAGTGTCGGTTGTGTGCAGGTGCTATGCACAGTGGGAAACAACTCAAACCAGCATGTGTTCTTTGAAATATTTCTTTTAACAGACACTAAGTATTTTCAGCTTTTGGAGAATGTGACTCAAAATAACAAGAAGATAAAATATCACCATGCTGTGCAAGGGAGGATATGTGCAGTTATCTGCTGTGATTTCATACTAATATTTAGCTATCATATAGCACTCTCTCTGCTGACCCCACTGTATAAACACTCAGTAATTAACCAGCACACTCCCTGCTATGCAGCAGGTAGGTAATATTGCTCTTACCATCCCCAAGCTACACAGAAGGAATTTAGACAGCGAGATGACAAACCTTATCCAGACCCACTTGGGAAGTCTAAGGCAAAGCAGAGAGTAGGATCAGTTCCTGCAAAATGTGTTCGCTTTCCCCCACTCTGCCTTTTATGTTACAGTCCAGAGACACGTAAGACTTCAGTGCAGCCCTGAGCAGAGAGGAGTCCACCTGCAAAAACTCCTAAAGCTGTTTCACACCACTGACAGTTTCTGGAGCAGACACAGCTCAGAGGGGAGCCACGGGAGTGCTGTAAATCAGGACTGAGGCATATTGGCAGAGCTTTGTGGGAAAGCTTGCCTGGGGTCTGTCTGTTACTTGTTTTTCTCAGTGCTTTTGATGCTTCTTTTTCCTTACGATGAAGCACTGCCCCCAGTCATCCTATGCTCATCATTTATTAATTTTCCAATTTAATTATCACACTTAGTTCAGCTTAGAAGGGGATGTGGAAACAAACAGAACATGAGCAATGTGCTAATTTACTGTGGAGGGCAGCTGCAGACTCCTCACGGCAGGAATGGCTTGTGAGCCTCCCACAGCCTGTGGTGCCTCAGCAGGGACAGTGCTTGTCACCTGCCCTTCAGGAGGAAGCTCTTGGTTCATCCCATTTGCATTTACTGCTGTTAGAAGCAGCAACTGAAATAATGCAAAATGGTTCTCAACAGAAAAAAAAAAAAACAAACAAAAAAACCCAACAAGCCAACAAACCAACAGACCAGACCCAATAACCTTACACATGTAAGGATTAACTGCTCACATTTTGCACTTGATTTTGTTGTAAGCTTTAACTGATGAGGAAGCAGAGTTCAGGGACCACTGAGATTATTTTCACCACAGGAAATTATGTGAAGGAAAAGGCAACCTTCATAAGGAAATTGGTAAAAACTTGTTAAAACTTCAATTTACTTTAAGGATTGCATTTTTTCTACAAGGATGTCAGCAAACTTGGGAAGGTACTAAGAATCACTGTCCGTTTTTCCCACTTTCCCCCTGAAGGAAGTAAAATATGCAATTTCAGGGACATGCAACAGCATTTTGCTGTAACAATATTAATAAAGTTTTGGCTTGGCTATTGAAAGAGACTGTTGGTTTCTTAATTTTGTTGCATGGAAACTGCTTATGACCCGTGTTTTTCTTATGTGTGTTTCCAACACATTCTTATTCCCTAGTATAAAAGACATTCACTTAAACTGCAGCAACATTGCCACTGCTTCTAAAACAGGCTGGTGCAATGCAGTCCTGACTATCAGAGCTCACATCTCTCACGAAAATCAAACTACATGTTTTTCCAGGTGCTGCCATCTTGGAAACAAGACACATGGGGACCAAAAAATGTGTTTCAGGACTTAACCTAAGGCCTACAATTAGAATTTTTTATTGAACCTAGTTATTGCAAACTTCTTTCAACTGAAGTGTACATTTGTTTAAACACCTTGAAACTTATATTTGCTCTGGCTGTTGAAGGAATGTATATTCTCAGAGTCAGTAGAAGAAAATAATGCCATTTAACTGGCAGTGTAATTTCTTGTAACTGAAGTGCTTTATTTTAAGCAGTATAATTTTTCAGAGATTGCAAAGAGATGCTGCATATGTTTTAAATGTGCAGGGTGACGTTTCTCCATGGAAGCATGTTGTGCTGTACACAAGCAACACAACAAACACACCCCAGTTGAAATGCCTATTGATACATATGCATAGCACAATTCAGAGTTCCTGTATAACTCAGGCAGACTGCTACAGCCCTATTTTCTAACCTATTTTCTTGCATCTTCAACTGCCTTCAGATGAAATTAACCCTGAAAGCTAAACCATCACTATCTAGAATTTTAAAGGAGCTTAAAGAAACTATGCAGACCATATGCAAAACTCCCTTATCTTCCTTGAAAATGAGATTTTGGTCCCTAGTTTTCCCCTGAAAATGGGAACAGTGATAATTCTTTTTGCCTAACATTTGCCTGTCTGTTTTACATGTTCATATAACACTTAACCCACCTTGACTGAACCCTCCAGGTGTTATTCTGGTTTGAATAGCATAATACATATCAATACAGATAGCAAAATGCTCTCTGCTCCCAGCTGTTGTCTCAAGGATCTCGCAGTTACAAGAGAACAGGCACTGACTCTGCAGAGCAACTCCTGGAACATCTCTCCATGTCAGATCACAGCCTCCGCAGATGAGCTGGAAAAAGACTTCTGGCCTGTCCAAGGATGTTAGAGAGACTCAGTCCAGCCCAACTATCCATGGGGGGACTCCTTTTCCGTTAGATCATGACAGTGAAAACATGAAGTGCAGAAAGAGAATTAGGTGTTAGGAAATTTTGAGTGCTGTCTACTCTGGGTTTAACCAGAACATAAAACACATAGAGAAGTGGTCACAGCACCAAGCCTGAGAGAGTTCAGGATGCATTTGGACAATGCTCTCAGGCACATGGTGTGATTCTTGGGGATGGTGCTGTGCAGGGCCTGGAGCTGGACTCAGTTATCCTTGTGACTCTCTTCCAATTCAGCCCATTCTGTGATTTTGTGACATATCATTAGCAACTTTCTGTATTACAACATTTCTCAGATTAGCACCATGAAAATTAATAAAATACCTGAAATCACAGCTCTTTCAAATGACAGTGTGCTGGATCCTTTCTTGTATTTTTCTCTTAATCACCAGGATTTCTCAATGGACAAATCTTCACACATGAACTTCAATATGTCTTTGACAGCATCTGCTCTTCTTGTAGTCCTTGTAATTTCTAGTCTGTTTTAGAAATGCACAGTGATATTAATATCATTTCAGGTATCATTTCAGGAGACATCATTGCTAGGATACTTTTGCCAACAAAGCACTGCAGGCCAGGACAGGTATGAGAGGAAAGAGAATCATCCCAAGACTGGTGGCAGAGTTGAAAAAGTGATTGACTTTGTAGTAATCCCTACAAGTGCTTAAAGTGTCTTGACATGTCCTTTCCTGACTCTGCCCCCCTCCATCAGATGTAGTCTTTGCTTTGCTAAAACATACGAATTTACCTCTCTGAGCCTTTACAATTTCTCTCTATATTCTCAACTATATCTGTGGCTTATCACTAAGATTGAGACTTTACTCACAAACCAACAAGCCCAGAAATGCACTGTCTAATCCCATAGGAAAGCCTCTTGCAACACCTTGAGAGGGAAAACTTCCTTGCTGAGGACTGATGAAATGCCTGTCCTCATGGCTTACAAACCCAACTGCACCTTTGCTATAACAAAATCTAAGTCACATCCAATTTGTTACCTATTATCTTCCCTAAATCTTTATAAGGGCAAATCCTTCCAAGTATTTCCCTCCTGATGGTTATGCAGTTAGGATGCTTTTTTTTTCCTGAGATACATGTTTGTGTTGTTTCCTAAGTTGAATATAATTGTGCTATTTCCTGCACATATTTCTAACCCTGAAAGTCCCTTTGGAGAAATCTACATGTGAAGAAGACTAAGCAATCACTCGGGCCAGAAAAACAGGAACCAGAAAGGAAATAAAAGTTTCACAGTTCCCAGGTCCATTTATTTCATATGCATGGTGCAGACTGTACTTAGGAATCAGCACCATGAAGGCAGGCAAAACAAAACTGATACCTGAGAAAGAGGGACAGGAGAGCTGGTAATGCATTACCAACCTCCTTTTACACACACACAAACACACACAGACACATACATATATAAAATTGTATTATCATGTAAATAAAGTAATTAAATAAAATCAGGATCAGTTATAATCCCCGTAGATTTTTTTTTCCAGCTCAGTATATTGCTGTTTACCATTAACATTTGTTTCCAATCTTTTATTCAGTTTTCACTCTATATAGTAAAGGTCATGTTCAAGTAAACGTTCCGAAGTCTAATAGGAAAAAATTCATGGGGTGTTTTCATCAGTGAAATATTCCATTGAAACCATTCAGGTATTGCAGTGATCTGCTTTAGGATTTTGATAACACACATTTACACATACACACAATTCTCTTTTTTTTGCAGAATTCATAGGCCACTTAGATTGTATTACAGGCAAACTGGTGATTCGCTATTAATTTTTTTTTTAAAGATACTCTACTGCTATACCCAATAGTAATGGTTTAAAGAATATTTTTCTGGGTAGTCAGGATCATTGCATCTTCTCATCTTTGAGATAAATCTTAATAACAACTACAGAAATCCTGTAATTTATCAAATTTTTAAAAATTTAATGGCATGTATCTGAGACAGTGAAAGATAATTACACAAGTGTTCCTCATCACAGAGAAGGTGTTTAGTGTAGGAGTTTTACTTAAGAAATTAATAATTATTCCATTCCTAAATTGCCAAAACAGTTCAGAAGACCATTTCTGAGAAATTCAGTTCCTTTATGGAGTCAGAGAACTTGTTTCATGAAACCTTAACAGTATTTTGTATCCTTTAGATTACAACTTTTGTTAACACACATAACAAATTGGTCACGATGATCAAAATGTTCTCCTAGACTCTGGAGGCTTTGAGAAGAACCTAGGTTATTTTCTAGCCGAAATATTTACAGCATTTCCAACTTGGGTCAGTTTCAGTTTGGAAAACAAGTGGAGTTCAAGAGCTCTGAATAAGTTTGGTTCTGTAACTTTTGCTGTATTCATAAGTTTACCGGGCTGAAACTCACACAGATCAAAACCAAGGAAAATGTTCCCATGAATTCCTGTGAAGACTGAATTTTTGGCAACTCCGCTGAAACCTAAAACAAGCATGAGAGAGCTGCAATTGTCAAAAATTATTCATCAACATTTTTACTGTATATGGGTCTGTTTTATTTATATAAAATTTTCTATGTGTTAGGATGTATGAGCTGTTTGTATGTAACTTATCATCAACAAATCTCTGGGCAAGCACCAGGATTTGAGTGTCTGTCTTCTTGTGGCCTTACTACAGAGGTGCTGAGTTCCTACTGATCTCACTATGCTGAGAGCTGTGAGAGCTGTAAGCACTCCTCGCCACCAACTGTGAGGCCACTGGTCAAGGAACATGCAGACATACTGGCTTGTTTGTGTCAAAACTGCCAAATTTGCAGTTCCCTCAAAATTTGTTGAAAGGCTTTAGGCATGTCTGCTGAGCTCTGTCATCTGAATTACAAAATCCTGAGATGATCCTAATGCTTCCATGCCAACCCAAATCAAACTAAATCAAACTATACTAAGCCACCTGAATTTAATTCTATTATAAAACAGAGGGGAAATTCCTAGCTACAACAGCTATAGAAGATGCTTTTCTTTGGAAAAATAGTTACAGAGGATCTGTATTCATAGCATAAGAGGGGCAAAGGGG